>OX493267.1:52882795-53394648 GCA_950370525.1 Bellardia bayeri | reverse complement strand
TATTATTTATTATTTATTATTTATTATTTATTATTTATTATTTATTATTTATTATTTATTATTTATTATTTATTATTATTATTTATTATTTATTATTTATTATTTATTATTTATTATTTATTATTTATTATTTATTATTTATTATTTATTATTTATTATTTATTATTTATTATTTATTATTTATTATTTATTATTTATTATTTATTATTTATTATTTATTATTTATTATTTATTATTTATTATTTATTATTTATTATTTATTATTTATTATTTATTATTTATATTTATTATTTATTATTTATTATTTATTATTTATTATGTTATTATTTATTATTTATTATTTATTATTTATTATTTATTATTTATTATTTATTATTTATTATTTATTATTTATTATTTATTATTTATTATTTATTATTTATTATTTATTATTTATTATTTATTATTTATTATTTATTATTTATTATTTATTATTTATTATTTATTATTTATTATTTATTATTTATTATTTATTATTTATTATTTATTATTTATTATTTATTATTTATTATTTATTATTTATTATTTATTATTTATTATTTATTATTTATTATTTATTATTTATTATTTATTATTTATTATTTATTATTTATTATTTATTATTTATTATTTATTTATTTATTATTTATTATTTATTATTTATTATTTATTATTTATTATTTATTATTTATTATTTATTATTTATTATTTATTATTTATTATTTATTATTTATTATTTATTATTTATTATTTATTATTTATTATTTATTATTTATTATTTATTATTTATTATTTATTATTTATTATTTATTATTTATTATTTATTATTTATTATTTATTATTTATTATTTATTATTTATTATTTATTATTTATTATTTATTATTTTATTATTTATTATTTATTATTTATTATTTATTATTTATTATTTATTATTTATTATTTATTATTTATTATTTATTATTTATTATTTATTATTTATTATTTATTATTTATTATTTATTATTTATTATTTATTATTTATTATTTATTATTTATTATTTATTATTTATTATTTATTATTTATTATTTATTATTTATTATTTATTATTTATTATTTATTATTTATTATTTATTATTTATTATTTATTATTTATTATTTATTATTTATTATTTATTATTTATTATTTATTATTTATTATTATTATTTATTATTTATTATTTATTATTTATTATTTATTATTTATTATTTATTATTTATTATTTATTATTTATTATTTATTATTTATTATTTATTATTTATTATTTATTATTTATTATTTATTATTTATTATTTATTATTTATTATTTATTATTTATTATTTATTATTTATTATTTATTATTTATTATTTATTATTTATTATTTATTATTTATTATTTATTATTTATTATTTATTATTTATTATTTATTATTTATTATTTATTATTTATTATTTATTATTTATTATTTATTATTTATTATTTATTATTTATTATTTATTATTTATTATTTATTATTTATTATTTATTATTTATTATTTATTATTTATTATTTATTATTTATTATTTATTATTTATTATTTATTATTTATTATTTATTATTTATTATTTATTATTTATTATTTATTATTTATTATTTATTATTTATTATTTATTATTTATTATTTATTATTTATTATTTATTATTTATTATTTATTATTTATTATTTATTATTTATTATTTATTATTTATTATTTATTATTTATTATTTATTATTTATTATTTATTATTTATTATTTATTATTTATTATTTATTATTTATTATTTATTATTTATTATTTATTATTTATTATTTATTATTTATTATTTATTATTTATTATTTATTATTTATTATTTATTATTTATTATTTATTATTTATTATTTGTTATTTATTATACATACTGTCATAATCATAAAACAAAAAATATTTGTAAGTATTCCTGTTACTTGTAAGGCGTATAATGTATGTAAAATTAATAAAAATGTATATCACTCATACGCATATAAATTAAAAATTTAAATTGAACTTTGTAACACACGGCGTATGTTTTAGTAAGATGATGACAATAACACTCATACGCTTATGTGTTATTTATTCTAACATTATTTTCGATAACTTATTTTATTATTACATTTTATTTTCAATTAAATCATTAAATTAAATATGTATGTCTTGCTTTCTAAAATGCAGATTTAATTTGATTATACTATTAATATCTTTGTAGAAATTCCCGGCAAACTCTTTTAATTTAGCTTATCACTTTTGTTTCATATAATTTATGAAGGTTAATAAACTAACTAACTCTACGGTTTGCATTTTATTTTATTAGTATTATTTCTTTTTTACTAATGATGTTTAAAGAAAACACGAGTGTTTATATAAGAATTTAATTTAGAAACAAGCGTACGAGTATTTTTTATAGCAGCTTACATATGGACGAGTTTTAATGACCCTCAGACGGTGAATGCTCTAAAGTAATAAATATTAGAGAAAGATGAATTGTTTAAGCATTAAGTAAACATATGATGAGACCATGCATTAAAAATAATAAATTAAATTTACCTTTCTTACTCAAAAAATGTTTTCAAATTAATTTCGAAACTAGATATCTGAATCGCAACCTACTAATTTCATAGACTTAAAAATCGACTTTCAAGTAATAGTTTTTTTTTAGTGAAATTGAGCATATAAGAATATTTTTTATAAAATATTGGCAATATCTAATTTTCAATAAGAAATATGTTTTTAAAATGTTTCTACAGAAAATAAGTATATTTGTACAAATTTTAAGAAGAAAAATTATGTTCGAACAAATTTCGTATATAAAATATTTAATGTTCGAAAAGTTTTCTATAAAGAATATCTAAACCCTAAAATGCAATTAAACTTACGACCAACTTGGTCCAATAAAGAAACCAGCGATATATGCATGTATGATAAGTGAATAAAAATATTATCATTAAGGTGTAACGAAAACAAAAACCTAAAATAGACAACTCTTTCGACTACAAATAAAAAAAAAGACCGTCACAGACTGCCTTCAAATAACCTGCGAACACCACCTTGGCGAGGGGACTAAGGTTCTACCGGTCATTATGGCACACAGTTTCTTCTGGGATGTTGACAGTCGGAGACTCTCCCAAAGAATGTCAGAAAGGACCTTCGTAAATACGCGGAGAGCATACAGAGGTATATACAAAATGCACTAGTTCGCAGTTCGTATGTGACAGCTTTGAACAACATTAATAGAGATGCAAACGACTAATTTATCCAACAATCATATGTTATTCTTAGGCAGACTTCCCCGAGGTATGTTAGACAGGATATTCGTAAATACGAGGAGATTATACACAGGTATGTACAAGATCCACTAGATCGCAGCTCGTATATGACAGCTTTGAACAACATTCATAGAGATGCCACTAATTCCGCGGAAGCAGGATACTACATGAATTTCGTACTTGGAAGTCGCCTACCGAGAAGATTCTGTCGCGTAAATCTTAGTTGCGCTAGAACGACTCTTATGTTCTAGCACAACTTAGATGAGGATGTATCAACAGGCTTAATGCCTTCTGATCCGGCATTGACCGTGCCGTCTATATTTTATACCCAGCGTGTGGTCAGTGTCCCCATGACACTTCCACATATTTAATTGTCCAGCTAGTACTACTTATCTATGTTCAGAAGATGTATGAATACATCCTGTGGAAATAGCACAATTCCTTGGACTGGATCCAACAGAATCCCCAGATTCATTGTAAAATTGTTATCCTGCTAGAACAACAACAAATAAAGTCTAAACCGATTACTTCATGTGAGTGAAATCGTCTTTGAGCCAAAAAGAACCTGAATTTTCCATAAAACTACAATAATTTATCAACATAAAAAATTATTAATTAATAAGTAAACACTCTCTCATTATACAACATACAATCTCTTCAATAAATATGTCTGTACGAGAGCCTTAAGGCTATAGCAGCACCCCGTGTTACATATGTCTTATTAAGTCATACTATGCCTAGTAGTGGCCTTGTGAATGACCTTGAGAAAATACAGTCATAAAGATAAAAAACTATTCGTTTCAAATCCAACAATCATATATTATTCTTCTTGATACAAATTACATTAAAAATAAATAAAACAAAAATTTTCTTAGAATTTTTCTAATAAATTAAAGTCTTTCTCAATATGATGTATAATAATGTTTATGTTTGTAATTTACTTGCTTTTATATTTATGTATTTGTCTTTCCCACTTTTCGTGCTGGAACAAACCCTAAAATTATTTTCGGTTCCTACATAATACAAAAGACGTCACCAAATTACCGACCGTCACTAAATTTAAGGTTGTTTTTATTTATAATGGTGGGAAGCCTTAAAAAATAAAAAATAAGAAATAAAATAAAAATGAGGACAGTAAAGGATGTGCACACGAAGATAAATTTATAGTCTTTACTTGTTGAATGAAAATGGAACCTTGTTCTTTTTTATGCTTGACATTAGATTGAAACAAAGAGTAGTAGATGGAGCCTATGAAATGAGAAAAATACCAAAAATAAACAAGAAAAAAAAATGTTCATAAAAAATGTTAAAGACAGGCACTGTTTCCTGATGTTTACAGGCTAAAGACAGATATATTATTTATATTCTTAGTAATTTGTGAACATTTGTTGTTTAATGCATACTCTAACAGAGTTTGTGTGTGAGAAATGTTCAAATAAATTCCTAATATTAATATTTTCCATTATCATAATTACACTACGAGTATAACAAATAGAAGTTAACTGAAATCAAGTATCTAAATACATATGCTTGGGTATTAATAAGTTAAAGAAATTTGAAAGATCCTGACTACAGGCCTGCACTCAACGTAGAAACTTCAGATATGGTAAGTTTAATAACATAAATATCTTAAATACAGTGGTGGCCATATAATTAGAAGCGTGCTTTTGATGCATAACACGATGAGTTCTAAGTTTAATTAAAAAAATATAAAAATATTATTTTCACAATTGTTTTTTATTTTTTATTTGCTGGCCACGTAATTAGAAACGCGCATTTTTTCCTTTAACTTTTAACTTTTCTAAATACAAAAAATGACAAAGTGAGTATAATTTGTTAAACAATAGATTAACTTGTAATAATTTTGATACGGTTTAGTATCGAAAATGGTCAAAAACAAGTCATGTACTCCAGAAATGAGATGGTTAATTGTGCGGTGTTACCAAAATGAAAAACTTTCATTTTTACAAAAATACAAAGGAGTTTGCAACCTCAGCTAGAAAACCTAAGACACGAAAGACCACTTCAGCAGAAGATAGAGTTATTTGTTGAGCCAGTAAAAACAATCCATTTTTATCTTCGCGCGAAATAAAGTCTAAAAATGGAGAGCAAAAAAGCGCAGAAATATTCACACGGACAATAAGAAGACGCTTAAATGAATCAAGACTTCGTGTCTCAAAAAAAAATATCAAAAGATCCACGTTACTGGAATAGAGTTCTCTGGAGCGATGAATCTAAGTTTAGCTTGTTCCCATCTGATGGAAAATCGTATGTTAGACGTCCTCCGAATAAAGCCTTAGACCCCAGGTACACTGTTAAAACAATGATACACGGTGGATATATTATGGTCTGGGTTGTTTTTTCTTAAAAATATTGATGTTCTTGACTGGCCATCCCAAACTCCTGATATTAACCCATTTGAAAACTTATGGGCAATTGTAAAAAGAGACCTAAAGGACAAAAATTCACGAATAATAATGATGTGTTTCAGTTGGTGCAACAAAGCTGGAAAAACATATCTCGGCATACATGCCAGCGTTTAATTAAGAGTTTATCAAAAATACTAGCGAATATTGTCAAACACAAATATAAAAGGATAAGTTCGTTTTGTTAAACCTCACTATGGTTTTTGCATGTATTTTTTTAGTTTCTAATTATGTGAAAATATTGCTTTTTTGGGGTTTAAATTAATTTTCCTTAAATAGTTTTGATGCTGCGAATTTTTTTTTATTTTAAACTTAATAATAGTTTGTTACTTTACTATTTCTAGTTACATATTAGTTTTAATATGTTGAACTAAATTTTTTTGTTAGTTGTTTTTATGGACTGATGCTACTATTTTTTTTATTTCTAAGATAACGAACTGCCTTACCTTATCAGAGGAAAATGTACCCCCCCCCCCCCACCATTGTCCCGAGCACGGTCGGACTGTTTAGTAGCACCGTTTTCTCAAAGATAGGACTCTACTGAAATGGTTCGTTACAAACTATCATATTATTTCTTTGAAAAATATTAAAATTTTTCAACTATTAATCAAGTATAATAATGTTTGAATTCCAGTCCAATTCAGTCACAATTATCGTCTGCTTGAATTTTCAGATCTATAATGCTTATTGGTATATTTGTACACAATGTTTTAAAAATAAATTTATTAAAAGTTAATAAAAAACGGATGACATGAAAATATCTTAAAGAACATGCAAAGGTTTACAATATAGCAATAATAAAAATATGTTACAATTTATTTGCCTTCGTGTCATGGGAAGCATATTTTAGGAACAGGGCACAATAATATTTCCCAAAACAAAAAGTGAACTAAATTACAAAACCAGGAATTGGTGTAAAAATACACTTAAATTACCAAAAATATAAAACACCAAGACGCATTAATGAAGCCAAACAAAAATATTATGAGCAACGAACACTAAAATTGTAAAAACAATAATACAAATGATACAAAAATACAATATTTATACCAATAATACGCAATAAAATTCAACATCAATTCAAGAAGCAAAATGCCCACAACAATTCCTTTGCCAAATGTTTTTTAAAGGATAAACAATAAATTTTGGAATAAATTTCTAATAAATATCTAAACACAATAAAATAAGATATTTTCTACGAAACCTAGTTAAAAAAAGTTAAAGGTATTAAGTGAGCGAAAATTAGGTAACAATACGAACGATCCTAATTGTAATTAAATATTTACATACTATTAATAGTATTATATTGTACCTATATATTTTGAAATTTGGGTCAAATGTTTTTTATCTGTGTAATTTCTTAGTTCTATTGTATTTATGCAGAGGTATTGTTATATTGTTTAATGCTCTTAAATACAATAAACAATGATATTTTATAATACGCTGGATGCGTCTCTTGTTGAGGAAGATATTGTTGTCCATAATGACGTATAAGTTGTTTTAATTCTTATTTGGTATTAAATACATTCTTACTTACATACAGGCATATGTACACACATACATACATATGTATGATAAATATGTATGTATGTATATAAATATAAATATTATTGTTGTAAGAGTATATAGAGGGTGTTTTTTTTAGATATATAGAACTTTAAGTTCCTTTTTAACTGGCAGCCATTTTGTCAGCTGTCAAGTGTTTGGTTTGGCATTTTAACATGAGTAGACTGAAGCCTGAACAACGCTTCCAAATTCTGGAAATTTATTTTAAAAATCATGGTTCTGTTTGAAATACGTATTGCGATTTTCATAAGCGAATTCTATTTAGCGATGAAGCTCACTTTTGGTTGAGTGAATACGTCAATAAACAAAACTGCTGTATTTGGAGTCATGATAATCCTCAAGTGCATGTTGACATACCGTTACATCCAGAAAAACTAACAAAGTTCGTGCCACAATTGATTTATTGAAGGAAACGTTTGGTAACTGAAGTTGCTCGTCTACTCCTACAAGCCCATAATGATTGATCACTAGGAGGACAACCTTTGCTGCATTATTGCCGACAACTATTGAAAAAGTCACCGAAAATTTCACCTCCAGATTAGACTACATGTGAGCCAGCCGTGGCGGTCATATGCCAGAAGTCTTATTTAAATTATAATGTCAGAAGTATATCTTGCGAATAAAGTAAATTTAAATAAAATCATCTTGTGTTATTGCATTTCAAAGTTGTATACAACTAAAAATAAACCCCCCAATATTACTTATACGCCTTTGGGCTCCTTATTTTTTAAATGATTTTATTTTTTTTTTAAATGCAACATTTCTGTAATTGAATAAAGTTTTCCTTTAACTTTTTTGTTTTTGTTTGTACTTATTTGTAAATCTTTTAAATGGAAAGATGTAGAATTAAATTATGGTCATAGATCATGTACAGTGGCTTAATATGATGTCTAAGGCAGAGAACTTTGGAAATGAAACAAACAATATATAAAAAAGAATGAATTAAAATGTATATTATACATAAAGTGACATCATCATAATTTCACCAATTTGCTAAGGTTTAAAGTAAACAATATCAAGCCATATCGTACTCTTGAAACATGTAGGCAATGCTGAACACAACACAAGTAAATGAGAGCATACAGGCATGTTCTGAAAATCACTTTTATGAAAGGTGTTCTATGCACAAAAATTATTGCAATCTCGTGATTTAAAACCGGTCATAATGATTTGAAATCACTTAGAGTTTTTCAAGCAATTTTTTATTGAACTCTTGTAATAAAATTATCACATAAACTTAAAATCATTTGTTTTTGAAATAAAACTAACTATTTTACACAGAAAAAACTTAAAATTTACAAATTTAGTAAGACGTTATATTTTTACGGACCATTATTTTTTATATTTGTTTACATTTTTCGTGATTTACTTTTACTTTTTAGTAGTCAGCTGATATAGTTGATCAAATAGATACATATATACGGCTGTCGACGTATCAGCTGTTAGCTCGTCATTTAGAACAATCAAAATCACTACTAAAAATTAAAAATCTCGTGATTTTCAGAACACAAAAATATTCCTCCCGTGATTTCAAAATCGTTCGTGACTTAAAATCACCGTGATTTCAGAACATGCCTGATAGTTTGCCTGGTTGAATGATAGATGTGACACGTGTTCTGTGAAGTTATTTACATAGGTATGTATATATAAATATAATTGTTTTCTTTAGATTGTTAGTTTTATTAAATCATATACAACACATGTATATGAAATAGCACATCGGTTTTCTATAATGTGCTGGTACATACTCACTTTTTTTCGAAAATTTCCATTTCAATTGATAAATGTGGCTGAATTGAATGTTAAAACAGCGTTATATTTCTTCCTTAAATTCTACGGTGATTGTAGGCTTTTTGGCATAGACTTTGATTTCAAAGCCCACATACAAAGAAATCATATCACTATTAATTATATTACACGATCACAGTTGTGGCACTTAAATCAATATTCTGATAATTTTTTCGAGAAATTTTCGAAATCTTGCGTGAATTATTTGTCGTATTTTCGAATTCAATTTTAAAGAATTGCTTTAAAATATATTTTACAGATGTATCAAATGAATTAATAAAGTGAACTAAATTAATTTTGTGCAAGCTTTTCATTTACATTTATAGGAAAGAATTTAATAAGAACCATTTTTTTGTGATCTGATTTAAATGAACTGCAACATTTATGGATTTAAACAGTCGCTAGTTTGGAACTTCCAAACATGAAATTTTTATTTATTTTGTGATGTTTTTTATAATTTATTATAATTTTTTAATTTATTAACATTTTTCAATTCAGGTAATTTTTAAAAGTAAGATTAAATTAGTCATGATTACACAGAGTGTTTTTCAGATATAAAAAAATTTTAATACTTGCTTAACATGGGTAAAAAGAAATCCTGTGATGTCAGTACTCGAAAGATTATTTTACAAATGCATCAGGATGAAAACACTTATCAGAAATTCGCAACACCCTTGAATGTTTAAAAAAAATGGTTTTTCAAACGGTGAAATATTGTAGAAAGTATTCGACCACAGAAATAGTGGCCCGTAAGAAAAGAAGCCATATTACGAGAATTCGTGAAGATACACTGATCGTGTGCGAGTCGAAAAATAAATCAGCAAATGAGATTCGGACTGCAGTCTATAGCCAAAATGATGCAAAATCGTCAGTAGATACAGTAAAACGTCGATTGCGAGAAGTTCTACTGTTTGGAAGATTTTCACGAAAGAATCATTTGCAAAGAAAACCTCAAACCTCAACCTCAACCTCAAAACCTCAAAAAAGAATATGTCCGTCGGCCAAAGTTGGAAGAATTCGATCCAAACTACATCCGCGTCACTTGGAAGCATAGGAGGAGGTTCTATAATGGTTTGGTGTGCTATGTCGTCACGTGATGTTGGGCTGCTGCACATAATATGGATAAGTTTTGGTATGCAAGAGTTCTAGGCGATACAATGGTGCTGATGAGAACATGCCAGTAACATGGATATTTCAACAAGATAACGATCCGAAGCATACAGCTCATCACGTCAAGCAATGTTTTTTTTTAACAATTCGGTTACTGTTCTTGACTGGCCTTCAGAACTTATGGTAAGTTGTAAAAACTTTCTTAGGTTTTTACAACTTACTTACTTACTTACTCTGTAAAAATAAACAATTTTAATGATCTCTTTGCAGAAACAAAGAAAGCTTGGAAAACCATTCCAAGTAGTGTATGTAAAAATTTAGTAAAATCAATACCTCGCAGTTGTCAAGCTATCGATAACAATGGATTTGCAACAAAATATTGATTTCTGTTTAAATAAATATTTTTTTTTTTGTAAAATTTGTGGTATGTCCTTAATTATATGCACGACTGATATCAATTTCATTTGAATATATAACTAACAGATTCGTAAATAATCAGCCCAATCATGAATAAAAATTCCGTGGGAGTTTTTTCCCTTTTCCCATTTTTCCTATTCAAATTCAATGTTAAAAAAATAAAAAGGGAAAAAACTCCCGCGGATTTTTTGTTCATGATTGATAAAACCTTTCGTATTATTTGCTTCAAGCTCACATGTTAGTATCGTGTCCTTAATTAGTTGCACGTAGCTGTATGTTTCGGGCTTAAAATATAGTTTTTTATATAATATAATTTGAATAATAGTTTTTTAATATTTTGGAACCAATAGTTACCATGATTGAATACATTCGATTATGTTTCCCCAAATAAGAATTGGATAATGCTTCATCGAATACTAGAAACAAATTTAAGAAATAATTGATTGATTTTCAAGTAATTAATTAAAATAAAAAAAAATATTTTTGGTAGATTTTTAAATATTAAATCGATAACAATAATTATTTTAGGAATAATCGTTAAAATGTAATCGAATAATCTATTAATTTTTTTTGGAATTAGTCTAAAAATTATATATATATACAAATATTTTTTTCATTTAGGAATCTTTCATTAAAATCTTTGCATTTTAATAAGATTTTATTAATATTCTATGAAAGAAAATATTTATTATTTTTAAAATAATGGTTATATGAATAAGCGATGAAATTTTTCTAAATTAATCTAAAAATTCTAAATTACTTATTATTTCAATAATCGTTAAATTTAAGCAAATAATCGATTAATTTTTGAAATAATAATAATGAAATAGACGTTTCAAGTTTCGTAGATAACTTTTTCAGGTACTAGAGAAAATTATAAAATGGGTTTCATCCAATAATATTTCAAATCTTGTGAATAATTGTTTAAATTTTTGTATGTAACCGATTCAATTACAATATATAATTTTGTTTACTAAATAATTATAGATTATGTTAGTTAAATCACTAATATTACTTGCATTCCGACCAATCGGTAAAATCAAAAAATCGAGTAATAGAAACCTAGATTAAAGTAATCGATTAAAATATATAAAATTTTTCGTACAAACAGTTCGAATAGTAGTTTAAAATTATTTGAATAAAACAAAATATCGATTTTTTGGAAATAGTGTAAAAATTTAATTCTAAAAACTTTAATCAAATATTAATCTATTAGATTTTTAAGTAACCATCGAAAATACTAAAATTTCCATATAATATTTAATAATTTTAATTGCATAACATCCTCTGCTATACCACTGTTTCTTTCGATGCCCCCAAAAAATGTACGCTCTTTTTCATTAATATAAGATTTATTTCCGATTTCAATAAACAGTCAACGCACGTGCTTTCTGTATTTTTTTTGCAGATTTCTATTCAGTCGTTGATATTGTTGCTCTTTTGTTGTTACTCTGGCTCCAGGCAGACAAACGAACAACGAACAAATAATAACAATCCATAAATTGCTAAAAAGTTATCGACACTTTGGAAACAAATTAAATCTGTATTTGTTTTGCTATTTTGCATAATATAGCATTAAGAATGCATTCCATTACATGAGAAATGCCAAAATGTTTACAATGCAGATTCTGATGGATCCGCCGTAGTGCGCGTACTACGCTAGTTTGTTTGTTTGTTTGTAGACATTTTCAATAAAAATTATTTATGTATTTAAAAAATTTTATTTTGTTTTTGGATTGCTGGTATGCACATGAAATATTTATTATTTCAATCTTATTTAAATGTTTTAAATATTTTATATTAAGAGGAAGAGATTGACATTGTAAGAATGCATTTAAGTTTAATAAAAGAAATAAAAAAATGCAAATTGCCAGAATAATTTAAGCAAGTTTAAACAAGTAAGAAAGTATAGTCGGTCAAGCCCGACCATATAATACCCTACACTCAGTCATGATGTCTATGAATATAAATATTATATGTGTTAAACTTTATCTCAATATAAATACTTTTAAAAGATTTATAGAGCTTAAATTGAATTACGGAGTGGGTCTTATATGGGAGTTTCGACTAATTATGAACCGACTATTATAAAATTAGGTATCATTATTTCTGTATATAAGAAACTTATTTGTGTCAAATTTTATTTGGATACCAACATTTTTAAGAAATTTATGACCGGTAAATTGAATTTAGAAAGTGGGCCTTATATGGGAGCTACGACTAATTATGGACCAATCATAATAAAATTATACCGTATTATTTGTATATATATCAAATATATTTTCGTTAAATATTATTTGGATACCAACATTTTTGAGAGAGTTATGCTCTTTAAAGTAATTTTCGAAAGTGGGCCTCATATAGGAGCTACGAGTAATTATGGACCGATCTGCACAAAATTCGTAGATTGATTTGGCTTCATTTACCATTCATTTGTGATGAAATTTGTTTGGATACTTGCATAATTCAAACATTTATGATCGGTAAACCCCAATTTCGGGAGGACATGTATGGGGGCCAGGTGAAATAATTGACTGATTTCCACGTACCAAATTTTATCGAAATATCTTCAAAATTGCGACCTGTACTCTGCTCACAAGCTTTACATGGACGGACGGACATCGTTAAATAAACTCGAAAGTGATTCTGAGTCGATCGGCATACTTTAAGGGGGTGTAAGGTATATAATATTATACCTATAAAAATTATAATTTAAACCAATTCAAAGTTTTTCACACGTTCAACAATTCTACGTTTAACTTAATTATGTATATACACATATCTCTAATTAACCGCTTTAATTATTCACCATTACTGAACACAATTAAAAACCATTTACAATAAAACACTAATTTTTAAGTGTTTCATTCATAATGCCGTTGCAGACCTAACAAATAATAAATAAATAAATTATAATTATAATACATATTTTGATAAAATTTGGTACATGATGTTTTTTGGCTGCAGGACGATTGGGATTGAAATTGGTTGAAATCGGTACATTATTTTATCTAGCCCCCATACAAATTTTATCAGTCATAAATGTTTGTCCATAAATAAGTTTTATATGCAACCTAATCTCATCAACAAATTTTTTGCAGATCGTTCCATAATTGACCATAGCTCCCATATAAGACCCGCTGCCGAAAATCACTTTAAAGTACATAATTCTCTTAAAAATGTTGGTATACAAATCATATTTAATAAGCCTGTTTCATATATGTACATATACAAAAATCATTTGGCCCAATTTTGTGATGTGCAATTCATAATTATTTATAGCTCCCATATAAGGCACACTTCCCAAAATTACTTTAACAACCAGTAACATTTTAATAATATTAGTATCCAAATAAAATTGAACCAATAAGTTTCATATATACAGGAATCATAACAACTAATTTTATAACGGTCGGTCCATAATTAATAATAGCTCCATAAAAGATCCCCTTTGAAATCACTTTAACATCTATAAATCTTTTATAAGTGTTTATATCTAGATAAAATTAAACACAAAG
Source organism: Bellardia bayeri (assembly GCA_950370525.1). Lineage (NCBI taxonomy): Eukaryota > Metazoa > Arthropoda > Insecta > Diptera > Calliphoridae > Bellardia > Bellardia bayeri. Next base: position 53,380,506 of record OX493267.1, on the reverse strand, counting down.
AATGTTTGTATGCATAGAAGTCATGCCATTATATTTTTGGATGATCGGTCCATAATAGGTCATAGCATCTATATAGAGCCCATTTTTAAAAATCTGTTCTACACATATACTATAGGGTAATACATGATCTGGCTTGACCGACTATACTTTTTTACTTGTTTTCTTTGTATGAAACGTTAACCAATTTAGATTTAATCCTGCTTGATTTTTATTACAAATTATAAATCTCTTAGAAAATGTCATGAAACACTTTTTTACATTTTCACCAAGTACGCTGAATCCAATAGTGCTAACCGTTTTTTGTTTTTGTAGGTAAGCTCTAGTTTTCGTTATTTTAAAAATGGAATAAAAAAATAATGAAATTATAACTTTGGTTATAACTTTGGATAGCTAAAAATTTGAAATGGCTAACTTCAATAACGTTATAGGCAAATGGCCCCCAAGGTTTTGCTGGAACATATGTTTTCTTTTGTGGGAATGTTTCATTGGCGTAAATGTTTTCCAAAGAACTTTGACTTCAAAAAACCCCACAATAATAAATCCAATGTTAGATCACACTATCTAGGAGGCCACCGATAACGACCAGGAAATGCCTTATTAAGTAATTGAATTGTTACACGGGCTATATGACACAATCTTTGTAATTAATATCATATAATTTTAAAGAAATATAAATGTTATTATGTCGATAACGATTATCAGTAACAGTGAATACTTGATTTCCAAAAAGCGTAGTCTCGAGCACAAAATCGACACGTTGTGGATGTTCTCTAAACTGCAAGCGCTATAATTTTAAAGATTAAAAAAGCCATCAAGCTGAAGATATGCTTCATCTCTTCTTCATTGGTTTTGAAATATTAACGGCTAATTTAAAACATGAGTGAATAATGCGGCTACCTACAATTCTATAAACTTTTAAATTTGCGAACAATAATTTATTATTTGTGATACATAAAATTGTTTAAAGAATAACCGTTTTTTAAATTATGTAGGCAAGGCTAATTAACCAGTATCTGCAGTAAGATTCAAGTTTAATTGCAATTCAAGAAAACTAAGCGTGTTATTATAAAACGATTTAGCATGACATTTCTTAAACAAATAAGAAATGTAAAGACTAAAAAGATACCAAGTTCGCGAGCGAATAAACGTAGTTATAAACCTTAACATATGAAACAATTTTTTCGTGCGCACTTCTCATTTTGATCACTAAATTTGCAAGCAAATATTAACGTTTAAACAATTCGATTTAAGAAGTAAGATAAGAGTAGGAAAAGATTTAAGAGCATAAAAATAATTAGCGATCTCTTAAGCAAGGTTATTATAAACATCAACAGACGACAAGATGTCCTTGTATCAAATGAGGAAACTTTATGATAATAATAATTTTGTATATTTGTTCCTCTTGTCTCATACTTTACAATATAATTAGTAGAAATGGTTTACCAATGGGACCATTTCAATCATAAAGTCTCCACTTTCAGCTCAAGGACATTTTGTCGTCCGTGCAAGACGACGCGGTTTTGTTACAATACAACCAACACAAACTAAATTCCTTTTAGGCACACACAACCAATATGAAAAATTGTTAATATTAAATTTTAATATTGTTTTTATTTATTGCCATTTTCAATAAAAGAACGACTCCTTAATTTATAATTATACATTAAAGCACACAGAGGGACACACTCATGCTTACATATATTAACAATGTATGTATATATGTAAGTCACAATAAAATATATGGAATATTTGCCGGAGATGGTAAGTGTTAGCACACAGAAAGGCACTTCCATAAGTTGGAGTTTATATGACAAAAAAACCCCTAGAAAGAGTAAATAAAATTGGCAAACGCAATAACACACAACAAAAACATAATAAATTCCGATATTAATATGAAAAAAGCACACATACTTACATGTTTAAAGAATAGTCAGAAAAACGAATGAATGGTACGAACGCACTTCGTTGGGTTAACAACAAATAGCAGCTGCTGGCAGCTGTTGTTGCTACTGTGCTGTTGCTTTTGCCGGCATATCATACAAAGTGTTGTAATTAAAGTATATCGTTAACAACGCATCGCAATCGCACAGTTTCTCAAGAGCCGCGTAAACGACTGGACACGTTTCTCCAACAACAAGTGAGAGTGTAATTATTAATTTCAGTTAAAAATTTATAATAAAAAATATATAAAATAAAAATTCATATGTAATAATAAAAAAAACTAAATAAAATAATAATTAAATTGCACTTGTTTATGATAAACTAGTTTTTGCACTGCTGCTGCAAATTTACCTTTTTATAAAACCAAATTTTAAAGAAAATTATTTGTGTGTTAAAAAAAAATATTTACAAACAAATTAATTAACAAGAAAATAAATCAAAGAATTTTATTATATCTGACGCCAAATATTTGAAAGTTGGTTATAAGTGGTTTATCTCACAGAACTCTAACCAGCTAACTTACAAGCACCTAACGGAAAAATGTTAATTAAATTAATTTTAAAATTAATTTATATTACACTATCATTGCTAAGCCTGTGCCATGGCTTTAATACCGAATCAACAGAAGCGACTAGCGAATTGCATGATAATTTTATCAGTACGGAATCCTCTACATCACCGCTACCCAAACAGTTGTATCAAAATAAACGTCGTTTATTATTGAGTGCCATCGTTATAGTTCTTGGTGTGATTGGTAATTTTTTGGCTTTGCTGATTTTGGCGCGCAAAAAGGCCACAAAACATAGTAAATATACGTTTATGTTGCGGTAAGTAGTTGTTTTGTTTGTTTATAGAAAGAAACAAAAAAAAGAAAAAATATGTACTTTTAGAAACAAACTAAATAACAAAAAACAAATTGTTTATACACTCATAATAAAATGTTTGTAAAATTAAGAAAAATATGGGGTTTTCAGTCCAACAAAAGTCGTGTTCATAAGGCCGCACCTAACATACTCCAAAACTAAATGAAACCTTTATTTATAAATTTAATGTTGCGAATATTTTCCAAGTCTAAAATCATATCATTAAAAGTAATTATGTTATATTCGTTTGTGGCGTATCTTAAATATCCACCGCCTATATAATACTGGCTGCGACTTTTGTGCATTTTGTATAAAAACATTTATCTGTTAAGTCGATTTGTTTAATTTTTATATTTTCTTTTACTAGAAAATAACACAGGTTAATTTGATCTTAATAGAATTATACCATAAATTTATATCGAATTCAATGTAACGATCGAAGTTTTTGATCCAAAACTTTTTGCCGTTTTATTTTATTCCCAATTTCAATACCAAAAACGTTTTATCAACAGAGAATACGAGTATATTTCGAAAAATTTCTTTAGATCCGCTTCTGTAGGCTCCATCGTGCCTTGAGGTTTAAAAAGGAACACAATCTACTAAGGCTATTGGCTCTGAAAATTAAACTGCTATTAATTTTCTAAATATTTTTTTTTACTTTTAATAAGAACTAAAAAAAGCTACAAACCCACCCGAATCCGCTGGCTAGAATTCTAGCTCAGAGCCAGACGGAGTCGAGGCTTCGTAGAGCTTAACAGCCAATACGAAATTAATGCTCTGTTAGAGAGTAATTAGATTTATTTTAGTTTTAAGATTTGAATACTTATTGTTAGGCCTAAGGAAATAAAGCAGATTCAATAAATAATAAAAAGTTATAAAAAAAAATAAGAACTGTTTCAGCAAATGTAATAAAAACTATTTAAAAAACTTTTGTTTAATGCCATATTTTATTTAATTATTGAGCAGAAAAGTATTTTCTGGGGGAATAGTTTTCCTGTTTGGTTTCTTAACATGTATCTATTATATTGCTTGGTCTATAACACTCAAGGTTGTGATATGATATTCTACTCGTATACATGTTCAAACTTTAGTTTAAACAACAGTATATAATAACTGTACTTCTGAAGGGTATTTTAACGAGGAACTGTATTAAAGTGACATCAATATCCAGAAAAAAGAGTCGAATTCTCAACAATTTCTGCTATAGGTTAGGTTGAGTATAGGGACTATTTATAGCCCATACTGTTTTGGGTATAAATATAAATATGCCGCTTCGGCGTGTTGTTCGCTTTGGTTGAATTGTTATTCCTATAGGTAATATTGAATAAGTCCTCTCGATATAGTTTTCTTTATTCTTCTAGTTTGAATTCCTAAGATAAACTAAAAATACATATAGTGTTCTAACGTTTCGATATCTTCTTCACACGCTGTGCAGATTGTGTCATTTATTATATCAATGCGAGCTAAATGTGACCTTGGCTCTGTGTAGCCGTTGACTTGATTTGGATTTTCCCATAATATGTCAGTCGTTCTACTGATTGCATAATTCTGCCAGTGCTGATTTATTGCCCATTCCTTTAGATCTTTTTTTAAACATTTGGAAGGTTTTAACATTTTCCTGGTTTATGGCCTACAAGCGTGATCCCATCTGGGATAGCTTATCCGTCTTTTCATTCCCGATAATATGGCTGGGATCCATATTATCTCCACATTAACTTAGTTTGAATGTTTATCTTGCTTTTGCATTGTAAAACATTTCGGGATTAACACATTCGTTTCTTACGGTTTTGTTAACCATTTGACTGTCCGTAAAAATCCGGGTTGGATTCTTGTTGTCAATTTTCCTCAACCATTTAATACCCTTAGTAATCGCCATTATCTCAGCCTGTGAGTATCGTATTGTGATCTGGAATACGAACACAAGCTACTAACTGCCATATTTATAAAAAATAAAGTATGTTTGAAGTGTGCTTGTAGACAAAATTTTCATACAAAATTTTCTTAAAGTACATTTGAAGTCTACTTTAATTTTTAATTAACGGACCTTGATTATTAATCTTTTTTTTCTGCAAAATATAAGTTTCAAATATTTGCAGTATAGTCAAACGATCAAAAAAGATTAAGTGATTAAAAAAAACACGGAAATTTAACATGGTTCGTTTATGAAAATGAAATTTTGCGAGATTGAGAATTAAGAATTGTCTACGAAATAAATAAATTTCATGATTTCCCACTATAAACTAGTGCCTTATAATCTGATAGATATCGAAAGTTCAATTCCATCAGAGAATAATACCAAACCAGTTCATGTACCAGCCAACCTGTGGATACTGAGATTACATTTTTTTCTATGAAAGACATTCGACGCTTATTCATCCCTGTTAAAATGTTAAACACGTATCTAAATTTTCGAAATTCATTTGGCTTCTCGTAATCCATACGACTCTTAAAACAAAATAGCTAAGTCCAAGTTTTTCTAAAAATTTTAATTTTAATAAAATAAAACTATGATTAAAGAAAAACTATGAAAAAGCTAAGTCCATTTTTTAGAACATACGTGCTGCTTCAGTTAAAATTTTTTAATTTACTATCTCAACCAAAAAAGTGTGTATAATTACGTTTTTAAATAAAAACATGCCAAATTTGTGTAAAACATTTGTTTTAGTTTATTATTTAAATTTTAGGAGAAAAAAAGTTAAAAACTTCAACTTTGCTTAACAATATATTTTGTTAAACAAATCTACGAATCTATTTGTAATAGATTTCAATTGAAAAGAATTGGAATATTCAATAATATTTTTAAGCTATTTTGTAATAAATTTGAATTTAAGAAAAAAAATTTAAAATTCCATAAGGAATTAATTCTTAAAGGAATGAATGTAATGCGCTTGAAGTACGAATGAACTAAGCCTATAAATTAATTCGCAATGAATAATTCAATAGAATGGTTAATAAATTAAATTAAGATTTTGAAAATTAAATTGAATTTGAAAAAATAATCCATTATTTGAAACGAAAGATTTCAGAACTGACTGGCTTCTGGTGGATTTGACGGCAATTCATTTAGCTCTCAGCTTAGCTGTGAGACTAAAGGCTGGTAACTCATGGTCTCATAGGGACTATGGTCCTTCTGGTATAATGAAATACTATGAAAATGCTCATAATAACATTGATTACTGCACACCGAAACCATTTTTTAATATACAATTCTCCATATATCTCCAGAATAGGAACTTATGTTATTGTTGTTCTTACTATGAAAAATCCCTCTTTAAGATATTTCATTAAACGTTGCTTAAATTCTCTACAAGAACTTCTATATATGTACATATATTATCAAATTTTAAATAACAAGAACCTTGCTTCACACATAATTTATTCAATCGGTTGAAAATTAATTCACCAACACATTTTCCCTGGTGTATTAATAGTGTTTTTTATTATTATAAATTACAATTTATTTACTAGTAAATTAATAGAGTTCAAGGCATTAGTTTATTGAACTTAAATATTATGTGGACAATGTTTGGTTTGTACTCGTATTTAATCTTAAACATACCAGCCAAATAATTGTAATATTTATTTTGAAAGCTTAAATTATTTTCTTGCTAGTTTTTAACCAATAAATCGAGTTTGTTTCATGTAGGCATGCAACTGCTGTAAATTTACACATATAACATAAAAATCCAGATTTAATTTAATTAAATTGTTCAACACATTATTGACACATCTATCTATAAACATCATCACGATCTTTTTTATGTATTAATAACATTATTAATAAGTTACATTACTAATGATGTAGACGTAGACCATTTGTGTATATTTAAATGGTTTAAATATGATTATTATAGATTCTTAGAGTATATTTTAAGTTAATTGCGCAATAAATACATACATATGTATGTTTAAAGTCTAATAGAAATTCCGTTTAAATATATAAAACAAGAAAGAAAGTTTAGTCGACCAAGCCCGACCATATAATACCCTACACAGTTTTTCAGAAATGGGCGCTTGGATACATGCATAATTCAAACATTTATGATCAGTAAACCCCAATATGTATGGGGGCCAGGACCGATTTCCACCAGTTTCAATCCCATCCATCCTTGGTCCGAAAAATATCACGTACCAAATTTTATCGAAATATCTTCAAAATTGCGACCTGAACTCTACGGACATTCTGAGTCGATCGGTATACTTTAAGGTGGGTGTTGGACCAATATTTCTGGGCGTTACAAACATCAGCACAAATCCAATATACCCTCCCCACTATGGTGGTGTAGGGTATAAATATACATTTTTATCACTTTAGTGATGATGAATTAGTTTAATATTTTCTAAATTCTTACATACTCGTATATGTATAGTATGTATGCATGTATATTTATTTAGTTTTATTATATTTTTGTAAAGTACACAAAAATTTAACAAATATTTAAAATAATAATTTGAAAAATTATTTCTAAAACATCATTATAAATAATTAGAAAAGTGTTAATTGCGTATTTTTAATAGTGATATGTAGAAACCTCATTTTTCAGATTTATAACACCTGAAGTCTATAAAAATAATTTGAAAATCAACTAGCTTTATTAAGAAAAAAATATGTATGTATATTAACTTTAAATTGATGATTTATGTGATGAGGTCCATTATTTGAGGGGAATTCTCAACAAAATGCAGTTTGGCTTTGAAATTATACAATTAAACAAAAAGATTTTGCAATATTTTGTTGGTCAGTAGCTATACAAGTAATTGCTCAACATATTTACATATTTATCAGCAACAACTGATAGATATAATATTTCTTAACTTTTTAGAGTTTAAAAGTAAAACGATGTGTAACTTAATTTTTACTCCATTAAAGTAATCTTAACTTAATATATCGATTCTTTGATTTATATTTACTTGTGCAAAAACTGTTTTACAGAAATGGGAACTATATGGTAGATATGACCTATTATGGATCGATCATCCTAAAGTAGGATTAGTGAGATTCTGTGCATATATTAATTATTAAGACGGTCTTATGTGAGAGATACGACTAATTGCAAACCGATCATTACTAAAATAGATGAAAATGCATTTGTATTTATGAAACTTATTTATATTAAATTTGGGTACCAACATTAAGGCATCTATGGTCGTTATGATTAGGTTTTATATATAACTTAAGGTACGGTCACATTTGGCAAATATTTACTCATAAAAGAGTAAACACTTGTTTTAGCACAAATTTGTTTGACGTTGTTTACTCTTATCAAACAGCATCAAAAAATTAAAACTAAATATTTGTTATGCTTTGGCTTAACTAAGAAAAGTTTTTTTTAAATAAATAAACAAGTTAAAATACATATATGTTATTTAGTGGTTACGTCTTTTGCGGTAAATATTTGCCAAGTGTGACCGTACCTTTCGTTATGGCGAAATTTGTTTCGTTTATAAATAACAAATTTAAAAGGAGCTAAGAAAATAATGGACCAATTTTAATCGCAATCGTCTTACCCAATTTCACATTGTCGTTATTGATAGTCCTAGGAGACCATGTTGTTTTGGAGAAGTCTGTCCAATCGTTTGCCAAGCCACCATGTCAAGTTACACTATGTAGCAGCATGTCCAAATAATAAGTCTTTATTATTTAAATGAGTTTTAATTAAAACAAGGCAGACTCTTTTTTGAATGTATATATTGTAACTATATATATTTGACACATACATATGCATACTCGTTTAAGTATTGAGGTGGATATTTCAATTTCTTTCAGAATGCATTTAATGCAAATTAAAAATTAATTTTGGAGGATATTAATTAAGAATCTAAAATTGTTAAGAAAACCCAGAGAAGTCATGGTTACAATTAAAATATTCAAAAACCAAAACCGGTTATTCGGGTTTTTTTAATTATTATTGGACAAGCTGTATTTTTGTATCGGTTTAAAATCGGTCAAAAAATAGTTTTTGTAATTAATTTACCACTTGTTATGGTCACCGCGTGAAAATGAGGAGAGAACATTTTTGTTATATTATTTGATTTTTATGATGCACACAAAAATTAAATCATACTTTTAGAATTCTAGAAGTCAAGTCCAATAAGAGAATTCTAGAGAATATTTTTTATATTTTGCAAGTAAAAATCGTTTCAATTTCTTATAAATGGTAAAAATAGAGTAACATTTTGTTTAAATAGCATTTGCTGCATTACATTTGTGTGTTGCAAGAATTAAGCAGTAGCGTTTGTTAAGGGGCGTAAAAAGCACAAGGCCAACATGATTTAACTCTGGTGTATGATATTCGTCCTTTGGAATATAAATAACGAACATCAGCTTTGTGAAAACAAATACCTTGGAACAAGTAGGATACTTCAATATATCGAATATGTTCAATATTGGATATAAAAAATTATGCAAATAGATCTACAAATGAGTTAGAGCGCAAAAATGCTATGTGTGCCACAAAAACTCTGTCAAATTGGATTTAAAGAAGTTATTGCATGATTATAAATCATTATTGTTATCAATTTGCAAAAAGTTTTCTTAGTATTTGTTAAGTTTGTTTATTTATTCTATAAGATTTTGATATAATCAGTCTACAACTACATATTTACATAAGTTAATTATTTGTTGGTAGATTTAGATTTTGGTAAGGTCACACTTGGCAAATGTTTGCCGAAAAAGACGTAACCACTAAATAAAATATATTTCAACTCATTTATTTATTTAAAAAAACTACGTTTATTCAGTTAAGACATAACAAATATTTAGTTTTTTTTTTTTTTTTGATTCTGTTTGATCTTGCAAACCTCTTGTTAGAGTAAACAACGTCAAACACATTTGAGTAAATATTTGTCATGTGTGACCATACCTTAAGTAGTCTTATCGACTATTTCCTGGGTATAAAAACAAATTACGAAATTTTGCTTTTTTTAGGATTCCATTATATTGTCATTGTAGTAATGAATGAACAATAAAAATGTATTGTAAATAAATATTTTATTCATTAATGTATTTGATTTATAAGTAGATTAATATACAATCAGGCATACACATCGTTAGTTTAGTGTGCAAACGTGCTAAGTCTATTTTTATAAAAATTTACATTTTAATATAATGAAACACAACACTTGCATAAAATCTTTTATCGTTATTATTTAACTCCAATTGCACATTTATTTATCATTTGGTTTAAATAGATTTGAGTATAAATAAACATTTAAATATAAACGCGCCAAATTTCAAAATATGTTTAGTTTATTTGTTTAGTTTTAACCAAGATCAAGTCAGAGTATTAAATTCGACTGCACCGTATCATTTAGAAAATCTGTATTTATAGACAAAATAACAATAATTGAAACCGATTATTTGTACGAACCTGGTTTTATGTCAAAACTGATATTGAGTAATAAATCGCCTAATTTAAATCGCTAAATAGATTACGCCATCAATAAGGATTCGAAAGAATGGACTTAGCCATAATACATAACTAACAATATGCATCACCTATGAGTATTTTATTTATGACTTTTATTCAATGACTAATTTATTACAAACCTTAGTAAGGTTTCTAAATCGCAAGTAGATATAATGTGCATAGTAGGTATAATAAAAAAAAATATGATAAATTATTGTACAAATTAGAAACAGATAACAATTGCAAATCACACATTATCTCGCGTACCACAATTTGTGTGTTATAATTTCTGAATGGATGTGAAAGTTAAGCACCTCCGGAGGAAGAAAAGTAAAAATGAACAAAAACACGACAAGATATTGTCAGGCAGTCATTCACTTACTATTCTCATTCATGTATTTAATAGTTCGAGCCGTGGTTCCCAACATGTGGCGGTAATGGTGATCAGTTTTCTGAAACTATGTATGATTTGTACCATATCTGAATAAACTATATTCCATGAATTGATACGCAATATGATGTTTGGTAGGAGAAAGAAAATTTTCAAAAGACAAGATTGGGAACCACAAGTTAGAAGTGTGTTGTATATTAGGATGCAATACAAAAAGTGTGTTTGCTATTTTTTTTTTACTTTGTTGTGTCTTTTTGATATAAATACCGTCTTTGCTTATTTTGATTGTTAATAAAGGGTGTGCTACTGAAATTAATGTAATTGTTTTAGTACTTAATACTATTTATTGTTGCAGAATAACCGCTTTATGACAAAATTTAAACTGCACAATAGTTTAGTAAAGGAATTGCATTTCTTGAAGTTTGCAGTTGTATCAATTCACAAAAGTATGAGCAACAAATTTCATTCTACTTGGTCTACAGGAAAGAGATTAGACACAAACTTAGTCACTTATCTAATTACTGAGTTGAGGCGTGGGTAGAGTTATAAAACTTTATAAAAATAAATTTCCACTTAACATAGCGGCTCCAACTGCGATTATCTTTTATACAATATGAGAGATAATGCCGGTAGAACAACGCAAATAATTTGTTTAGATTTATACTACTTCGATTTATTATTCGATTTACATATATTAATTTATATAAAACGTATTTATATACATAAATATTATTATTTATAAACAGCCACAGATGTTAATGTTTGTAAAGTTTGTATCAAACTTTTACTTACATAGCAGTTTTATGAAAACATTTGTTCAATTCACAAGTGATGTTGTATGTTGCACATTGTATGTTACAAGTATCTAATTGTGAACACAATTTTGAGAAATGTTATCAAGCCTTCAAAATGTCAAAAGTAAAATATCAAAATGAAATATATACAAAACTAAATACATAAATAAAATTAATGATACAAATGAGAAAAACAAAATAATTTCTGCATTGTGTGAAAAATATAATCCAGACATTTTAACAATTGAGTCAAGTAAGTATAAATGAATAATTTGTTATTAATTAAATACAACAGTCTCCATTATATAAATTTGTTGTTTATTTTTCTAACTAAAATAAGTAATTTTTTTTTTGAGATACATATGTACATACATATTTGAACTTTTGGCAACACTTAAACATTTTTACAACATTCCAAAAACACACATGTGTATGTAAAAACGTCGTAAGTGTTGTACAAAATATTTATATAAAAATTATCAACAACATTTGTACAACTATTGTAAATTCAGACAACGTACAACTCCTACCTATGACAAATACTTATGTATATGTGAAATGTTTTGTAGTGAATTAATATTTAAAAAACAAATTTTTTTTAATAATTATTTTTATTTTTAAGTGATTTAAAATTAATAAAAGAATTATTTATCTTGCTGGAATGCCCAATAATCTTCATATAATTCAGCTGTAAAATCTATTAAATTATTCTCTAGAAGATCTGCATATATTTCAGCATTAATTTTGCTTTACACTATACATATTGGGACTTTTCTTATACTCCAAATGCAAAACACTCCTCACGAGGACGACTTGTATTACGCCTATATTTGTGGTGACCGTCAGGGCCATCGAAATTAAACTACATATTTCTCGTCGCTGAATATAACTGTTTTAAATTCTTTATCCCAAAATTTTAGTTAAGACCAATATCCTCTTTTAGCAGTTGCTGTAATACTGAGGTCGAGCTCTACTTTTATTTGCCTGCTGTTCATGTTTTCATCTGCTGCTCAATGTCGAAGTCACCGCTTAGTCTTGTCACTGCGTTTATTTTTGTCATAATTTTTTGGATCTTTTAGAAAATTAGAGATCATATTTCTATGTCGGTTGATTGCATTAGCGATCTCACCAATCGGTTTTGCATCAAGCCACATTTCCTCAATTTTTCTGCGTTCCTCGTTAGTCAATTCACATTATATGTCAAAAGAGTACATTACAGCAATAATTTGTGTAAAGTCAAAATTAAAGTACCTTTACGTTTATTATGAAATAAAGAAAAATACTCGTATATATTTGCACATACATATGTATAATTATTTGTCATAGGTACGACACTACAACATCAGTTGGGAATTGAACAAGGTTGTAATGAGATTTCTCATTTCAAATATCTCATAATATTTATTGTAAAACCAACACTTAATTGAAGTCTTCATGTGAGATTGTGTTCTCTGTAATTAGTTTAGATGGTTATTATAGATACATACGATTTCTATAGGTAAATCGTATGTATCTATTATGATACGTTACCGAAGGTTAATTAAACCTTTTTTTAAAACAAAAAATGTATTAATTAGAGTATCTTAACAAAATGTTTTTTATCATATGCTAATGTTATATTTTGTACGTTTTAATTACAAATTATAAATTACTATTATTTCACAAATGTGAAACTTAAGGATTTAAATCAATTTGTTCTTTATCGTTACGTATTTTAACCAGAACTTCATAATTGCGATTACGAAATTCTTTTACATTGTATATTATGTAGGAACAGCTATGAGATGAATGTACTTTTCCTAAACGTATGCTTTTTTATAAAAATTACGGGCAGTAAATAAAGTTTCACCGGTTTAAGTATAGCCGCTTGCAAATGCATTCTCTGGTACTTCACCATCAGCAGCAGCCACCCATTTATACTCACCATAATCATTACTAATATTTAATAACTCTATGCCCTCAGTAATGAAGTGAGATTCACAATTCCAACCGGCACAAACACTATTTAACTTGGGCACATAATATGCCGGCCCCAGATCATCTTCGAAGTAGACACGAGCTGCAAATACCGGTTCATCTTCCTGATCTAAACCCAACATAAAACCAAATTGGGTTATATTTTCTGCTGAGACATTCTTGTCTATATGCAGCCACTCAAAGCTTTTAATTGATTCAGCTCCTACATCTTTCGTTTCAATAGAATTATTAAAATTTAGGAACAAGTGATGTATATTATATTTATGACACATGGGACAGGTATTGGAAAGTCTCAGCCAGCGGAACAGACATTGGCGATGGAAAACATGAGTACACTTTACAATGTTATAGATGAAGTCGGTGTTTTTGCAAAGTTCACTACAAATTCCACACAACACGTTAAAAGTTGGCAATATTTTATTGTCGCCATTATGCTCCATTGATTGGTTTACGTTTTCTTATAATTATGAAATTTCTACAAATGAACACATTTCTAAACTGTTTTGGTCTTTGATACCAAAAAAAATACGCTGCTGTAGACAAAACCATATTTCATTCATACTTATAAATTCACCACGATATTAACTTAAAAAAAACAACAACAAAAATGATGACATACAAAATTTAATACCCCAATAAGAAATTGCTAACATATTATATTGCCCCAAATAGTGTGTTATATAGAAATGTATCTGTTATACACACTTTTTCCATGGAAAAAACTGTTACACACATATTTAATGGCCAAAACTGTTATACACTAATTATAAATGGAAAAAAAACTGTTATATATAGTTTATCTGTAAGATAAAAGTGTTATACACAAGTTTTTCTGTAAAAAAACGGTTATACACAAATTTTTCGTAGGAAAAACTTATACATACATATAATATAAATGGAAAAAACTGTTATACACAAGTTTTTTGTAAGAAAAATTGTTATACACAAGATTTTCTGTAAGAAAAAACTGTTATACACAAGTTTTTCTGAGGAAAAATTGTTATACACAAATTTTTTTTTAGGAAAAAAACATATACTCTAATTTTAAGTGGAAAAAACTGTTATACACAAAATTTTCCTTGAAAAAATTTTTATATACAAATGTTATCATAGGAAAAACTATTATACACAAATTTTTATATTTATATGTAAATAACTTTAATTTTTATAACTTTTATATTTAAAAATGTATGTTCAAACTGTTAAAACTGTTCAAAATTTATGGTCGTTAAACTGATATATACATAACAGTTATACAATTTTTTTACAAAAATTTGCAAAACAAAAACCTATTATGTATACACAAATACACGACATTTTTATACCCTACACCACCATAGTGGGGAGGGTATATTGGATTTGTGCTGATGTTTGTAACGCCCAGAAATATTGGTCCAATACCCACCATTAAGTATACCGCTCGATTCAGAATCATTTTCTTATATTTCTCCCATATAAGGCCCACTTTCGAAATTCACTTTAACGACCATAAATTTCTTAAAAATGTTGGTATTCAAATAAAATTTTACTTAATATACAGAAATAATGACACCTAATTTTATAATGGTCGGTCCATAATTAGTCGAAACTCCCATATAAGACCCTCTCCGTAATTCAATTTAAGCTTCATAAATCTTTTAAAAGTATTTATATCGAGATAAAGTTTAACACATATAATATTTATATTCATAGACATCATGACACTAAATTTTTGTATGATCGGTCCATAATATGTTACATATCCCACATAACGCCCATTTCTAAAAAACTGTTTTATGCATATACTGGGTGTAGGGTATTATATGGTCGGGCTTGACCGACTATACTTTCTTACTTGTTTATGATAATTATTTACTTTTTAACATGAAAAATTCTTATATCAACTGATAGCAAAAACATTTCCATTACAATAACATTTGAACTATTGTATTCAAGCTCTTTTCCACAAAATTTTGTGACAAAAATAAGTACTTGAATATGTATATAAAACCTTTTTAAGTTAAAATTTTTAATGAACATAAAATGTCCGCCTTTTTTGTTTTTCCTGTTGGGTATTTTTAATGACAACATACATACATATGTTTAAAGTAATGCCATATTTTTTAACGCCAACCCAAACATGTAAAAATCGTTAATTTTAAAATGTTTAATAGAAATGTTTAAAAATGTTAAACATTTCAGTTGTCATCAGAGTCATTACCCGATGGATAATTTTTTCGATTTCGCGATGTCAATTGGTTGCTGCTTTCTTGAGATTCTATTCTATTATTTTTTCTGACACCAACTGAATGTGAACAAACGAAAAAAGCATAACACGTTGGCTGCCAAAGCCTTTTTATTTTGATCGTTCAGTAGCAATGTTGTTGGGCCACGTCGCACGAAAATGTGCGACACAATAAAACCAGAGAATCCAAATTCCATATTAAAATGTACGAAAATGTGCGACGTCGCCTCAGGGTAACATCTGTTTGTCGCATGAAAACGTGCGACGCGGCAGCCAACGTGTTAAACAACCGAAATATGAAATGCAGTCTTAAACTGGCGCTATAAACGATTTTTTAATAGTTTAAAAAACTTGGAAAAGAAACGGACGTCTGCCGACTGGCAAGTAATATTTTACGAATTTTTTCAGGATACCTTTGTTTTGAATATTATGTTATGATTTATAAAAATAAATATGTGAACATAATTTAGGAGAAGTGTAATGGCAATTTGGCACATTTTCTATAACTTATTTGGTATGAAAAGTTTTATTTGTTTTTATAATTTTAACTGTGTTTTTTTAAGTCTCTACTGTAATTAAAGTTGCTATAAAAAGACAATAAACTCTTTAGGTATAAGCAGTCGAGATGATAATTTTCAAAATTACGTAATTCGTAAAATTACGTTTCATGTTTGGAATTAAAGGAATAAACTTTTAATTATGTTTTTAGCCAGTTTATTTTCTAACAATCGATTTTTTCAGTAAAATTTTGATAATTTTTACTGCTTTGACATACAAATAAATTTATTAATTATCACATCCTATGTAAGTACATAAATTAATCAGTACGTAAATTAATCAGTACATAAATTGTATCAAAGCTAAATAACAAACATTGCAAAGTAATTGCTTAATTATGATGGTGTTTACACCATTTTTTTACCCATTCATATGGGATTTTCTTTTCGTGTTATATTTGTTGTTTTCTTTTTTTTAACATATTTAACTTGTATGACGTTTAATTAAATTACTATATACATAGTTAGATAATTTATCACATTAGCATGTGTATTAATAAGGATAAGAAAAATGTGTGTCGAAAAACACCTACACTCTTCACAAGAATAAAGTTCTAACAAATGAGTTAGATAGAGAATTTAGTAGAAAATTTCTAAGATTTTAATTTAAACGTTGAGGTTTTAGACACAATATAAAAATATAAGAAAAATTGATTTTATAAAGAATTTAATATATTTTTATACAATGTAAATTACTTACTTTTTGTAAGAAAAGCCAATGTTTTTAGTAATAAAAGTATACAAATTATATTCTTGTAGTTTTCGAATCCGCATGACTTTTCACAAAAAATAAAATTAATCTCGTTCTAATATATATCTATTAACTGTCACTTTAAAATTTACAAGTTTCTTCAATATAACCAGTAAAAGTCAGTAATAATTTGTGAAACTTTTCAAGTACACTCATATTAAATGTTTAACTAGTAAAATACATATGTACATATGTACACGCAGTACAATACTTGCCGCTTAGAAATCAATAAACTTTGCGTTTCAAATTTATGTGATGATGATATTTAATTTTGTCTATGAATTCTCAGTCATCTTTATAAAAATGATATTAAAAGCTTCCGCTATTAAATTTAGAAGAAATGAGTAAATTAAAATTCTACAAATAAATTAAATCAATTTATATGCAAAACAGTCTGTAAGAAAGTAAAGAAATACAATTAAGTATTTTAAATGCATTTGCGGAAAAAGTACATAAATAAATTACAATCACACCTAATTAATTTTAATTATTTTTCTTTGTAGTTTTTAATAAATTAATTATTGTACAAATTATAAAAAAATTATCGAAAAAACAAACTAAGACATGTGTAATTGAATGAAACATAAACAATTTTACAAGGAACATTAATCATTATTATATTAATTTAATTCAATAAAAACAATTATTGCTATTTTTTCAAGTAAATACATACTTATGTACATATATTAACAAATAAATATTATTTTGTAATTATTGATTTATTACTTTCTAAAGGAAACAATGAAATGCCGAAGAAGTGCAAATAAATCTGCAAACCGGTTAGTATTTGGGCAATACCTTCATTCTTACCGAAATCAAACCTAATATTTATCCAAAAAATCAGTAATCTAAAAATCCAGTAATCCTATCCTAAGTCCCAATTTACACGAAGCAATTTTTATTGAAAAGATTGATACAATTTTACAAATATAATTGCTGAAATCACTCGTATTTTTATTGGCATACACATATGTATGTGTTACTCTCTTCCACTCACAAGGATGTCAAGAAGGTAATCAGCAGCGTTGTCAACTTGGTGCGTTTCGGACCATTTTTGGTACTTTTTTAAATTTTTTGTGCGAAAAATTCCTTAGTTGGTGCGCGGTGCGCTTTTTTGTTAATTTCGGTGCGTTTTTTAATTTTTCCGAAAATGTGATGAAATCTTTATTTTTACTAATTTTTAATTGCAATTTATTAATAATTCATTATCATAAAATCTATATGTATAATGAAAAGGAACCCCATTAAATGTATTTTAAATATATAATAAATGAATACATACTACCAAATTCATCACATGAATGTATAGCTAAAGGTGAAGAGGATGAAAATCTTTGTTTGAAAATAAAATTAACATTATAAACATGGAAATAAAAATTCTTGTATAATAGCCTGATGGTTTGAACTATAGATAAACAACCAGGGTTAGAGTCCCAGTGACGCCAAAACAAATTTTATAAAAAAAAGTCAAATAGAAATACAGTTAAACCTCGATTAACCGGGTCTCTATTAACCGGCAGCAGATTTTTTTGAATTTTTACTTCTATTATCCGTGCAGCATTCATATGATTTTTTATTATGTTAATTTTAATCCGATGGTTCCCCTTTTTAATTTCATATGTCCGCAAATAATTGTATCATGTGCTTGTAGGTATTTTTATTCATTATCTAAGTGGAATTTGATCTGTGAACACCTGTTTTGTTACAATGACTCCCACAAATAGTAAATTGCCGAAAATTTACTATTGGCAATATACAAATATATACAAATTGAATTACTGAATAAAAATAAATTAAAAAAAATAAAATCTTGTATGTTTTAATACAACCTCTATTAACCGTGTATTTCGATTATTCGTGGTAAGCCCGGTCGCGAGTGAGCCGGTTAATCGAGGCTCAACTGTACTTAAAATAGAAAACAAAAATAATTTTAAAAAAGTACCAATATCTTCTGAAATTAGCCCTTTTTACCAATTAGTACTTCATTTGGAACTGAAGCATATTGTGAGTCAAATTTGAGTGGTCAAATGCTAAATTTATCTTTATAAACTCGTTTATTAAAAAAAGGCTTTTACTATTAATCGTTGATCTCTTTTTAAAAAGTTTTATATAAAATTTATGATGTGTAATATTAATTCAAAACACATTTTTAATAAAAAACAAGAAAACATAGTCGGTCAAACCCGACCATATAATACCCTACACCCAGTATATGTATAAAACAGTTTTTCAGAAATGGGTGTTATATGGGATATATAACCTATTGTGGACCGATCATCCAAAAATTTAGTGGCATGATGTCTATGAATATAAATATTATATGTGTTAAACTTTATCTCAATATAAGTACTTTTAAAAGATTTATGGAGCTTAAATTGAATTACGGAGTGGGTCTTATATGGGAGTTTCGAATAATTATGGACCGACCATTATAAAATTAGGTGTCGTTATTTCTGTATATAAGAAACTTATTTGTGTCAAATTTTATTTGGATACCAACATTTTTTAGAAATTTATAATCGTTAAAGTGAATTTCGAAAGTGATAAGGCCCACTTTGGGAGCTACGACTAATTATGGACCAATCATAATAAAATTATACCGTATTATTTGTATATATATGAAATAAATTTGTGTTCAATATTATTTGGATACCAATATTTTTGAGAGTTATGCTCTTTAAAGTGATTTTCGGAAGTGGGCCTTATATGGGAGCTATGATAAATTATGGAACGATCTGCACAAAATTTGTAGATCTGGGGCCAAATTACCGCATTCGATATCGAGTAAAATTGATCGTAATTTTCTTATTTGAGATGGCATACGATATTGAGCAAGAAATTTAGTAAATTTTATCATAATTTCGATACCGAAATCATTTTTCGATACAATAGCTCATTCGATCACGAATGCGGTTGCAATCCCATCCGTACCAAATTTTATCGAAATATCTTTATATTAACGCGCAAGCTTTACATGGACAGCCAGCCAGCCAGGCGGACGGACATCGTTAAATCGACTCAGGAAGTGATTCTGAGTCGATTGGTATAATTTGAGGTGGATGTTGGACCAATATTTCTGGGCGTTGCAAATATCAACACAAATCCAATATACCCTCCCCACTATGGTGGTGTAGGGTATAAGAAAATTTATTTGTTTAATTCAAATTCGTAGAAAATACAGAGTACATTATTATAAAGATTTTACGTACATACATATTTGTATTATTTCAATACGGCAAGTTTGAAATATATTATCAAGCGAAAGAAAAGAAACGGCTTCTCTTGCTAAGGAATTTTAACTTATTATTTGCTACAAGCAAATCCCTCAGTTCCAAAAATAAAAGAAAATATATGTATTGACTAGTTAGTTGTACATACTCAAACCAAAAGTGACACTTGAGTAGGTTGGTGTATCATTTGTCAATTTATTTTTTTTTATTTATATTGGTGTTAATAAGTAAATTAATTGGAAATATAATCTATATACTGTTTATTTATTAGGTCACATGAGGCAAATATTTAAGCACAATTGTTTTAGCTATTATTGATATTTTTATAATAAATTAGCACTACGTGAAATCATACTATTATTTATTATAAAAAAAGTTACAGTTTTACTTAATTGAAACTTTGGATTAGCAATAGATATCTATTGCTGATAAATTTGGTACAAAATGAAGGGTTTTCAAAAGCATAGTCCAATAGTATGCACATTTTTTTGTTTTATTTTTTTATTTATGTTGGTGTTAATATAATAAGTAAATTAATTGGAAATATTGAATCTCATAAACTTCGTAGGCGTAGTTTAAATCAGCTTAATCAACTTAAAATTTTAAAATCATATTGTGGGGTCTAATATGTACATTTATCAGTGGTGCTCAAAGTACTTGATTGCAAGGGATCAAAAAATGCATACACTGATTTGTTCAAATATTTGACTAATTTGTCCTCAAGTGTTAAACAACTGGTTAAACTGTACAAATTAGATTTTATTCTATATAAATGTTTGTGACTGATTAAAGCTCAAAGGGAGCTATTTTTTTTTCGAAAACTAAACAAAGATTTATTTGAAAGGAATGGGAAGTTTTATGGGTCGTGTTGGGTTGCCAATAGACAAGGCAACTGTCATGCAAGTTGTTATAATGTAAGGCAACTTTCGTTTTTTATCTTTTTTTAGAATTTTTGAGTAGAAAACAAACATTTATATGTATGTTAAAAATATAAATAATTTAACAACAAAATTACCATTTAAAATTTACCACTTGAAATAATATCAAAGCAACCACAAATTCGGTTGCCATGTTCGGCAACTGAACTGAAGCTGACAGTTGCCATCTGTAATATGTTTTTGGCAACTGTCAAATCCACTGAGGTTCAATTGCCATTGGTAATCAGCCCATTAATATAAATACATACATACATCCAATGAATATGTAAATGTAAAGACAGAAATAGCTGGAATTTGAATGAAAATTGCTACTTTAGGATAAATGTATGCAATGAATGACAATAGTAATTATAATATTTTTTCGACGTCAGCATTTTAATGTTAAGTATTGTTAATTCGTCTAGAAGATTTAAATATATTCAATACATCATAATAAAATAGAGAGGCTTTTGGTTTCGCCACAATAAACTAAACAAAAAATAAACTTTTAGTAAAAACTCATTAATTCTTTTTAAAACCACAAATAAATTAAATGCTTTATACAAATTTTTTAAATACATACTTATCCTAGCTTAAAAAAACCAAATCGTGGTCCTTTAATGGCAAATCAGTCTTATTTGAATTCTTTCTTAATTTTCCTCTTTTCAGTTGCTTATCCACAAATAATTTTATCGGTTTATTAGGCATGTTAACCACTCTTCTGTTGAAAATATATGTGCCACGTGAAATATTTGAACAATATACCAAATGGGATTGTGTGGGTAAAGTCATTTGGAGATTTTTCGGCTTAAGTTCCGGATGCATAGCAGCCGTTATGGCCATAGAACGTTGGATGGCTTTGGCAAGACCATTTATATATCACAAAGTAAGTATACACAAAGATTTTCAAAGGAATATAATAATAATTAAGCAAGAAATGTGTCGAATTGTGTTAAATTGTATTGTGTTGAATTTCTTTTTCTTTGAAACAAATTGTTTATTTTTATTTTTCATTATTCTGTCTGTCATTTAGCACATTACATATGAATTGGTGCGTAAAACTATTAAATCCTTAATATTAATAGCTGTGGTTATTACATTTTTGCCTTTCTTTGGCTTTGGCGCTTATATGGATGATAGTGATCCAAATAAAGTGAAATGTTTACGCTATCGTGATGCTGAGGGTTTCTGGAATAAAACCTATTCAGTATTGTTTATGTTATTTGGTAAGTATGTACTTTAATATACTATACATACATATGTATGTATCTAGGTTAATATCACTCTAACAATAACAAATGGAAAATTACAGCCTAAATTATATAAACATATTGTACAAACAGAGATTTATTTTATTAACATATGTATGTATGTGTAAAATAATAATAATTTAAACATTTAATACAGTCATAAACCTGTTTCTAATACCCTTTTATATTTAATGCAAGATTTAAATAATATACATATATTACGGGTTGCTATCAGTAGATTAGACCTGCATCGTTATATGAACAATAAATTACTTGACTATGAATATTTCGGATATATTGCAAATGTTTTTTAAAATTCAAGTAAATTTCATAATCCATCATTGGCACTCGCCTGACACATATTTTGTAAGATAATTTCAAGACTTAGAAGAATTAGAAATTTCCAACAATTTTCTTAAGTTGCAATTACTCGTACATTACATTACAATGTGTTTGAGTTCGCATAACAATGCACAACAACTAGTTTGAGTCAACATATCAGAATTATTTTCGTATAGCACATTGTTTTGTGCAAGTTTTTGCTTTTTAGTGTTTAAAAATAATTGATCCGAAAACATGAACGTTTGGAGCAACGATTGAATAAAATGGTGAATATTTTCCTGTATCATTTCGAACAGTTTTTCTTTGTTATCAGGTCATGATAATAGATTTTGTGTGACTACAATTAACTAATGTTGTTGTTGAGGCAATAAATTCATTGTTTCGTTTGCTGTGTGGTACAGTTGAATCCACATGCCTGAGTTATTCGTATCATCAATTTTACGGCAAAATATAGTTGTTAACATCTCTTGATAGCTTGACCCATTAACTGTAAATGCATTTCTAAATGAAATAAAAAATGGACCAATAGTGCACGTTCAGCATGAAAAGGCTTTCCAAAAAATTTTTAGATTTGCAAATGCGACTAATTAACCGATCAAATACTTAATAGCGGTCTCAGAAGAACGATTATGTTGACCAATAATACCACGAATTTTACGAAAGGTAGTTTTTACAAATCCACCATTTTTATAATGAATTTTTGAGCGAAACTAAATTCATTGTAACAATTGTCAATGTTTCAACTATTGATACCTATATCAGCAAGTAAAATATCAAAAATGTCATGATTTTCCTACAAAAACAAAGTTCTTGAATAGTAGAACATTCGGTGGTTTTTACACTAATACATAAAACCTCGATAAGCGTTAAGATTTTCTATACCAAATGCTGTCTTAAAGTTTTAAGTTTGCTGTGCGGTAGCCAGTGAATTTCTACCCTAAAATACAATTTTACGTAAATTCAATTACTTTTAAATGTTTCATTCTGTAAAACACAATCATATCGTTAAAGCGTTTATGGAAAGCTTAAATAAAAAAAAATTAACTCAACTCACCCTCAACTGTTGTATACAAATTGATTTTAAATTCATTTCAAGTTGTTCTGCTCCAATGTCCTTAAGGTTTTCCTTAACAAAGTTTAATGCTTTTCTAACATAAATTTGTTCAATGAATTTTGTCTTGCTCCTTCATTGAATGCCATTTGTCAGCATTATAAGTACATACAATATATTTGTTTCTCCTATTTTTTTCCAGGCTCTTTATTGTGTGTGGTTATAGTCGCCTGTAACTTATTTGTTACACGCGTTCTATGCTTCATTGGACGTACACGTACTACTCAGCGTCACATGACTTACGACATGGTAAATCGTTGTGAAAACGGTTCGATCGCACAAATCGATGGTGAGAGCTCTAGCGGTACGACACTGTATCAGCATCATCAAAGCAGCACAACACACATACCACAGTATCATCACACTAACAGCGTGACTTTGACAGCAGCCGCATCGCCCGATGAAATTAAATTCGCCAAATTAATGTTGTTCTTGAGCATTTCATTTGTTATCTGCTGGATGCCACAAATGGTGAGTTGCATAGTAATTCTCGTATAGACGGCAGACAGACAAGACAGAATAACTGTAAATTGCTTTTTAATTGAACAAAATTATTTCAAATATAAATTGAATTTACATATGTATGTATATTTTCTTTTCTCTTGCTTCTTAATTTCTTTTAGATTGCCATACCCATGGCCATAGTACCGAATCGTGTTCCCAAAGCTCATCCTTTCTTTTTGGTCGCCGATATGTTGATGGCATTACATTTCACATCAGACCCTTATGTTTATGTCTTGAGTCGCACGAAACACTCATACATCTTGGGTTGTCTCAAGCGCTGGCGTACCGGTTTGAAACGCTCACAAAGCGATCAAAGTCGTTTACGCACCACAATCGAACAGCATACTTTAGATTGTGGTCTCAATTAAATGTGTTGTATTGCTTTTATGTTTTCGATCATCATCTTCTCATCGTGTATTGCTGCTGGAAACTTTTAATTTTATGTTTTTGTTTTCTGTTTACATGCTTCCTTGGTGACGTAAAGATATTATCAATAACGTCGTTATCATTTTTAAGGCACAGTGGTTTATAGTTTATAAAAAGTAACTTAAATGTATCTTAATTTTATTGATTATATTGATCTCATTGGAAAAAGTCTGTGTATTTCGTTTCGAAACAAAATATTGTAGAATTTCCACGTATAAGCTTTTCCAACTAGAACTTTGTTTTGCAAAATAAAACAAAAAATTCCATCAAAATCATTCAAACGATTATTGTATTGGAAGAATAAGATTTGACAATTATAAAAGCAAAATCATATCGGTAAGTTGTCCAACATGACAGATTCCATTATCAAAATTGTCAATCCCATTTAATTTTTTCTTTAATCGCGTCACGGGTTTAAAGTTTAATATTTGTTTAACATAATATTTTCTTTAACATAGCCTCACAAAAATTAATCATGTGTGTTAAAGCACATTAATCAATAATTTCGAGAATGTTATGTGATCGGAGATCGGTTTGTTTCCTGTAAGTACCAGACGACAGTAATCTTCAAAAATAGATTTCTTTACAATTGCTCTTGAATTTTCACAAGCCGCAATTAGGTCATTTTATTGACCAAAGTTTTAATAACAGTCCCAGAAAGACGATTGTAATATCACGAATTCTACCCATTTTCAAGCGAATTGAATTCATTGTAATAAATTGTCAAACTATTGGCATATCAAGAAGAAAAATGCCAAAACTTGTTTGGAAACAAATTTCTCGTTGAAAACGACATAATAAAGTATACAAATTTAAATGATTTTATTTTCAAAATGATTTAAAAACGTTAGTGAAATGAAGAGTTCGTTTTCGGATTAGGCCACAAATCGAGTTTAAAATAAAAAAACATAAATTATACAAATTCGAAAAAGAAACACTTATAGAAAATTAACATTAAAACGCAATATATATACATATATTTTAAATAAATCCAGGAGGATTATTGTGTATTTCGATTCGAAAAGAAAATCGTTCGAATTTGTATACATTGTATTTCGAAAGCTTTTGCTTTCGAATCGAAATAAACAATATTTCGGGAATCAAAACAAAAACCCTGTAAATAAGCAAAGCACCTAAAACATGACCTAAAATTTTTACTATTTAATACAATTTTATATAAGTTACGGTTCGGGTGGGATTCTAATAATTTAAACGAATTTTCGATGAGCTCTATTTCATGAAAATGTGAAACAAATGTGTTATTTTGTAATATTTCTTAAACATATTTTTGAGTAAAATAAATATGAAGATAAATTTTTTAAAACATTTTTTTATTGAAAACAAATATTGATGTTTACTTTAAATTAATAAATTAATATTGATGTTTACTTTAAATTAATCTTCTAGAATACATCAAAGTCAAAGCAAAGAATTACTGGATAACTGATTTTGCATTAATGCCAAATATCCCTCTATAACTTATCTTTATGATTTGTTACCACTGTGCCACAGGCAGCATCTCATTTCTTACTCCGTTTTGTAGATACTTAATAACGTTTAATTGGTAGCAAATGATAGTTGGTTATTAACCTAATTACTTAGTTTTTTTACTACCCCAATGATTTACTTTGAGTATAAATTGTTAAAAAAAAACATAAATGTCATCAAGTGTTTTGTAATACATACATTCAATAGCAAAGTATAGACTACTTTGTATCTACGTGATTGTTTTTTTACCAATATTGTTGTAAATAAGACATTTATAATATTAAGTGCTAATTAAATTTAGTTTAAAATAAAAGTGAACCCATAACAAGAAGTGTATGAAAAATTTCATAATACTTGTATTTAACCATTATTAATAGATTGACTAATTTAGCAGTAAATAATTTATCTAAACTTTCCTTGAAGCAGAACTATTTTTAAGTTTGAAATGCATTTAATCAGTGATGAATTTACCGATTTATCGCGTATATTAAAATGATTTATGTATACATATTGCAAAGGCTGGTATCACAAAGTGTGCGAACGAATGTTTAGACGAGAAGTCGGTTAATTTAAGTTTTATCTAATATAAGTATATGTATGTATGTGTCTTATTAACAAATCAAATAATTGAAATAAATCATAAATATATATATGTATTTCTTAATTTGTGTTTGAATTTAAAATTTCGAAAAATAATTTCTGGTACGAAATATGATTTTTTGATGCAAAATTAAAGTGGTGATCATAGAATGGGCTTTTAGATATAAAATATATTTAAGTGATCACAGTTCGATCTTGTTTTCCCGAAAAAAAAACGCAGTGTTTATCTAGATATAAACAATTTAAGTTTTGCTCAAATTTCCACAATAAAATAGAATCGCGGTATTTACCGAGATATACGCCCATGTTCTTAAAAACGTAGCGTTTTCAAATCGCATAGTTTTAAAAACGCAAAACGCATTTTGACCTGTTCTGAAATCGCTACGATTTGCTAGCGTTTGCCATTTTTGAAAATATGTTCGAACGATAAAAACGTAAACAAATAAATAAATTTCAAATTAAAATGCATTACATTACCTTTCGAAGATCAAGTTGATCGGCTGTTTGCACAAATCGCTAGTTCAAAAGTAAACAATTGACAAACTCAAAGAAAATTTTTAAATTGCATATTTTTAATTAAAATAGTGGAACATGTTACAAGCTTTAGCTTAAATAAAAAGAAAACATTTCAAATTTAAATTGTGCGTTTTTCAGAACATGGGCGTATAAAAAAGTTAAGGTTTGAAATAAAACGTAAAATTATAAAAATTCGAACTATTTTCTTTTCGAATCGAAATACAGAATAACCCTTTTGGCTTTAGGATCACTATTTATTTATTTTAAATTATCATTAAGATTTTGGATATGTGATCTCAGATTATTGGTCTTTCACTCCACCGATGTGTCCAATCTAAATCGACAAAAAAATACTTTACCCATGATTCCACGAATCAAATTCGTTTTATATGATAAATAAGACACATTCAGTTTACTACTTTTTTTATACACTTACATTGGTATGTTTTATTTGCATTTAAATTTAAAATTTTGTTGTTCATTATTTCCAACGTTTTTTTTTTCTAGAGAAAACTTCTTTTCTGTTGCTTTCTAATTTATAATTGTTTTGTTTATAATAATAAAATTATTTTCTAGTTTCTAGATATTTTTCATGTTTTTGCAGAGTTTGGATAAGTATGTATCGGGTTTTCCAATAGCGACTTGACAACTCTGAATTTAAATTGTGAACGCACTATTTCACTGATCATCTAATTGTTGCTTTCTTTTTTTTCAGTAAACTTAACATTTTCGTTATGGTAAAGTACACGAAGGAACAACGTTTGGAAATTATAAAAATGTACTACCGAAATTCGGAGTCGGTGACCGCAACTTTAAGAGCGTTAAATGGGTTCTGAATAATATATTGTTTAGCGATAATCAAAGTTTAATTAATACTTTTTAAACTAAAATCTTAAAATTAAAATATTATTTTTTTTGTTGTGGTTTTATGAAGCTCATTCAAAATTCATACTTTTAAGAAATGATGTCCGTCTTTTAGTAAATAGAATGAGTCGGGGGAGCCGAGCTATTGGTTCTTGATTTTCTTTTGAATACGAGTTGCTGTTGAATTATTTCTAAAACATGCTTAAGCTAGCTCTTCTCAAGCTATACTAAGTTACAACTTAAGTAATTAGTAGCAAGTTTTTTCTTGGCTTTAGATTAATATTTAAAAAAGTTGTTGTATTTGTATGTTGAATGGTTTGTGATTGGTTGGTTGTAAGTTTAAGTTGATAAATGAAATTGTTTTGTTGTTGTTTTGTTAAGTTATAATAAATTTTAATTTATATAAAAAAAAATATGTGTATTGAATTAATGTCATGAAAATCATTTCTGCTGAATAATAAGTATTCGCGTCAATTACTTTCACAAGACAATTCCAGGAAAGTGCTTAGAAAGAGGGGAGGGGTTATTAAGTTTGAGAAGGGGAATATTTAGCTTAGTAACGATTGTAACGGCCACGTCCGCGATTACGCGGCGTTCCCTTGGCTGCACCACCACGGGCTGCAGGTGTTGCCGCTTTCTTGGCGGGAGAGGCTTCATCGGAAGCGGGTGTCGAAGGAGCAGAATGTTTAACAGATGTCTTTGCGGGTGTTTCTGCTTTGGGAGTTTCCTTGACTGGCTCAGGCTCGGGTTCGGGCTCAGCTTCTGCCTCGACTTCTTCTTGTTGTTCCTCTTGGGTTTCTATTTCTTCACCATTTTCTTCTCCCTCACCGCCTTCTTCTTCACCCTCGGCGGCATCACCGTTCTCATGCATTTCTACATCTTCATCCTCACCGGTGGCTTCAGATGGATCGTACAGTTCACCTTCAGTAGTCTCGGCGGCTTCGGGTTTTGCTTCTTCACCATTGGCAGCAGCTTCAGCTTCTTCCAACTTACGCTTCTTGCGTTCGCTTTCTTCAAGAGCGGCGGCAGCACGCTTTTGTGCGATCTTAGTGTCGCTGGCCTTCTCGTTGATGAACTTCAAGAAGTTGCGGTGATGGGTGACAGTGCGAGAGTGCACTTCGACAGTCTTTTCGTTGTCTAAGAATTTTCCACACAAAGAGCACTCGAAGCATTCGAGTTTAGTGATGAGAGCGGTACCAACGGGACGTGTCCAGTTGTATTTGGGCAAACGGGTATCGACTTCAGTGGGAATTTCATCACCATCGTGAAAGTCTATGATGCAATCCTCAGGATCGACGGGCAAAGCAACCTCCTCTTCACCTTCTTGGGTCTCGTTCAATTCCTCACCCTCCTTGGTCTCATCGGCGCCTTCTTCACCTTCTTTCTTGGCTTCAGCATCTTCACCTTCGGCTTCTTCGCCTTCAGCATCTTCTTCACCTTCTTTCTTGACTTCGGCACCTTCAGCGCCTTCGGTCTTCTTGGCAACAACCTTCTTCTTCTTCTTGGTGGGAGGACGAACGTCCTTCAACTCATCCTCTTCGGTGAGAATGGGCAAGGTTTGACGTTTGCGTTCTCCAACCTTAGTGTTCTTCTCAGCAGCCTTAATCAAATGTTCGGCGGCCAACAAATGGGTATCGTAATCAATACGAGTGGCGAATTCCTTGTTACACTCAATACACTTGGGATGCAAGAATTTCTTTAATTGCAAATGTCCCTCGGATTTACGATGGGCCGAAATATGACCGTGAAAGTTCAAATCGCACATGGTGCAGTAGTCCAACTGACGTTGCTTGCTCTTGCCCATTCGCTTCAAGCGATCTAATTCAATCGATTTCAATTGCTCAGCAATCTTGGCCTCCTGACGGATCATGTTGGCTTTTAGACGGTAGCTTTCCTCAATACCTTCGCGCATCATCAAATGGGTGCGTCCCTTGATGTGGTTCTCAAATGAGTTGGCATCCCACATGTGCTTCTTGCACAGATGACAGTAGAACATATCGTTGGGTACGTTGGCATAGGGAGACTCTTTGCTGTTGTGTGTTTATTTGATTTAGATTTTTTTTCGGTTCAGATTTCATATTCATCCCCAAAGGTAATAGAGAAAAAAATAAAGGAGAAAAAAAGAATTTCATTAGACAAATTGTTGATATAACTAAAGATTATGTTATATGATGCTGATGAGAACATATCATATGTATATTTTTGTATGCATATGGAGGAAGAGGAATGTGAACAGTATTTATTAGAGGGGTTTTGATTTTAATGCGGATATTATGTGTAGTTTTACATTCATTTGATGATTTTTTGTATGAATGGTATAAAATATTCTTAAGTGGTTGTATCGTAAATAGTTCTATAAAGTAGATAAGTTTGCCTTTACAGCATAAAAACTTCTTTATCACAAGAAACAAATTTAGAATTTTTTATTCAGAAGTAGAACTTCGCCTACATCTAGGTTTACATTAAAGAAACGTTTGCCATCCCAGCATAAAAAGAACTTTATGTCAAGAATCGAAAGTAGAATAGGTATTTAGGTCTGAAGTAGTTTTAACTTATAAATTTAACATACATATGTAGTTTTTAACGAAATATGCATTTACTTTTTTGAAGCAGTGAAAATTTCATTCCTTAGGAAGTTCTTTATTTTGCTTATGCTTATTATTTTTAAACAAATTTCGTGAACAATCAAGATATTTTTTTTTTTATCAATAACTATTGAAACGATTTTTTATTTATATATAAAATAAATAACTAAATTAATTCGATTGAGTGCTCAGTCATCAAACAAATCATTGTGCTGAATAATTCAATATATTGATTCGTGCTTGAAGATGTCTAGAAGATGGCTCAACAGTTTCAGGCCAAAAATATCTCCACCGGTTAAAAGCAAAATTGAGTATACACTGAACAAAACTATGCTCATACGATAAGAAATCGATTCTGAAACATCCCGCTATTATAGGCAAAAGAAAATGTTTATCAATTCATTATTTTCACTACACCTTTTGATGCAAGGGCAAATCACCAATGCAATACATAAATTACGAATTTTAAACCACTCAGATTATTGTAAACCATTTTAAAGCTGAAATAGATATTATTTTATATAAAATAGTAAATATAAACCCCAATTTTTTTACAGTCCAGAGTTAAGAAACGAATCCTTAGAGATTTACATTTGCTACAAAAAAAAGAGTTATAAAAAAATCTTTTTGTAATCAATGATAAAATCAACATTCATATAGGATTTTGTCTTTCAACATCTTTCAGTAAAAAAAATAATAAATAAACAAAAAGAAACTTAGTTATACAAAAAAATTTAAAACATAAATGTGTTCTAATAAATATTTCATTTCAAAAACATCCCTTAGCTTTTCTATCTAGGAAAAAAAATATAAGAGAACGAACATAACCAACCAAGAGTTTCTTTAATACCTTGAATTAAAACGCAGTAAAAGAAAACTCTCGTCCCTCCCTACCCACAGCTATTTAATAATATATATAAGAATGGCTTATACACAGTTGTAGTATAGTAGTAGACAAATATAATATAAATTATTTTGAAAAAATTATGGAATATTTTATAAAAAATACATTTAAATATATTTTTTGTTTTATTTTCAATGGAAAAATTATTTTGAAAATTTGTTTTGTTTGAAGATTTGTTTTTAAAGGCTTACCTCTCAGTTTTCTTATCGCCAGAAGCGGAATCCTTTTTTTTATTGTTGGCATTTTTAGCCAAAAGTTTCTTTGCACGATCAAAGGCATTCTGTTTACGAATGCCGCCACCAGCGCCGGGCTTAGAAGCTGATTTAGGACCAGCACGGTTTTGGAAACCTCCTTGACCACGACGATTATTAGGACGATTGCCACCAGGACCACCACGATTGACCATCTGCTTATGTTTATATTTATTTTAGCAGTCG
Organism: Bellardia bayeri; assembly: GCA_950370525.1. NCBI lineage: Eukaryota > Metazoa > Arthropoda > Insecta > Diptera > Calliphoridae > Bellardia > Bellardia bayeri. The sequence goes on along the minus strand of OX493267.1, from coordinate 53,348,425 downwards.
TTATTACATTTGTTTCAAAATAGTTTTACATTGTATGCGCACACATTATTTCATTTTTCATAGTAAATACAAAATAATTGAAATAATTTACAATAAAAAACAAGATTTAAATATATAAAAACGATATTTAGTTTGTTTGAAAAATAACATTATCGAAATTAGCATGATATAATTTGAATTGTTTTTTGTTTTTTTTTTTTTGTTTTTGTTTGAATAACACACATTTTAAATGATGAAAGAGAGTGGTAGTGGTAATAAGTATTGGTGATTTTTTCAAATACAATTTAAGTTTTTGTAAATATTTGTTTACATTTTAAATAACACAACAAAATTTTAAAAATAGATTTTTCACATTTTTATTTATACAGTAGTTTGTGGTGGTTGTGGCGCATATTTATTAATTAATATGAAAACAAACAGTAAGTATGTATATTTAAAATACATATATTAAAATATTTCAATATTTTTTATTACGTTTTGCATGACAGGCAGTAGTGGTTGGTTTTGGTCGATGGTCAATGCGTTGAAAGTGGCGTTGTGGTGTGGTTAACAGAGTTTTGGTTTAAAGGCAATCAAATATTTGAATATATTTGTTGTTTTAAGGCGTGTGGCAGAAATTGTTATATTTTTTGTTTTGTCGATTTTTTATAAAATATTTGTATGATTTTTCATTAAAATATAATTAATATTTTAATTTAATATTTTTTTTGTTTGTTATTTTTTTTTTTTTTTTTTTGTAAATTATAGTTGAGAAAACCCAATTAATATTGTTTTTTTTTTGTTTGCAGTACATAATAATTTTACACATATTTGTTTTTTGTTGAAGAACAATTAAATCAGTCATAAAAAGTGACATTTTTTAAGATCAGTTTTGATCACACACAGGTTTGAATAGAATATAACATCACATAGTGCAAAAGAAGTTGCACAGTTGCAAGTGTGGTTTGATAGGCAGTATAGGTAGGTACATTACAGTACGGTAAACAAGTAGTTTAGGTGATGGTAGAGTGTAGCAGAGTAGTTGAATGGCACCAGTTGCATTTTTATTAGCACGCACACACAAAGAGAATCATCACAAGAATATTTCAATCATATCAAGGCGCGTCCATTTGTTTTTTTTTTTTTTTCGTAAAATTGTTTATGTGATTTGAATTGATTGCATTTGCGAAATGTTGTGTTGCATAGAGTTTGCGTTTGTTTCCATTTTTTTTTTTACAAATGTTAATAAAATAACAAATCGCAGCAAGAGTCGTGTGTTGTTGTTTTACAAAAACGATTGTTGTTAATGTTTGCCGCACACACCAACATATTTATATGATTTTTGTAAAATTTTATTTATTTATTATTTTAAATATTTTTACAAAAAAAAAAACAGAAATACATAAATAAAATATGGGGGTTTTTTTGGATACCAAAAGGCGTTTGCGTTTTAACGAATAGGCAAGTAACAACAATAACAATCGTTAACACAACGACAATGTTGAAACGGAACAGACAAACCATTGAAGAAACACAACAACGTGTATGCAAAATTGCAATTGTTTTAATATCAGGTTTGATATTTTTTGTTTGGCATCATCATATTCATTTGTTTTTCAAAACCATCATCATATCATCATTCATCATCACACAGTTTTGGAAATCACAACAGTTGATGTTTATATTGATGAGTTTTGTGTATATATGTATATAGTTTACAGTGGTTGGATGGATGACGAAAAAGTTGTGTGGCACAGAAGGAGTTTGTCCAAATAAAAAAACCAAAATTTCAATTTAACATTTCGTTTGAAGGGTCAATTGAATAGTATTATTTTGTGTTTTTTTTTGCAAATGTCATTAACAATATTGAGCGACATTTTTTGTTTGTTTAGAGAGATCATGGAGAAGAGAGAATAAAATAAGAAAACAATTTATAATTAGAAATGTTTTGGAAATTATCCAAAAAAAAAAAAACAATAATAATACATAGTAGAATATTATTTGATTTTTATGTTGTAGCAATTAAATTACTAAAATATATATGTATTTACGACTAGAAATTTGTTTATCATTATTATTATTATTAAAATGTATTATTAAAAAAGAAGTTGGTCTTAAAATTAGTAAAAATTGCTTTTTTGGTTTTATTTATATGTAAAAAAGAAAAATGAAAAAGTTCGTAGTTGCATTTTTTACTGGGTTTTCTTTTGAATTAATTAAAAACGACGTTTAAAAACAAACATTTCATTTCTAATATTCAAGAGAAAAAGTAACTTAAGAATGAATTTGTTACATTAAAATCCATGTAAAGGAAAACGAACAAAAAAAAACGACTAGAAAAAAAGCAACGTAAAAATAAAAACATAAACTAACAACTTATTCTATAACAGTATTTCTATTACATTTTAACATAATATTGTAATAATAATCCTAGATACAAATGCAGCATAATACATTAAAACTATGAACGTAAGAATTTATAAGGGAGGATGGTGTTGGGGAAAAAAAGCAAAACTAAGTTGGTAAACATTTTGAAAATTATTTATTTGAACTACATATTATGGTCGGACGTATATTTGGTTTCGAAATATGACAAATATACCAATTTTCTTGAAAATTTGGCCGAATATAGAAACTGAAAAACACAGATTATGGAATTTTAATCTAGAAACATGTTCCACATAAAATAAATAAAATACAAAAACTTATATTTTATTATAATTAGGCCAAAAATTGGTATAATACCAATTATTTTTTTTCGGTTCGAATTCGGAATAAAAAACTCATGTCAGTGTGATTCTATTAAATACGTATCTTTCATCTAAATACCAGTGAACAAATGCGCCTTTTTTATTTCTGGAAATCAAATATCTCCGTGTGGAAAGATGATTAATTCCTTGAGGAATGTGGTCCTGAAGAAAGAAAAAAAAACGCCTTTGCCCCAATAGTTTATAACACCCAAAATGATGTGGGTATTATAAATTAGATGGATAATAAATAGAAAAAGGGATTGTTGGAATTCAATAGAGTTTAGAGGTTTTATTAATTTTGTGCAAGTTATTATATTCTGAGAAGTGATAGCGAGTTCTTTTTTATCTTAAAGCTAGACCGGAAACTTATTTCTATGGTTTCTTACAATTCACAATAATTTTAAGTAATTCGTTACATTTAATTTTACATTTTTAATAATTAATAATAATTCACACTAGGTATTTTAGTTTTGTGTCTAAAACATATAATTTTAGACAACCAGAAAAAGAACAATATGTATTTGTAAAGAAAGGTGAAGTCACTGGTATCTTGAAATATAAGATAGTAAGAACCATTGAGGGTGCGTGATTGGAGTACTTCATTATTGTTGATACGAAAGAAATATTTTTCTTGAATCATTGATATTATATATTAAAAGTACACATACTTCAATTCCTTTGATATTTAGATTTACATATTTTGTAAATAAGATAGACTATTTAAATTATGCTATTTACGGATTTTTTTATGTGCCATTAAGAAATGGAAAATTAATAGCAGGGGATTTTTTTTCAAACAACTTAATTTAAGGGATAAAGATCTAACACTTGTTAAAAGAACCCCGATAAGGGTTCAGCAGATAAAACACCCTCAGTTTTATTTCTTTTATTTTTATATAAGATTTACCAACAATTAACTTTTAGTTTTAATTTTATGCCACATTTGCTTTGATTTTCAAATTCCCTAAATAAAAACATAATATTTTATACTATTTTCCTTGTGTAATACTTAATAATAATAATAAAAAAAAAAAACAATAAAAATCATATACATACCGGTGCACCACGTTGTCCACGATTACCCATATTGCCACCACGGGGCATATCCAACAAGGAGGGTGGATTTTGATTGCGGAAAAGATTATTCAAAAGATTATTAGCCAAATTGATGGCTTGGGCATTCATGCCTTGACCACCGGTGCCGCCACCACCACCTTGGCGCATATTGCCGCCAAAGTTACCGCCAGCACCACCTTGTACTTCCCAAGGGGACATATTCATATTGCCACCCATGCCGCCGCCACGGTTACCACCGCCCATTGGACCGCCGCCATAATTGTTACCGCCAAAGTTACGGTTACGGTTTTGATTGCGGAAAGCCATATTTGTGTTATTTGATTTCTTGTTTGTAAGTTGTTTAACGCTAAAGAGATAAAAAAAAAATTAATATATACGCAGGATTAAATAGTGCAGTTGCATGAAAATGTATTAAAATGAATTTTGAAACAACGAAAAACGCATACCTTGGACTCATTGTTGTTATGCAAGGGTTTTTATTTAAATAAATAAAACTAAAATGTAACTAAAAGAAGGATGGGATGGATGTAGGGGTCTTATTTTTCTAAAGCAAATTAACTAAGCAAAGCTGAAAATAAACAAAAAGAAACAAAACAGGGCACAAAAACACACAATTTTTAAATTAAACAATTTTAATCAACAAAATCAGCCACAAATTTAATATATAATAAATTCTGAAATAAGTAACTAACTTACTTTTTCACTTCGATATACAAAAATAGTAAAATAAATTATTAGTATGTACACCAAGTAGTTTATTCTTTGTATTTTATTGTTATACTAAATTTATTACACAGCAAACGAAACGGGTTGTTTACTAAAGCAAAGTTTGTTTTAAACTAAACTAACGAGTAGATGCAATAAAGGCAAGAGACGACTAAACATAAAATACAGGGTAAAAATAAGAAAAAGGAAAATGGGGGTGAATTTGTATATAAGAAATAGGGGTTAAATAGTAAAAAAGGAAGGTTGTATATATATACATATATAAATTTATATACATACATACATAGATTGATAGGTAGAGTATTAACTTCAAGATATGCAATTTTTTCGTGTTGTAGATATGCATGGATGTGTTAGTCTTATTCAGAAAAAAATAAAAGCACACTTCAAACCTACTTTATTTTTTATGAATTACACATGAAATTTGTTCCCTTTTATTTTTTCAACATTGAATTTAATAGGAAAAATGTTAAAAGGGAACAAATTTAATGTGGAATTTTTATTCACGATAGGGGTGAATATGTACATATTGTGTAAAAAATATTTTAAATTGGAATTCAAACTTAACTTTCTATTGATTCGAAAAAATATCGTACTTATTAACAGAAACTAAGTCCCGGTATACATTATGAAATTTTTGTCGCTGCGATTCTTGTCGTATTTTCTTAAAAATTGTATTTGTGTCTCCATTGTGAGATTTTTGTTGCAGATTTTTTGTGGATGTATATGTTTTTATATCAGTGATCTTCAGCCCACCACTATTGTGCAAAAATTTTACACACATTTGTTATGCTCTTTTAAAAACATTCATTTAATCAGTGATGTTATATGTAGGGAAAATTCCCTATACGTAGGGATTTTTGATTAAATAAAAACGACCGTAGGGAAAAAAAGTGACAGATTTTTTAAAATCATTAAAAAGTAGGGATTTTTTAGTAAAACAGTAATTTGATAACTTTTCTCAATATATTGTATTATGAAATTGTCGATATGGCAACATTATAAAATATAAATTTTTTTTGAAGAAAATTTTGAGAACGAGTACTACTAGATGGATTTCACACCAAAAATACATAGAAAGTGAATGAGATAATTGGGCTGTACTATTGAAATTTTTTAAACTAGCTTATACGCAGGACAAATTGAAATCTACGGAAAGAATTTTTCTAGAGCTAAATAACGATTGCAATAAGATATATTTGCCACGAACTTCTGAAAACTATCCCAAAATCGGCAGCAAATCAAATAAGATAAGCAAATTGTCTGAAGTTTTATATTACTGCCCTAGAGGAAATGCAGCAAAGATTACCTCTTAAAGCAGAAATATTTACAGAAATTGAATTTCTAAGCACCCAAATTGCGTTAGGAAAAACCGGAAATAAAAATGAGTTATAATTTAAAAATTGTAAATGTGGACGCGTCAAAATCGCTTTTAAAAGAGTGGAGATCTTTTAAATTTAATTTTTCAAATGAAGAAATAGAAAATTTGTCGAAGATGGTTATTGAAGAGTTTTAGAGTAGTCGCCAAAATGAAAAATTTTAATGATAACTTTTGTCCAAATTAGCTATATTCGCCTTATCGTTGCCGCATGCGAATGCGGGCAGTGAAAGTATTTTTTCAATTATAACCGACGTTCGTACAAAGAAGAGAAATAAGATAAGTCATAAAATTTTAACATCAATTTGCATTGTCCGCTCCATCCTCCAAAGATGAAAGTAAAAATTGTTACACCTTCCAGTGCACCGAATCTCATTTAAAAAAAATTTTGACCACAACATTATACGATTAACATGATATCATCAGACAAAACTAACTAATTCGTTTCTTCATTATTAAAACAAAATCTAAGTAAAATTTTTGTACGTTTTTTTTTTAAACCAATGAACTCTATGTGTGATTTTATGTGAATTTATATCACTGGTTTTTTATGTCTTTGTTTTTATTTAATTTTTGTACTTTATAAAAAGAATTGATTAGTATTTAGCAATATAAATGTGTATTATATTTACATTTGTATGTACTACATATATGTATATACATATAAAAACTTTAAATAAATTTCTTAAGCTTTTAATATAAAGAGTTTTCATTAACTAACTATTAAACGTTGTAGGAATTTTTTTTGGGCGCGTAGGGAAAAATAGGGAATTTTTTGTAGCTGCGTAAAGATTTTTGAACAAAGTATATAACTTCACTGCATTTAGTCGTCGTTGAGCAAGCAATGAGAACACATGCGGCGGACTATCGTAATTTTTTTTTTTTCAGAAATTTGTTAAGAATTGTTGTTGCTTCTTGTTGGACGAAGCATAGCAAACACACGCGATTCAATTACAATTGAACACAAAAATAAAAAACTGTTTTAGATGGAATTATTTTTGTTTTTTCTGAAAATAACTGTTCTAAAATTGTTTTTTGATATTGATAATTGTTAATTATGGTCCCTGATATTTTTTCTTAAGGTATTTATATCTGGCAACTCTTTCTTTTTTATTTTTTTAATTTAAAGGTGGCTATACACTACGTGTTTTTGCTTATGTATTTTTAAGTTTACAACTCACATGTTTTTCTTTATGTCTGTCAAAATTGGTCGTTTTACATATGGGTTTTAATTTTTGGTCACCAACTTGTATGTACAATTACACGTACGCTTAAATATTATTCTTTTTATACACATAAATTTCCATGTTGTTTCTTTAAAAAATGCGGTAAAGCCGCTACAAAGCGTCACTAAATTGCCGGCGTCAAAAATATTGATTTAAGGTTTTTTCGCTTTTTAATATACAAGATGTGGAGCTTGTATCAAAAATTAAATTGTTATTAAATTATCAAAATGGGATAAAAAAAAATATTTAATTTATCACTTATGCAAATTCTTCATACGGCCGGCTAATGATAGCGCAGATATTTAACCATCGACAAATCTTTTCGCCTGGCATATACATTTGAAAACATGTGTTTGAACATAATATGTATTTCCACATGTATTTTACACAAGCAAAGTTTTTGAGGTCACCAACATGTTTTTACTTCCATATGTAAAATTTGACATATACAATGTGAAAAACACGTAGTGTATATGCACCTTAAGCGTTTGACAATATGTTTTTGTTGGGAAAAATCTCTCACCAATATACATCTTCATATTTATTTTTAAACACCACTGTTTTATATTTTTTGACAATTCCTTTTCAAAATAAACAAAAAAAATTTTAAATAAACACATGTATTTGATTGTAGCTAGCACATACATACATACATGTATGAAAATAAAAAACAACGAATGAGGGAACAAAGCGTCCCAGCAAGCCATATGAGTCCGAAAAGAGTCTTTTCTGACTCCTTTTTCAGAGCGCTCCTAGAATGGTATGCTGGGGTGTCTCACGAATGCATGCATGTGTGTCAGGGATGATAAATGAGAAAACCAATATCGTACCAAAGAACTTTTTAAATCGTACTTTTTCGAGCCCAATAGTACTAAATATTTTATTTTTTTATTTAATTTTATTTTATTGGTACATGTAAAGTAAAGATAACAAAAAATAAATAAATCCATGTTCATTAATTATACATATGTAGATAATTATGGTCATAGAAAATATTAGTAAGGTACATTCAAATAAAAAATATCAAATTTATACATTTTTGATAACAAACCAGTTGTTGCTATATTAAAGTTGTAACAAGAGTTTTATTTTAGTACCACTTGCAAAAAACTAAGACGACGCTTTCATACTGCAAAAAACCGTATTGATATTAAATGGCAACGCTTATTTACTGAATGAATAGATCTTTGCACTTGTTCATTGGGAATAAATAGCAGGTAGTTTTTAGTATTCAGCTAATATTTTCTAGTTGTTAAACTTCATATATAAAATAAAGAGAGCAATTGTAAAGTTTATACAGTTTGATAAAATGCTTTGTTGTAGAGTAGCAATCATCTTGGTAAAATACATGGCACGCGCCTAAATTTTTTTAAGCGACTAGAAAAAACTTCAATGCTGTTTTTGCAGTATGAAAGCGTCGTCTTAGTTTTTTGCAAGTGAATGTACCTTACTAATATTTTATATGACCATAATTATTTAAATACTTATATATGTATGTATGTATAATTAATTAACAGTATTTATTTTTTGTTATCTTTACTTTACATGAACCAATGAATTTAAAGTACCTTTTGTTTTTGTTGTATTAAATTTTTGTTTATTAAAATAAAATTTAAAAAAAAAATTGTAAACAAATCATTTAGTACTATTGGGGTCGAAAAAGTACGATTTTAAAAGTTCGTTGGTACGATATTGGTTTTCTCATTTATCATCCCTGATGTGTACCCATTTTTGTACGACTCACCCCTCTCACCAACAAAGCCAGAATCGAAGCGACAAAAATTTCATAATGTAAACCGGGACTAAAACGAACTATTTATTATGCTTTTGTTATTTCAAATTTGTTGATCTAAACTCTAGCAATTTATTTTAATATTCTATTTGAACTTTTTCTAACCTTTAAATACAACTATCTTATAAATGTCACGTTTTCTTTAAGTCATTAAATATGATTTTCACAAACGCTACTAAAAAATAAGTAATCTACACAAAAGATCATTAACACCGGCTTTTTCTATGAATACATAAAAAAACTTATAAAAACAACCAATAAAAGAATAAGAAAGAAACCAACGAGTAGACAGCAAAAAAAAAAAAACAAGCAAACAAAATGGCGCGCTAGTATGCGTGAATTTTTAGCAATGAATTGGGAATAAAAACGATGACGTGCAAATTAATACTTCTAGATTTTTACACAGAAAAAAAAAGCCGGCCGGTTAGGATTAAAAGAAACTTTCTTTTCAGTACATATTAATAATGCGAAACAAAATTCAATATTTTTAATTCTAAACTACAAAACACAATTGAAAAAAAAAAAAAACGCAAACTGTACCCAATAAAATTTAACATCGTTAAATGTGTACCCACTTCTAGATATTTTTTTCTTGCTTGTCTACAAATACGAACATAAAAAATGTGACTAAAGCTCCGCACACGAGTGAAAAAAGGTACATATTTAATAAAAGTTAGGATGTAAATGAAAAATGAGGTTATATAACTATAAGTATATTAATTAATTACTCTCATATTTATATTTATTAAAATCACAAAACTATCAAAACCAATTCTATAATTAATGATTCATGTTCTACAAGGACAACATTTACTAAAGAAAATTCTACATATTTAAAAAATGCTTACCTTTATAAAATTAGTTAATTTTCAGCGTCTAATAAACAGTTTTTTAAATAAATACAGTTTATTCAATAGAAATTAGTATTATTTTCTAAAAAAAAATGTTTGTAATGTTAAAAACCAAAATGGCTACTTTATGTTCTACAATTCACTTTTTGTGTCACTTAAGAAAAATTTGCTATGAAGCAGCCGAGAACACAACTGCACTTGACGACACAGAGTATAACAGAGGTGACAGAAGAGCAAAGATAGTGTAGTTTTTTTCTTGTCTCTTTCTTTGGAACCTGCCTTTTTGTTTTCTTTATGTTACTATTTTTCTGACGCAATAAAATTAATTTTTGGCACAGAGTATTTTTGTATTGTTTGATACAACCATAAAAAAATGCATTTATATCATCTAACGAATGCACAAACTTCACAATGCATACCAAGAAAGTATAACAATTATTAAAATACAATTTAGTTAGTTATTAAAATCACAAACATATAAACAAACTTTCAATTCAAATATTCTAACTCAAATTGTTTTGTTTATTTTGTTTTGTCCACAAAATTCTTGTTGTATACAGTGCTTTGCTTTTTCACATTACAAATTTACTACCAGAAAATATTTTCTTTCTCTTTTTAATATACCTGCCTTTTTAGCTGATTGTAGCTATTTTGAAACGCCAAAATTGACGCCTCTGTGTTCTCTGTGCTTGACGAACGACAAACAATTACTCGTGAAAGTCAATGGCGGCCGCTGTGTATATCGACTTTTGTGTAGAGATACAAATAGCGAGTGAGTGCTCCAATAGCCGAGTTGTATTTTAATTTAGAGCTGTAAGATAGGGTTGTATTTGTAAGTTGTATAGTTGGTAACTCCTAAAGGGCATTGCCAGCAGCATTGTCAAATTTGAATCCACAAATAATTTTATCGGTTTATTAGGCATGTTAACCACTCTTCTGTTGAAAATATATGTGCCACGTGAAATATTTGAACAATATACCAAATGGGATTGTGTGGGTAAAGTCATTTGGAGATTTTTCGGCTTAAGTTCCGGATGCATAGCAGCCGTTATGGCCATAGAACGTTGGATGGCTTTGGCAAGACCATTTATATATCACAAAGTAAGTATACACAAAGATTTTCAAAGGAATAGAATAATAATTAAGCAAGAAATGTGTCGAATTGTGTTAAATTGTATTGTGTTGAATTTCTTTTTCTTTGAAACAAATTGTTTATTTTTCATTATTCTGTCTGTCATTTAGCACATTACATATGAATTGGTGCGTAAAACTATTAAATCCTTAATATTAATAGCTGTGGTTATTACATTTTTGCCTTTCTTTGGCTTTGGCGCTTATATGGATGATAGTGATCCAAATAAAGTGAAATGTTTACGCTATCGTGATGCTGAGGGTTTCTGGAATAAAACCTATTCAGTATTGTTTATGTTATTTGGTAAGTATGTACTTTAATATACTATACATACATATGTATGTATCTAGGTTAATATCACTCTAACAATAACAAATGGAAAATTACAGCCTAAATTATATAAACATATTGTACAAACAGAGATTTATTTTATTAACATATGTATGTATGTGTAAAATAATAATAATTTAAACATTTAATACAGTCATAAACCTGTTTCTAATACCCTTTTATATTTAATGCAAGATTTAAATAATATACATATATTACGGGTTGCTATCAGTAGATTAGACCTGCATCGTTATATGAACAATAAATTACTTGACTATGAATATTTCGGATATATTGCAAATGTTTTTTAAAATTCAAGTAAATTTCATAATCCATCATTGGCACTCGCCTGACACATATTTTGTAAGATAATTTCAAGACTTAGAAGAATTAGAAATTTCCAACAATTTTCTTAAGTTGCAATTACTCGTACATTACATTACAATGTGTTTGAGTTCGCATAACAATGCACAACAACTAGTTTGAGTCAACATATCAGAATTATTTTCGTATAGCACATTGTTTTGTGCAAGTTTTTGCTTTTTAGTGTTTAAAAATAATTGATCCGAAAACATGAACGTTTGGAGCAACGATTGAATAAAATGGTGAATATTTTCCTGTATCATTTCGAACAGTTTTTCTTTGTTATCAGGTCATGATAATAGATTTTGTGTGACTACAATTAACTAATGTTGTTGTTGAGGCAATAAATTCATTGTTTCGTTTGCTGTGTGGTACAGTTGAATCCACATGCCTGAGTTATTCGTATCATCAATTTTACGGCAAAATATAGTTGTTAACATCTCTTGATAGCTTGACCCATTAACTGTAAATGCATTTCTAAATGAAATAAAAAATGGACCAATAGTGCACGTTCAGCATGAAAAGGCTTTCCAAAAAATTTTTAGATTTGCAAATGCGACTAATTAACCGATCAAATACTTAATAGCGGTCTCAGAAGAACGATTATGTTGACCAATAATACCACGAATTTTACGAAAGGTAGTTTTTACAAATCCACCATTTTTATAATGAATTTTTGAGCGAAACTAAATTCATTGTAACAATTGTCAATGTTTCAACTATTGATACCTATATCAGCAAGTAAAATATCAAAAATGTCATGATTTTCCTACAAAAACAAAGTTCTTGAATAGTAGAACATTCGGTGGTTTTTACACTAATACATAAAACCTCGATAAGCGTTAAGATTTTCTATACCAAATGCTGTCTTAAAGTTTTAAGTTTGCTGTGCGGTAGCCAGTGAATTTCTACCCTAAAATACAATTTTACGTAAATTCAATTACTTTTAAATGTTTCATTCTGTAAAACACAATCATATCGTTAAAGCGTTTATGGAAAGCTTAAATAAAAAAAAATTAACTCAACTCACCCTCAACTGTTGTATACAAATTGATTTTAAATTCATTTCAAGTTGTTCTGCTCCAATGTCCTTAAGGTTTTCCTTAACAAAGTTTAATGCTTTTCTAACATAAATTTGTTCAATGAATTTTGTCTTGCTCCTTCATTGAATGCCATTTGTCAGCATTATAAGTACATACAATATATTTGTTTCTCCTATTTTTTTCCAGGCTCTTTATTGTGTGTGGTTATAGTCGCCTGTAACTTATTTGTTACACGCGTTCTATGCTTCATTGGACGTACACGTACTACTCAGCGTCACATGACTTACGACATGGTAAATCGTTGTGAAAACGGTTCGATCGCACAAATCGATGGTGAGAGCTCTAGCGGTACGACACTGTATCAGCATCATCAAAGCAGCACAACACACATACCACAGTATCATCACACTAACAGCGTGACTTTGACAGCAGCCGCATCGCCCGATGAAATTAAATTCGCCAAATTAATGTTGTTCTTGAGCATTTCATTTGTTATCTGCTGGATGCCACAAATGGTGAGTTGCATAGTAATTCTCGTATAGACGGCAGACAGACAAGACAGAATAACTGTAAATTGCTTTTTAATTGAACAAAATTATTTCAAATATAAATTGAATTTACATATGTATGTATATTTTCTTTTCTCTTGCTTCTTAATTTCTTTTAGATTGCCATACCCATGGCCATAGTACCGAATCGTGTTCCCAAAGCTCATCCTTTCTTTTTGGTCGCCGATATGTTGATGGCATTACATTTCACATCAGACCCTTATGTTTATGTCTTGAGTCGCACGAAACACTCATACATCTTGGGTTGTCTCAAGCGCTGGCGTACCGGTTTGAAACGCTCACAAAGCGATCAAAGTCGTTTACGCACCACAATCGAACAGCATACTTTAGATTGTGGTCTCAATTAAATGTGTTGTATTGCTTTTATGTTTTCGATCATCATCTTCTCATCGTGTATTGCTGCTGGAAACTTTTAATTTTATGTTTTTGTTTTCTGTTTACATGCTTCCTTGGTGACGTAAAGATATTATCAATAACGTCGTTATCATTTTTAAGGCACAGTGGTTTATAGTTTATAAAAAGTAACTTAAATGTATCTTAATTTTATTGATTATATTGATCTCATTGGAAAAAGTCTGTGTATTTCGTTTCGAAACAAAATATTGTAGAATTTCCACGTATAAGCTTTTCCAACTAGAACTTTGTTTTGCAAAATAAAACAAAAAATTCCATCAAAATCATTCAAACGATTATTGTATTGGAAGAATAAGATTTGACAATTATAAAAGCAAAATCATATCGGTAAGTTGTCCAACATGACAGATTCCATTATCAAAATTGTCAATCCCATTTAATTTTTTCTTTAATCGCGTCACGGGTTTAAAGTTTAATATTTGTTTAACATAATATTTTCTTTAACATAGCCTCACAAAAATTAATCATGTGTGTTAAAGCACATTAATCAATAATTTCGAGAATGTTATGTGATCGGAGATCGGTTTGTTTCCTGTAAGTACCAGACGACAGTAATCTTCAAAAATAGATTTCTTTACAATTGCTCTTGAATTTTCACAAGCCGCAATTAGGTCATTTTATTGACCAAAGTTTTAATAACAGTCCCAGAAAGACGATTGTAATATCACGAATTCTACCCATTTTCAAGCGAATTGAATTCATTGTAATAAATTGTCAAACTATTGGCATATCAAGAAGAAAAATGCCAAAACTTGTTTGGAAACAAATTTCTCGTTGAAAACGACATAATAAAGTATACAAATTTAAATGATTTTATTTTCAAAATGATTTAAAAACGTTAGTGAAATGAAGAGTTCGTTTTCGGATTAGGCCACAAATCGAGTTTAAAATAAAAAAACATAAATTATACAAATTCGAAAAAGAAACACTTATAGAAAATTAACATTAAAACGCAATATATATACATATATTTTAAATAAATCCAGGAGGATTATTGTGTATTTCGATTCGAAAAGAAAATCGTTCGAATTTGTATACATTGTATTTCGAAAGCTTTTGCTTTCGAATCGAAATAAACAATATTTCGGGAATCAAAACAAAAACCCTGTAAATAAGCAAAGCACCTAAAACATGACCTAAAATTTTTACTATTTAATACAATTTTATATAAGTTACGGTTCGGGTGGGATTCTAATAATTTAAACGAATTTTCGATGAGCTCTATTTCATGAAAATGTGAAACAAATGTGTTATTTTGTAATATTTCTTAAACATATTTTTGAGTAAAATAAATATGAAGATAAATTTTTTAAAACATTTTTTTATTGAAAACAAATATTGATGTTTACTTTAAATTAATAAATTAATATTGATGTTTACTTTAAATTAATCTTCTAGAATACATCAAAGTCAAAGCAAAGAATTACTGGATAACTGATTTTGCATTAATGCCAAATATCCCTCTATAACTTATCTTTATGATTTGTTACCACTGTGCCACAGGCAGCATCTCATTTCTTACTCCGTTTTGTAGATACTTAATAACGTTTAATTGGTAGCAAATGATAGTTGGTTATTAACCTAATTACTTAGTTTTTTTACTACCCCAATGATTTACTTTGAGTATAAATTGTTAAAAAAAAACATAAATGTCATCAAGTGTTTTGTAATACATACATTCAATAGCAAAGTATAGACTACTTTGTATCTACGTGATTGTTTTTTTACCAATATTGTTGTAAATAAGACATTTATAATATTAAGTGCTAATTAAATTTAGTTTAAAATAAAAGTGAACCCATAACAAGAAGTGTATGAAAAATTTCATAATACTTGTATTTAACCATTATTAATAGATTGACTAATTTAGCAGTAAATAATTTATCTAAACTTTCCTTGAAGCAGAACTATTTTTAAGTTTGAAATGCATTTAATCAGTGATGAATTTACCGATTTATCGCGTATATTAAAATGATTTATGTATACATATTGCAAAGGCTGGTATCACAAAGTGTGCGAACGAATGTTTAGACGAGAAGTCGGTTAATTTAAGTTTTATCTAATATAAGTATATGTATGTATGTGTCTTATTAACAAATCAAATAATTGAAATAAATCATAAATATATATATGTATTTCTTAATTTGTGTTTGAATTTAAAATTTCGAAAAATAATTTCTGGTACGAAATATGATTTTTTGATGCAAAATTAAAGTGGTGATCATAGAATGGGCTTTTAGATATAAAATATATTTAAGTGATCACAGTTCGATCTTGTTTTCCCGAAAAAAAAACGCAGTGTTTATCTAGATATAAACAATTTAAGTTTTGCTCAAATTTCCACAATAAAATAGAATCGCGGTATTTACCGAGATATACGCCCATGTTCTTAAAAACGTAGCGTTTTCAAATCGCATAGTTTTAAAAACGCAAAACGCATTTTGACCTGTTCTGAAATCGCTACGATTTGCTAGCGTTTGCCATTTTTGAAAATATGTTCGAACGATAAAAACGTAAACAAATAAATAAATTTCAAATTAAAATGCATTACATTACCTTTCGAAGATCAAGTTGATCGGCTGTTTGCACAAATCGCTAGTTCAAAAGTAAACAATTGACAAACTCAAAGAAAATTTTTAAATTGCATATTTTTAATTAAAATAGTGGAACATGTTACAAGCTTTAGCTTAAATAAAAAGAAAACATTTCAAATTTAAATTGTGCGTTTTTCAGAACATGGGCGTATAAAAAAGTTAAGGTTTGAAATAAAACGTAAAATTATAAAAATTCGAACTATTTTCTTTTCGAATCGAAATACAGAATAACCCTTTTGGCTTTAGGATCACTATTTATTTATTTTAAATTATCATTAAGATTTTGGATATGTGATCTCAGATTATTGGTCTTTCACTCCACCGATGTGTCCAATCTAAATCGACAAAAAAATACTTTACCCATGATTCCACGAATCAAATTCGTTTTATATGATAAATAAGACACATTCAGTTTACTACTTTTTTTATACACTTACATTGGTATGTTTTATTTGCATTTAAATTTAAAATTTTGTTGTTCATTATTTCCAACGTTTTTTTTTCTAGAGAAAACTTCTTTTCTGTTGCTTTCTAATTTATAATTGTTTTGTTTATAATAATAAAATTATTTTCTAGTTTCTAGATATTTTTCATGTTTTTGCAGAGTTTGGATAAGTATGTATCGGGTTTTCCAATAGCTACTTGACAACTCTGAATTTAAATTGTGAACGCACTATTTCACTGATCATCTAATTGTTGCTTTCTTTTTTTTCA
Source organism: Bellardia bayeri (assembly GCA_950370525.1). Taxonomy (NCBI): domain Eukaryota; kingdom Metazoa; phylum Arthropoda; class Insecta; order Diptera; family Calliphoridae; genus Bellardia; species Bellardia bayeri. The sequence goes on along the minus strand of OX493267.1, from coordinate 53,331,487 downwards.
GTAAACTTAACATTTTCGTTATGGTAAAGTACACGAAGGAACAACGTTTGGAAATTATAAAAATGTACTACCGAAATTCGGAGTCGGTGACCGCAACTTTAAGAGCGTTAAATGGGTTCTGAATAATATATTGTTTAGCGATAATCAAAGTTTAATTAATACTTTTTAAACTAAAATCTTAAAATTAAAATATTATTTTTTTTGTTGTGGTTTTATGAAGCTCATTCAAAATTCATACTTTTAAGAAATGATGTCCGTCTTTTAGTAAATAGAATGAGTCGGGGGAGCCGAGCTATTGGTTCTTGATTTTCTTTTGAATACGAGTTGCTGTTGAATTATTTCTAAAACATGCTTAAGCTAGCTCTTCTCAAGCTATACTAAGTTACAACTTAAGTAATTAGTAGCAAGTTTTTTCTTGGCTTTAGATTAATATTTAAAAAAGTTGTTGTATTTGTATGTTGAATGGTTTGTGATTGGTTGGTTGTAAGTTTAAGTTGATAAATGAAATTGTTTTGTTGTTGTTTTGTTAAGTTATAATAAATTTTAATTTATATAAAAAAAAATATGTGTATTGAATTAATGTCATGAAAATCATTTCTGCTGAATAATAAGTATTCGCGTCAATTACTTTCACAAGACAATTCCAGGAAAGTGCTTAGAAAGAGGGGAGGGGTTATTAAGTTTGAGAAGGGGAATATTTAGCTTAGTAACGATTGTAACGGCCACGTCCGCGATTACGCGGCGTTCCCTTGGCTGCACCACCACGGGCTGCAGGTGTTGCCGCTTTCTTGGCGGGAGAGGCTTCATCGGAAGCGGGTGTCGAAGGAGCAGAATGTTTAACAGATGTCTTTGCGGGTGTTTCTGCTTTGGGAGTTTCCTTGACTGGCTCAGGCTCGGGTTCGGGCTCAGCTTCTGCCTCGACTTCTTCTTGTTGTTCCTCTTGGGTTTCTATTTCTTCACCATTTTCTTCTCCCTCACCGCCTTCTTCTTCACCCTCGGCGGCATCACCGTTCTCATGCATTTCTACATCTTCATCCTCACCGGTGGCTTCAGATGGATCGTACAGTTCACCTTCAGTAGTCTCGGCGGCTTCGGGTTTTGCTTCTTCACCATTGGCAGCAGCTTCAGCTTCTTCCAACTTACGCTTCTTGCGTTCGCTTTCTTCAAGAGCGGCGGCAGCACGCTTTTGTGCGATCTTAGTGTCGCTGGCCTTCTCGTTGATGAACTTCAAGAAGTTGCGGTGATGGGTGACAGTGCGAGAGTGCACTTCGACAGTCTTTTCGTTGTCTAAGAATTTTCCACACAAAGAGCACTCGAAGCATTCGAGTTTAGTGATGAGAGCGGTACCAACGGGACGTGTCCAGTTGTATTTGGGCAAACGGGTATCGACTTCAGTGGGAATTTCATCACCATCGTGAAAGTCTATGATGCAATCCTCAGGATCGACGGGCAAAGCAACCTCCTCTTCACCTTCTTGGGTCTCGTTCAATTCCTCACCCTCCTTGGTCTCATCGGCGCCTTCTTCACCTTCTTTCTTGGCTTCAGCATCTTCACCTTCGGCTTCTTCGCCTTCAGCATCTTCTTCACCTTCTTTCTTGACTTCGGCACCTTCAGCGCCTTCGGTCTTCTTGGCAACAACCTTCTTCTTCTTCTTGGTGGGAGGACGAACGTCCTTCAACTCATCCTCTTCGGTGAGAATGGGCAAGGTTTGACGTTTGCGTTCTCCAACCTTAGTGTTCTTCTCAGCAGCCTTAATCAAATGTTCGGCGGCCAACAAATGGGTATCGTAATCAATACGAGTGGCGAATTCCTTGTTACACTCAATACACTTGGGATGCAAGAATTTCTTTAATTGCAAATGTCCCTCGGATTTACGATGGGCCGAAATATGACCGTGAAAGTTCAAATCGCACATGGTGCAGTAGTCCAACTGACGTTGCTTGCTCTTGCCCATTCGCTTCAAGCGATCTAATTCAATCGATTTCAATTGCTCAGCAATCTTGGCCTCCTGACGGATCATGTTGGCTTTTAGACGGTAGCTTTCCTCAATACCTTCGCGCATCATCAAATGGGTGCGTCCCTTGATGTGGTTCTCAAATGAGTTGGCATCCCACATGTGCTTCTTGCACAGATGACAGTAGAACATATCGTTGGGTACGTTGGCATAGGGAGACTCTTTGCTGTTGTGTGTTTATTTGATTTAGATTTTTTTTCGGTTCAGATTTCATATTCATCCCCAAAGGTAATAGAGAAAAAAATAAAGGAGAAAAAAAGAATTTCATTAGACAAATTGTTGATATAACTAAAGATTATGTTATATGATGCTGATGAGAACATATCATATGTATATTTTTGTATGCATATGGAGGAAGAGGAATGTGAACAGTATTTATTAGAGGGGTTTTGATTTTAATGCGGATATTATGTGTAGTTTTACATTCATTTGATGATTTTTTGTATGAATGGTATAAAATATTCTTAAGTGGTTGTATCGTAAATAGTTCTATAAAGTAGATAAGTTTGCCTTTACAGCATAAAAACTTCTTTATCACAAGAAACAAATTTAGAATTTTTTATTCAGAAGTAGAACTTCGCCTACATCTAGGTTTACATTAAAGAAACGTTTGCCATCCCAGCATAAAAAGAACTTTATGTCAAGAATCGAAAGTAGAATAGGTATTTAGGTCTGAAGTAGTTTTAACTTATAAATTTAACATACATATGTAGTTTTTAACGAAATATGCATTTACTTTTTTGAAGCAGTGAAAATTTCATTCCTTAGGAAGTTCTTTATTTTGCTTATGCTTATTATTTTTAAACAAATTTCGTGAACAATCAAGATATTTTTTTTTTTATCAATAACTATTGAAACGATTTTTTATTTATATATAAAATAAATAACTAAATTAATTCGATTGAGTGCTCAGTCATCAAACAAATCATTGTGCTGAATAATTCAATATATTGATTCGTGCTTGAAGATGTCTAGTAGATGGCTCAACAGTTTCAGGCCAAAAATATCTCCACCGGTTAAAAGCAAAATTGAGTATACACTGAACAAAACTATGCTCATACGATAAGAAATCGATTCTGAAACATCCCGCTATTATAGGCAAAAGAAAATGTTTATCAATTCATTATTTTCACTACACCTTTTGATGCAAGGGCAAATCACCAATGCAATACATAAATTACGAATTTTAAACCACTCAGATTATTGTAAACCATTTTAAAGCTGAAATAGATATTATTTTATATAAAATAGTAAATATAAACCCCAATTTTTTTACAGTCCAGAGTTAAGAAACGAATCCTTAGAGATTTACATTTGCTACAAAAAAAAGAGTTATAAAAAAATCTTTTTGTAATCAATGATAAAATCAACATTCATATAGGATTTTGTCTTTCAACATCTTTCAGTAAAAAAAATAATAAATAAACAAAAAGAAACTTAGTTATACAAAAAAATTTAAAACATAAATGTGTTCTAATAAATATTTCATTTCAAAAACATCCCTTAGCTTTTCTATCTAGGAAAAAAAATATAAGAGAACGAACATAACCAACCAAGAGTTTCTTTAATACCTTGAATTAAAACGCAGTAAAAGAAAACTCTCGTCCCTCCCTACCCACAGCTATTTAATAATATATATAAGAATGGCTTATACACAGTTGTAGTATAGTAGTAGACAAATATAATATAAATTATTTTGAAAAAATTATGGAATATTTTATAAAAAATACATTTAAATATATTTTTTGTTTTATTTTCAATGGAAAAATTATTTTGAAAATTTGTTTTGTTTGAAGATTTGTTTTTAAAGGCTTACCTCTCAGTTTTCTTATCGCCAGAAGCGGAATCCTTTTTTTTATTGTTGGCATTTTTAGCCAAAAGTTTCTTTGCACGATCAAAGGCATTCTGTTTACGAATGCCGCCACCAGCGCCGGGCTTAGAAGCTGATTTAGGACCAGCACGGTTTTGGAAACCTCCTTGACCACGACGATTATTAGGACGATTGCCACCAGGACCACCACGATTGACCATCTGCTTATGTTTATATTTATTTTAGCAGTCGTTATTACATTTGTTTCAAAATAGTTTTACATTGTATGCGCACACATTATTTCATTTTTCATAGTAAATACAAAATAATTGAAATAATTTACAATAAAAAACAAGATTTAAATATATAAAAACGATATTTAGTTTGTTTGAAAAATAACATTATCGAAATTAGCATGATATAATTTGAATTGTTTTTTGTTTTTTTTTTTTTTGTTTTTGTTTGAATAACACACATTTTAAATGATGAAAGAGAGTGGTAGTGGTAATAAGTATTGGTGATTTTTTCAAATACAATTTAAGTTTTTGTAAATATTTGTTTACATTTTAAATAACACAACAAAATTTTAAAAATAGATTTTTCACATTTTTATTTATACAGTAGTTTGTGGTGGTTGTGGCGCATATTTATTAATTAATATGAAAACAAACAGTAAGTATGTATATTTAAAATACATATATTAAAATATTTCAATATTTTTTATTACGTTTTGCATGACAGGCAGTAGTGGTTGGTTTTGGTCGATGGTCAATGCGTTGAAAGTGGCGTTGTGGTGTGGTTAACAGAGTTTTGGTTTAAAGGCAATCAAATATTTGAATATATTTGTTGTTTTAAGGCGTGTGGCAGAAATTGTTATATTTTTTGTTTTGTCGATTTTTTATAAAATATTTGTATGATTTTTCATTAAAATATAATTAATATTTTAATTTAATATTTTTTTTGTTTGTTATTTTTTTTTTTTTTTTTTTGTAAATTATAGTTGAGAAAACCCAATTAATATTGTTTTTTTTTGTTTGCAGTACATAATAATTTTACACATATTTGTTTTTTGTTGAAGAACAATTAAATCAGTCATAAAAAGTGACATTTTTTAAGATCAGTTTTGATCACACACAGGTTTGAATAGAATATAACATCACATAGTGCAAAAGAAGTTGCACAGTTGCAAGTGTGGTTTGATAGGCAGTATAGGTAGGTACATTACAGTACGGTAAACAAGTAGTTTAGGTGATGGTAGAGTGTAGCAGAGTAGTTGAATGGCACCAGTTGCATTTTTATTAGCACGCACACACAAAGAGAATCATCACAAGAATATTTCAATCATATCAAGGCGCGTCCATTTGTTTTTTTTTTTTTTTTCGTAAAATTGTTTATGTGATTTGAATTGATTGCATTTGCGAAATGTTGTGTTGCATAGAGTTTGCGTTTGTTTCCATTTTTTTTTTTACAAATGTTAATAAAATAACAAATCGCAGCAAGAGTCGTGTGTTGTTGTTTTACAAAAACGATTGTTGTTAATGTTTGCCGCACACACCAACATATTTATATGATTTTTGTAAAATTTTATTTATTTATTATTTTAAATATTTTTACAAAAAAAAAAACAGAAATACATAAATAAAATATGGGGGTTTTTTTGGATACCAAAAGGCGTTTGCGTTTTAACGAATAGGCAAGTAACAACAATAACAATCGTTAACACAACGACAATGTTGAAACGGAACAGACAAACCATTGAAGAAACACAACAACGTGTATGCAAAATTGCAATTGTTTTAATATCAGGTTTGATATTTTTTGTTTGGCATCATCATATTCATTTGTTTTTCAAAACCATCATCATATCATCATTCATCATCACACAGTTTTGGAAATCACAACAGTTGATGTTTATATTGATGAGTTTTGTGTATATATGTATATAGTTTACAGTGGTTGGATGGATGACGAAAAAGTTGTGTGGCACAGAAGGAGTTTGTCCAAATAAAAAAACCAAAATTTCAATTTAACATTTCGTTTGAAGGGTCAATTGAATAGTATTATTTTGTGTTTTTTTTTGCAAATGTCATTAACAATATTGAGCGACATTTTTTGTTTGTTTAGAGAGATCATGGAGAAGAGAGAATAAAATAAGAAAACAATTTATAATTAGAAATGTTTTGGAAATTATCCAAAAAAAAAAAAACAATAATAATACATAGTAGAATATTATTTGATTTTTATGTTGTAGCAATTAAATTACTAAAATATATATGTATTTACGACTAGAAATTTGTTTATCATTATTATTATTATTAAAATGTATTATTAAAAAAGAAGTTGGTCTTAAAATTAGTAAAAATTGCTTTTTTGGTTTTATTTATATGTAAAAAAGAAAAATGAAAAAGTTCGTAGTTGCATTTTTTACTGGGTTTTCTTTTGAATTAATTAAAAACGACGTTTAAAAACAAACATTTCATTTCTAATATTCAAGAGAAAAAGTAACTTAAGAATGAATTTGTTACATTAAAATCCATGTAAAGGAAAACGAACAAAAAAAAACGACTAGAAAAAAAGCAACGTAAAAATAAAAACATAAACTAACAACTTATTCTATAACAGTATTTCTATTACATTTTAACATAATATTGTAATAATAATCCTAGATACAAATGCAGCATAATACATTAAAACTATGAACGTAAGAATTTATAAGGGAGGATGGTGTTGGGGAAAAAAAGCAAAACTAAGTTGGTAAACATTTTGAAAATTATTTATTTGAACTACATATTATGGTCGGACGTATATTTGGTTTCGAAATATGACAAATATACCAATTTTCTTGAAAATTTGGCCGAATATAGAAACTGAAAAACACAGATTATGGAATTTTAATCTAGAAACATGTTCCACATAAAATAAATAAAATACAAAAACTTATATTTTATTATAATTAGGCCAAAAATTGGTATAATACCAATTATTTTTTTTCGGTTCGAATTCGGAATAAAAAACTCATGTCAGTGTGATTCTATTAAATACGTATCTTTCATCTAAATACCAGTGAACAAATGCGCCTTTTTTATTTCTGGAAATCAAATATCTCCGTGTGGAAAGATGATTAATTCCTTGAGGAATGTGGTCCTGAAGAAAGAAAAAAAAACGCCTTTGCCCCAATAGTTTATAACACCCAAAATGATGTGGGTATTATAAATTAGATGGATAATAAATAGAAAAAGGGATTGTTGGAATTCAATAGAGTTTAGAGGTTTTATTAATTTTGTGCAAGTTATTATATTCTGAGAAGTGATAGCGAGTTCTTTTTTATCTTAAAGCTAGACCGGAAACTTATTTCTATGGTTTCTTACAATTCACAATAATTTTAAGTAATTCGTTACATTTAATTTTACATTTTTAATAATTAATAATAATTCACACTAGGTATTTTAGTTTTGTGTCTAAAACATATAATTTTAGACAACCAGAAAAAGAACAATATGTATTTGTAAAGAAAGGTGAAGTCACTGGTATCTTGAAATATAAGATAGTAAGAACCATTGAGGGTGCGTGATTGGAGTACTTCATTATTGTTGATACGAAAGAAATATTTTTCTTGAATCATTGATATTATATATTAAAAGTACACATACTTCAATTCCTTTGATATTTAGATTTACATATTTTGTAAATAAGATAGACTATTTAAATTATGCTATTTACGGATTTTTTTATGTGCCATTAAGAAATGGAAAATTAATAGCAGGGGATTTTTTTTCAAACAACTTAATTTAAGGGATAAAGATCTAACACTTGTTAAAAGAACCCCGATAAGGGTTCAGCAGATAAAACACCCTCAGTTTTATTTCTTTTATTTTTATATAAGATTTACCAACAATTAACTTTTAGTTTTAATTTTATGCCACATTTGCTTTGATTTTCAAATTCCCTAAATAAAAACATAATATTTTATACTATTTTCCTTGTGTAATACTTAATAATAATAATAAAAAAAAAAAACAATAAAAATCATATACATACCGGTGCACCACGTTGTCCACGATTACCCATATTGCCACCACGGGGCATATCCAACAAGGAGGGTGGATTTTGATTGCGGAAAAGATTATTCAAAAGATTATTAGCCAAATTGATGGCTTGGGCATTCATGCCTTGACCACCGGTGCCGCCACCACCACCTTGGCGCATATTGCCGCCAAAGTTACCGCCAGCACCACCTTGTACTTCCCAAGGGGACATATTCATATTGCCACCCATGCCGCCGCCACGGTTACCACCGCCCATTGGACCGCCGCCATAATTGTTACCGCCAAAGTTACGGTTACGGTTTTGATTGCGGAAAGCCATATTTGTGTTATTTGATTTCTTGTTTGTAAGTTGTTTAACGCTAAAGAGATAAAAAAAAATTAATATATACGCAGGATTAAATAGTGCAGTTGCATGAAAATGTATTAAAATGAATTTTGAAACAACGAAAAACGCATACCTTGGACTCATTGTTGTTATGCAAGGGTTTTTATTTAAATAAATAAAACTAAAATGTAACTAAAAGAAGGATGGGATGGATGTAGGGGTCTTATTTTTCTAAAGCAAATTAACTAAGCAAAGCTGAAAATAAACAAAAAGAAACAAAACAGGGCACAAAAACACACAATTTTTAAATTAAACAATTTTAATCAACAAAATCAGCCACAAATTTAATATATAATAAATTCTGAAATAAGTAACTAACTTACTTTTTCACTTCGATATACAAAAATAGTAAAATAAATTATTAGTATGTACACCAAGTAGTTTATTCTTTGTATTTTATTGTTATACTAAATTTATTACACAGCAAACGAAACGGGTTGTTTACTAAAGCAAAGTTTGTTTTAAACTAAACTAACGAGTAGATGCAATAAAGGCAAGAGACGACTAAACATAAAATACAGGGTAAAAATAAGAAAAAGGAAAATGGGGGTGAATTTGTATATAAGAAATAGGGGTTAAATAGTAAAAAAGGAAGGTTGTATATATATACATATATAAATTTATATACATACATACATAGATTGATAGGTAGAGTATTAACTTCAAGATATGCAATTTTTTCGTGTTGTAGATATGCATGGATGTGTTAGTCTTATTCAGAAAAAAATAAAAGCACACTTCAAACCTACTTTATTTTTTATGAATTACACATGAAATTTGTTCCCTTTTATTTTTTCAACATTGAATTTAATAGGAAAAATGTTAAAAGGGAACAAATTTAATGTGGAATTTTTATTCACGATAGGGGTGAATATGTACATATTGTGTAAAAAATATTTTAAATTGGAATTCAAACTTAACTTTCTATTGATTCGAAAAAATATCGTACTTATTAACAGAAACTAAGTCCCGGTATACATTATGAAATTTTTGTCGCTGCGATTCTTGTCGTATTTTCTTAAAAATTGTATTTGTGTCTCCATTGTGAGATTTTTGTTGCAGATTTTTTGTGGATGTATATGTTTTTATATCAGTGATCTTCAGCCCACCACTATTGTGCAAAAATTTTACACACATTTGTTATGCTCTTTTAAAAACATTCATTTAATCAGTGATGTTATATGTAGGGAAAATTCCCTATACGTAGGGATTTTTGATTAAATAAAAACGACCGTAGGGAAAAAAAGTGACAGATTTTTTAAAATCATTAAAAAGTAGGGATTTTTTAGTAAAACAGTAATTTGATAACTTTTCTCAATATATTGTATTATGAAATTGTCGATATGGCAACATTATAAAATATAAATTTTTTTTGAAGAAAATTTTGAGAACGAGTACTACTAGATGGATTTCACACCAAAAATACATAGAAAGTGAATGAGATAATTGGGCTGTACTATTGAAATTTTTTAAACTAGCTTATACGCAGGACAAATTGAAATCTACGGAAAGAATTTTTCTAGAGCTAAATAACGATTGCAATAAGATATATTTGCCACGAACTTCTGAAAACTATCCCAAAATCGGCAACAAATCAAATAAGATAAGCAAATTGTCTGAAGTTTTATATTACTGCCCTAGAGGAAATGCAGCAAAGATTACCTCTTAAAGCAGAAATATTTACAGAAATTGAATTTCTAAGCACCCAAATTGCGTTAGGAAAAACCGGAAATAAAAATGAGTTATAATTTAAAAATTGTAAATGTGGACGCGTCAAAATCGCTTTTAAAAGAGTGGAGATCTTTTAAATTTAATTTTTCAAATGAAGAAATAGAAAATTTGTCGAAGATGGTTATTGAAGAGTTTTAGAGTAGTCGCCAAAATGAAAAATTTTAATGATAACTTTTGTCCAAATTAGCTATATTCGCCTTATCGTTGCCGCATGCGAATGCGGGCAGTGAAAGTATTTTTTCAATTATAACCGACGTTCGTACAAAGAAGAGAAATAAGATAAGTCATAAAATTTTAACATCAATTTGCATTGTCCGCTCCATCCTCCAAAGATGAAAGTAAAAATTGTTACACCTTCCAGTGCACCGAATCTCATTTAAAAAAAATTTTGACCACAACATTATACGATTAACATGATATCATCAGACAAAACTAACTAATTCGTTTCTTCATTATTAAAACAAAATCTAAGTAAAATTTTTGTACGTTTTTTTTTTAAACCAATGAACTCTATGTGTGATTTTATGTGAATTTATATCACTGGTTTTTTATGTCTTTGTTTTTATTTAATTTTTGTACTTTATAAAAAGAATTGATTAGTATTTAGCAATATAAATGTGTATTATATTTACATTTGTATGTACTACATATATGTATATACATATAAAAACTTTAAATAAATTTCTTAAGCTTTTAATATAAAGAGTTTTCATTAACTAACTATTAAACGTTGTAGGAATTTTTTTTGGGCGCGTAGGGAAAAATAGGGAATTTTTTGTAGCTGCGTAAAGATTTTTGAACAAAGTATATAACTTCACTGCATTTAGTCGTCGTTGAGCAAGCAATGAGAACACATGCGGCGGACTATCGTAATTTTTTTTTTTTCAGAAATTTGTTAAGAATTGTTGTTGCTTCTTGTTGGACGAAGCATAGCAAACACACGCGATTCAATTACAATTGAACACAAAAATAAAAAACTGTTTTAGATGGAATTATTTTTGTTTTTTCTGAAAATAACTGTTCTAAAATTGTTTTTTGATATTGATAATTGTTAATTATGGTCCCTGATATTTTTTCTTAAGGTGTTTATATCTGGCAACTCTTTCTTTTTTATTTTTTTAATTTAAAGGTGGCTATACACTACGTGTTTTTGCTTATGTATTTTTAAGTTTACAACTCACATGTTTTTCTTTATGTCTGTCAAAATTGGTCGTTTTACATATGGGTTTTAATTTTTGGTCACCAACTTGTATGTACAATTACACGTACGCTTAAATATTATTCTTTTTATACACATAAATTTCCATGTCGTTTCTTTAAAAAATGCGGTAAAGCCGCTACAAAGCGTCACTAAATTGCCGGCGTCAAAAATATTGATTTAAGGTTTTTTCGCTTTTTAATATACAAGATGTGGAGCTTGTATCAAAAATTAAATTGTTATTAAATTATCAAAATGGGATAAAAAAAAATATTTAATTTATCACTTATGCAAATTCTTCATACGGCCGGCTAATGGTAGCGCAGATATTTAACCATCGACAAATCTTTTCGCCTGGCATATACATTTGAAAACATGTGTTTGAACATAATATGTATTTCCACATGTATTTTACACAAGCAAAGTTTTTGAGGTCACCAACATGTTTTTACTTCCATATGTAAAATTTGACATATACAATGTAAAAAAACACGTAGTGTATATGCACCTTAAGCGTTTGACAATATGTTTTTGTTGGGAAAAATCTCTCACCAATATACATCTTCATATTTATTTTTAAACACCACTGTTTTATATTTTTTGACAATTCCTTTTCAAAATAAACAAAAAAAATTTTAAATAAACACATGTATTTGATTGTAGCTAGCACATACATACATACATGTATGAAAATAAAAAACAACGAATGAGGGAACAAAGCGTCCCAGCAAGCCATATGAGTCCGAAAAGAGTCTTTTCTGACTCCTTTTTCAGAGCGCTCCTAGAATGGTATGCTGGGGTGTCTCACGAATGCATGCATGTGTGTCAGGGATGATAAATGAGAAAACCAATATCGTACCAAAGAACTTTTTAAATCGTACTTTTTCGAGCCCAATAGTACTAAATATTTTATTTGTTTATTTAATTTTATTTTATTGGTACATGTAAAGTAAAGATAACAAAAAATAAATAAATCCATGTTCATTAATTATACATATGTAGATAATTATGGTCATAGAAAATATTAGTAAGGTACATTCAAATAAAAAATATCAAATTTATACATTTTTGATAACAAACCAGTTGTTGCTATATTAAAGTTGTAACAAGTTTTATTTTAGTACCACTTGCAAAAAACTAACGACGCTTTCATACTGCAAAAAACCGTATTGATATTAAATGGCAACGCTTATTTACTGAATGAATAGATCTTTGCACTTGTTCATTGGGAATAAATAGCAGGTAGTTTTTAGTATTCAGCTAATATTTTCTAGTTGTTAAACTTCATATATAAAATAAAGAGAGCAATTGTAAAGTTTATACAGTTTGATAAAATGCTTTGTTGTAGAGTAGCAATCATCTTGGTAAAATACATGGCACGCGCCTAAATTTTTTTAAGCGACTAGAAAAAACTTCAATGCTGTTTTTGCAGTATGAAAGCGTCGTCTTAGTTTTTTGCAAGTGAATGTACCTTACTAATATTTTATATGACCATAATTATTTAAATACTTATATATGTATGTATGTATAATTAATTAACAGTATTTATTTTTTGTTATCTTTACTTTACATGAACCAATGAATTTAAAGTACCTTTTGTTTTTGTTGTATTAAATTTTTGTTTATTAAAATAAAATTTAAAAAAAAAATTGTAAACAAATCATTTAGTACTATTGGGGTCGAAAAAGTACGATTTTAAAAGTTCGTTGGTACGATATTGGTTTTCTCATTTATCATCCCTGATGTGTACCCATTTTTGTACGACTCACCCCTCTCACCAACAAAGCCAGAATCGAAGCGACAAAAATTTCATAATGTAAACCGGGACTAAAACGAACTATTTATTATGCTTTTGTTATTTCAAATTTGTTGATCTAAACTCTAGCAATTTATTTTAATATTCTATTTGAACTTTTTCTAACCTTTAAATACAACTATCTTATAAATGTCACGTTTTCTTTAAGTCATTAAATATGATTTTCACAAACGCTACTAAAAAATAAGTAATCTACACAAAAGATCATTAACACCGGCTTTTTCTATGAATACATAAAAAAACTTATAAAAACAACCAATAAAAGAATAAGAAAGAAACCAACGAGTAGACAGCAAAAAAAAAAAAACAAGCAAACAAAATGGCGCGCTAGTATGCGTGAATTTTTAGCAATGAATTGGGAATAAAAACGATGACGTGCAAATTAATACTTCTAGATTTTTACACAGAAAAAAAAAGCCGGCCGGTTAGGATTAAAAGAAACTTTCTTTTCAGTACATATTAATAATGCGAAACAAAATTCAATATTTTTAATTCTAAACTACAAAACACAATTGAAAAAAAAAAAAAACGCAAACTGTACCCAATAAAATTTAACATCGTTAAATGTGTACCCACTTCTAGATATTTTTTTCTTGCTTGTCTACAAATACGAACATAAAAAATGTGACTAAAGCTCCGCACACGAGTGAAAAAAGGTACATATTTAATAAAAGTTAGGATGTAAATGAAAAATGAGGTTATATAACTATAAGTATATTAATTAATTACTCTCATATTTATATTTATTAAAATCACAAAACTATCAAAACCAATTCTATAATTAATGATTCATGTTCTACAAGGACAACATTTACTAAAGAAAATTCTACATATTTAAAAAATGCTTACCTTTATAAAATTAGTTAATTTTCAGCGTCTAATAAACAGTTTTTTAAATAAATACAGTTTATTCAATAGAAATTAGTATTATTTTCTAAAAAAAAATGTTTGTAATGTTAAAAACCAAAATGGCTACTTTATGTTCTACAATTCACTTTTTGTGTCACTTAAGAAAAATTTGCTATGAAGCAGCCGAGAACACAACTGCACTTGACGAACGACAAACAATTACTCGTGAAAGTCAATGGCGGCCGCTGTGTATATCGACTTTTGTGTAGAGATACAAATAGCGAGTGAGTGCTCCAATAGCCGAGTTGTATTTTAATTTAGAGCTGTAAGATAGGGTTGTATTTGTAAGTTGTATAGTTGGTAACTCCTAAAGGGCATTGCCAGCAGCATTGTCAAATTTGAAATTTCAAAACGCACCAAAAAGTATAAAAAGTATACTATTTTTGTATTATAAATATAACAAAAAAACAGTCTCCTAAATTTCAGTGTTTTTAGAAAAAAATGCCTAACAAAAATAAACAATAAACTTAACAAATTTATTTGTAATCCTTTGTACTAGATATGTAATTAAATTCATAAATTCTATATAAAGCCTTTTAAAAAGAGATCAACGATTAATAGTAAGGACTCAAAATTAATAATTAATGTATTAACACTAAACAACTTTGTAAACACATAGTATCTACATATGATTGCATACATTTGTACAAGATTTTGTACATTCATTTTATAAATTCTTTTTAAAGAAATTGAAAACTTATAATAATTATTCCAAATTAATAAAGCTAATAATATATGTAATTATTGTTATCATCTGGCCACAAAACAAATTTCATTTCAAAATTCTGCTGTTTTTAAACATCATTACCATTAATGTGGCAATTAACACTATCAGGAAGTTGCTAACTGTCACAGCAAGCATTTTCCCCTTTTAACCCATTTTTGATTCGGTTATGTACCTATATCATATGATTTGGTACGTCTTAAGGTATAGTCACACTTAGCAAAAATTTGTTTGATGATGTTTACTCTTACAATAGTTTTGCAAGATCAAACAGAAACAAATAAAACTAAATATTTGTTCTTTCTCGTTGTAAATATGTTAATGTATTTTTTTTAAATCAATTTTTTGCACAAAAAATTTAAAAAGCACCAAAAATGGTGCTAAACGCACCAAGTTGACAACGCTGTTGCCAGATATAGGTGTTAAATTATAAAAATTTAGTGCATTTTAAGTAAAACTTAAAAGATAAATATGCAAAACTTTGAAGAAGAATTACAAGTTTATAAAATAATTAAGAGCGCGTCTAAACGTTTGTGATTAACAATTTAAGATAAAATGTTTAATATCATTGTAATTTACTGCAATAGTGACTCATCTCAAAGTATTGGAGTATTTTACGATGATTTGCAAATTGCAATCTACAAATGTATATAAGTATGTAAGTATGTATGCATTTCTTTGATCTTATTTTTAGATACTAAGAATTTTGTTTATATAGTAAAATATTTATGTATGTATATAAATTCGGGTTTTATATAATAAAAACTTTTTTAAAAGCGCCTACGCAAAAACTACCAACAAAATCGGGTTAATCTACAAACTCTACTAGTTTATGGGCGCCATTTTGAAGGCAATCTTCTAACGAATACCATAATAGCTTGCTTTACATACTACATACATATATGTAAATTACAATTATTGGATATTAAATCTTTTGTTAATAACAAACGTGAAAATTTTGAAATGTGCCCATATTACCAAAGATGAAAAATGATTAGATTCTAATTACATTTTTGAAAAAACTACATAATAAATATGCACAGACATACATATTACGATAATTATAATGTACTCGTACCTATAGCCTAGTCATTAAATTTTATCATTATATAACGGGGTTTTCAACAAATACTTTATTTTCCAACAGCGAAACAGTAGAGCAAGCATTGACAATTATTGTTATGAATAGAATTTCGCCTGAAAATCACAATGAAATATTAAAAATTCTTTATGAAAATCGAACTATGTACATATAAAAAAGCTACATTTCCTAAAATTCGTTATACATATGTATGTACATATTTACATAAATTTCCTTGTGAGACCGCTTTTACAAATGTTGGTCGATAAATATGCGTCCATTGGTTTAATGTGTCAACACCAACGCGTGTTCGAGGCTATCGTTTAAGTGCAATTGTTGCAGTCGTGAGCCGCAGTGTCAAAGTAGGTCGGAATTTCTCCATTCCTTGGGGTTCTCTACAACTGAGGCTATCCACAATAAACACATGGCGTACAGTTTGTTTTTAAAGTCCTACAAGGTGCAATTGTTTGTTGCACGAATTAAAGTTGGCCTACCATTATTATACCCACCACCATATATTGCGTTTGTCATTCCGTTTGTAACACATCGAAATAATGGTCGTAGAACCAAAAATATATAGGTATGTACATATATTCTGGGTCGCTATAAGATTCTAAGACGATTTAGCCACGTACGTTTGTCTGTCCGTCTGTTGTTGGTACGATACAGCTTCGAAAAAAAAGACGGAACAATTAAATTTTTACCTAGGTTAGGTCAGAAGGCCGGTGTGAGGTTTTCCCCACACCATCACCCAGAGACCAATACGGTCCATTGTGATGCCTTGCATCACCTAACAGTACGTAACATATTTTGATCCACCGAAATGTTTGGTATTGCAAATGGGCAAAATCGGTCCAGCACGATCTGAGTTATAGATCAAAGTTTCAGATTACCTCGATCTTTTTCAGATATTTTCAAATATAATGCAGATATCATGAAATTTTGCACACTTTATTTTTATTATAGATGAACAAGTCATATTGAAAATGGTCGGAATCGGTTAACGATTTCTCATAGCCCCCATACAAATGACTTCCCGGAATATGGCTTTATGGGACATAAATATCTATAGAAAAGCCCTACAAAACTGCAATAATAAATTTCATGCAAAGTGAAATCTTAAAACAATATTTTATTTGCATTGGTCCATAATTTTGACACAGCCCTATACAAAGACCACTTCCGAAAATCACTTAAATGAACATAAATCCTTTGTAAAAAGGACTATCAAGTTAAAATTCGACAAGCATTATACATTTAAAATATACATTTAAATCGTCGTACCAAATTTCATGATGATCGGTCTATATTTGACCGTACTCCCCATATAAAGTCCAGTTCCGAAAATCACTTAAATGCGCATAAATTCCTTACAAAACCCACTATTTTGTTGAAATTAAACACAAATAGTCCATACATATAAAAAAATCGTCTATATCAATATGACGATGATCGGTCCATATTAGACCGTAGCCCCCATATAAAGCCTACTTCCAAAATTGGCATGAATCTCCATAATAGTTGATTTGGTCTTACTTGTTTTTGCCATACATTTGCTGAATTAATTTTCTGTAGAAAGCCATTGCTGCATTTGGGATTCTGAAAATCAAAGATCAATTGTTAAACTTGTCACTTTATGATGCTCTATGTGAGATAGGTATAATATTTTTTCAAAAATATTTTTTGGAAATTTAGAGTAATGACTAAAGAATTTGTTATATTAATTGCCATTTCTGATGCTTAATCTAGTTGATCCTCTAAGTCAAGTTTTATTTTTTTTTTCAATGTAAATTTGGTTAATCTCTGAATTTGCCAGGTTATCCCAAGACCGATTCAAGGAAGTCCTAAGTCGACCTATACCTTCATATAGGAAGCTGAAACGCCTTAATCTTGTATTAAAAAATTTATAGCATGTGACTTATGCACCTTCGAAAAACCGTATCGCTGTACAGTTAGACGACGTTAATCATCAACTAATGCAAGACTAAGACGGAAATCTCTCGAAGGCAGCGAAAAAAGGACGGCCTGATTGCCTTTGAGCGATAATGACAATGTCGCAAACAAAATGCCTGTTGTTTCTGTATTGTGTTGTATATGTTGCTGATTTGCACTCACCTTGTATAGTTACACCAGTGATGGAAATTGGGTTTTAGGATTTCGTACCAATTATATAAATAAAATGTACTTCTTCGACCTCCACGGCACCATTTTTAATATTTGTTAAATAATAATAAAATTAACCACGAACTTACTTCATCGAAAATTCGATATACATACATATCTTTAGGCAACATTTTTAACATTACCTTATATAACGAATGTTTAAACAATTTCATACTCGTTTGGTATTGATTAATTGCAAGTGATAAAAAAGTATACGGCATAACACTTCTGCAAAAAATCATTATCTAACTTCTAGTGATATTATAAATGCTATAAAACAGGTCTCTATTGGAAAATGCTACCAGCATTTGTTCAAGTGTTCCAGGAAGAAAGTTACCAAAGGATACTCTAGCAATTTTATTTTAATGCAAGAGCTCCTTTCGTAATAAAATGTTTCCTGTAAACTACCTATCTTGATTTGGTATTTGTTTGTATTTGTTTAAAGCTGTCTCGGACACACATACTCACTCATACCCAGCTAGCATTTTTTGAAATTTTTAATCATATATGAGTCTTCTTTGACTCCCCCGCGCGATTAAAATAATCACTTATGCTCTCGCTTTTGAGTCGGAAATTAATGTTTTGTCGGGAGAAAATGGTCGCGACTCTTCTGAAGGAGTCTTTTATGACTCGGTTTTCTGAACTCTTGCGACGCATTTTTGTCACTTTCTTAAAAACAGTCATATTATGAACATCTATGTAATTAAATTATGATTCCGCACATTCAGCAGATTTGTTTTTGTTCTTAATTAGTCGCTTTCTAAACATTTAAATGAGTCTTGTTTTAGTCTTTTTTTTTATCGTCAAACTGAGTAATCAGTTTTTGGTCATCTAAGGTAATCTTAAAAGGCTCATTTTGCTGATATTATAAAAAACAATCTTCCAATTGCTAGCTGGGATGTGCTAGTGTTGGAAGCAGCAAAAAACAAACGACCGCAAATAATTGTACACTCAAACAATTTTTCAGTTGCCAAAATTAAAGACATTTTTTTGGTTTTAGTATTTTTATTTGACTTTAATTTTTTTCAACAACACCATGGTGCAACTATACAAGGTGAGTGCAGTAGCCCAGCTTACTGACTATGTTTACAATTTACTTATGTCAAAAGTAATACTTTTTCAAGTATTTTTGACAGTATGTAGTACATTATTTTACAGAAACAAAATGCCTGTTGTTTCTGTTTTGTGTTGTATTCGTTGTCGATTTGCACTCACCTTGTATAGTTGCACCATGAACAACACTTTATGAAAACTTTTTATAATAATAACAAAAACAATATTCATTTAATGCAGACACGCGTATACTATTAGTTTTTCATTAAATTTTAATATTAATAATTAACAACGAAAGAAAATATATACAAATAATATTAAATTATAAAATAATATATGTATAAACATAATGTATAATTAAATATTTTTTGACTTACAATGCGATGACAAATCTATAAAAAAGACAGCGAAACAGGTTATAGTATACATGTGTCAACGTCGCGCACACAGAATTTTGTTCCTATACACGCGTGTATAGCAAGCGCCCGAGACTGGTTTGAAGTCAGTTAGATGGCTACTTCTAATTCTTTAAGAATATTATGTACTTGCGTTTATTATCGCAATTATCTAAAATATTCTTATTAATGAAGTATCGGTTTATTTGCGAAAATTTAAACTTCAAATATTCAACCAACAATTTCTTGTCGTAATAATCATCTTATAGATGCATATTTAAATATAAATAAACATACAACTTAATAAAATCTCTCTAAAAAGATAAATTTATTTACATATGTATGTATTTCATCTGAAATATCAAATTTTGATGTAACAGTATTTTGAAATTATACCAAATGACTCGTGGTAGTATCACAGTACCAACTCTTTCTAAAATATATCAGATAAAGTACAATTGTACCATGTTTGCCAACACTGAGTTACACCATGCAAATGATTGTGTACTGAAATCTTTGCTTTAAACAAATAACGGGTCCGCCATCTAACGTTTTTTTGAACTAGTGCTTATTTCGTGAATTGTAACACTTAGCTCATGTCTGATTTGACAGATAATTAGTTTTATCCTTCCGCTGAACGAATATGATTGTGTATACGCTTGAAAAACACTGGGAAATATTGCGACATTACTTTAAAAATCATAGTAATGTTGCAGAATGTGTGCGAAAATTGCGTACGTATTTTGGAAGAAGAGAAGAACCGTCAGCTCCGTATGTTTGTTATCTTGTGAAAAAAGTCAAAGAAACTGGCATCCTCATCGATAAACCAAAGCGTGAAAAGCCAAAAACAGTGCGTAAACCCGAGAATAGTGCTGCTGTGGCAGAAAGTGTGCGTGAAACGCCATCAACATCAATTCACCGTCGTTCTCAATAATTGAAGATTTCGGAGACATCATTGAGATGAATTTTGCATAAAGACCTTGGTATGACGCCATACAAAGTCCAATTGGTTCAGGAGTCGACAAGCCGACAAGTCAGAGACAATTAATGCTTTAAAGGACAATATTCGTGAAGCCATTGGTGAAAAACAGCTGCACACAATCGAGAATGTACTTCAAAATTGTACCGATCGTGTAGGCTACTGCCGAGGCAGCCATTTGAATCAAATTATTTTCCATTATTAACCGGAAAGATTGCATTTTCAAATAAAAAAAGAAATTTTAGAATATATTCAGTAGTTTTTTTTATAGCATTTTCAAAAAAAAAGAAAAAAGTTATTTGCGGACCCTTTAATTGTGTACAGAAATCGAATAATATACATAAACAAAATTTAATCATCCAAAAAATTACCAAAATAAAGATTATTTTCTTTGTTTGTTTGTTTTTAAATTATTTATGTGACATATTTGATTTTGACATTGAATATTACCATTAAGAAATACTAAATAGTCAGCCATGTCACAGAATTTAATTCCGTTTGGAAGTGGAATTAATTTCGTATTTTGCTTCTATAGAAAAAGTAAAACGAAAAATTTTTTCGGAATGAAACCTATAAATGCTTAAAATTACAATTCCACATAGTAAATTAAAAGTGGTTTAATTAATTTGTTTTTGTGACCAATATTTATAATTATTATAATTTTTAAGGAGTTTCCTTCAGGCTAATTTGGTCAAATGTTTGTTTCCAAACGTAAATAAAAAACTTGTTCGATTTTTATTTTATTTACCCAACGTTTAAAAACGTTAAAAAATAAAAATCGAACGTTAAAAAATAAAAATAAAAATCGAACAAGTTTTTTATTTACGTTTGGAAACAAAAATTTGACCAAATTAGCCTGAAGGAAACTCCTTAAAAATTATAAAAGTGGTTTCATTCCGAAAAAAATTTCATTTTGCTTTTCCTATAGAAGCAAGAAATGGAATTAATTCCAATTCCGAACGGAATTAAATACTGTGACATGGCTGAATGTATTGACGATATCACCTGTTTAAAACGCCTTGCTCTAAGTTTTGAATATATAAATCAAACTTTTCAAATAAAACACAATCTTTATAATATTTTCTTGACACATCGTACAATTGAGTTTATTTTTATAAATAATTTATTTCTGGTTGCGTTCTATTTATAACACAAATAACATAAAATAATTAGTTTATTAATGCCTGTTTTTAATAGCGATATAAATATAACAATATTATTACAACAATAATTACATACGAGTACATATACTTATGACAATAATAGATATATGAAATTTAATGAAATATTTTTTAACCAAAAATCATTTGTAAATGGTTTTATTTCAAAAATATGTTATAGATATATAACAAAAAACGCACATACAATGCCAACATTTAAATCAATTTGCTTTATATTTAGTTTAATATTATATTTAACATTTCTTTATAGGTAATAAATTCTTCTTATTTCTTTATAAATTCGCTACAGCAATAATATAAAAAAATAATTTATTTTTTTTTTTTTCTAATTTCTTAAAATTTAAAAATAGTCGTTTTAAAATACATCATTTATGCACAAGCAGTTACAAATTGGTTAGACAAACAATACATACATATTTCATAAGAAAACACAAAGTGCTTAGTGTAACATCTAGTCCTGCATCCTTTTAGTTTGTTGCGCTGTTGCCGCAGATGATGTGTTGTGCATACATACATACGTACATACATATTTTTTTCTTTTTCAGGTACCTGCAACATTTTGTTTTCATAATTATTCTTGTTTTTGTTTTTTTTGCATTTTCACAACTCGACATAATTCTATTTTAGATCCCTGTTTTCCAAAATGTTTTATTTTGTTTTGTTAAAAGTTAAGAAACAATCCTACAGACTCACATTTTAAATGAGGGTTTTTAGAGTTGTTATAAAGATTATTTTACTACCTAAGTAAAATAGTAGTTACATACAAATATTTTGGTTTCAATTGTGTTTAGTTTTTTTTTTAATAGGTTTTCAAAGAAAATAATGCATATTTCTTAATTATCTTTCACAAAAAATTGTTAACACATTTTAACACAGAATAGTAAGTACAGTTACACATTTAGTTTAGTTTTAAATTAAGGGATATACAGACATGTTTAGGTGTTATTATTGTTTAGTTATTATAAGAAAATGTATACCTACATACCTATATGTATATAAAATATTTATTTTAAACTAACTCTAAAGGCTCAGTTAGCCGACTGTAATGAAATGTAACTGCAACAGTAAGAAACAGTTGTTGGATATTGTTATGTGTAAAGTAATGCAAGTGGTTATGGAGATGTAAAGTAACGCAACACCGTAATGTATGAATCTGTAAGAAATAGAATTTCTTTACATTTTTACGGCATTACACAACATTCCGTTACAGTCGGCTAACTGAGGTCACACATGGCAAATATTTACTCAAAAAACGTAACCACTTGTTTTAGTACAAATATGTTTGACGTTGTTTACTCTTAAAAAAATTACTTTTTCGACAAATATTTGCCAAGCATGACCGTACCTTAAGTATATACATACATACATACATACATATGTACATACATGCAGTGGCTCACAGCCTATTTCGTGTGAGACCAAATGCAATTTAACAAAAATATTTCTTTTTGCATTTAATTCTTTGTTCATTTATTCGTGTAACAAGACCAAAATAAAATTCAAAAATAATATCACAGAAGAAAAAATATAGCAACACAAAAACAACTTGCAAATTCGATGTCACTGTTTATTTCGTGTGTTTTAATTAATCGTTATTTAAGCGTAATATACATATTACATACTAGTTGACTTATAATATGTTTTGAACCTGACTAATATGATATTAGAAAGTTCACCTAATTCTGGTTTTACGCGGTCTTTTTTACACGGCTTTGATTTAACACGATTTGAAAATAAACAAATTTTAATTTTTTTACACGATTTTATTCCATTTAACATGATTTAAAATCTTTTATGCTTAAATTTTTATACCCTACAACACCATATTGGATTAGTTCTGATGTTTGTAACGCCCAGAAATATTGGTCCAACACGCACCTTAAAGTATACCGATCGCAAATTTGAAGATATTTCGATAAAATTTGGTACGTGAAATTTTTTTAGCCCAAGGACGGATGGGATTGAAATTGGTGGAAATCAGTCCATTATTCCACCTGGCACCTATACAAATGTCCTCCCGAAATTAGGGTTTAAAGATCATAAATGTTTGAATTATGCAAGTATCCAAACAAATTTCACCACAAATGAGTGATAAATGAAGCCAAATCAGATCTACAAATTTTGTGCAGATCGGTCGATAATATATCATAGTTCCCATATAAGGCCCACTCCCGAAAATCACTTTAAAGAGCATAACTGCCTCAAAAGTGTTGGTATCTAAATAATATTGAACGCAAATATATTCCATATACCTATATACGAATAATATGGTACAATTTAATTGTGATCGGTCCATAATTAATCATAGCTCCCATATATGGCCCACTCCCGAAAATTACTTTAACGACCATAAATTTCTTAAAAATGTTGGTATCTAAATAAAATTCAACACAAATAAGTTTGATACTTATATACAGAAATGATGACATCTGATTTTATAATGGTCGGTCCATAATTAGTCGAAACTCCCATATAAGAGACCGTAATTTACTTAAACCTCCATAAATCTTTTGAAATCGAGACAAAGTTTAACACATATAATATTTATATTCACAGAAATCATGACACTAAATTTTTGGATGATCGGTCCACAATAGGTTATATCTCACATATAACACCCATTTCTGAAAAACTCTTTTATACATATACTGGGTGTAGGGTATTATCTATATGGTCGGGCTTGACCGACTATACTTTTTTACTTGTTTTTGGTTAAATTCAATTATTGCGAAATATGCTCATAAGTCCCCTTTTACAGTTGAGAAATTGATAGACAGACATTTTTCTCATTCTGCTTTGAACTTGCCTAAACCTTTTAGAGTTGCGAAATTAAGAGACAGACAGAAATTTTTTGTTTATTTTCTTATTTCTTCTTCTATGTTGATTGTTGTGGGAATTTTTATTATAAAAACGCATTGAGAATAAAAAAAATTAAAAAACCTTGCATTAAGCTCTTGCTTAATTTTTGTTATCAATAAATCTATTTGGTTAATAAATTTAATTATTTTTGCAATACGCGCGTTAAAGTGAAAAAAATTATTTAAAGCAACAACATGAAAAAATGCGAAGAGTGGAAACTGTAAACGAAAAATGTCTTAAAATGTCCAGTACAGTAGAGGTTTACCGCACACTCTTCCCTTCAGTACATCGCCAACAAATTTCGCCTGTCTGGTTTTCAATTTCTCAACTGTAAAAGGGGACTTACACGAATAAGTGAACAAAGAATAAAATGCCGAACAATTTTTTTTGTTAAATTATATTTTTGTTGTTTTTTTCAAGTTGTGTGTCACTGTAAATACATATGTACATATGTATGTATGCATGTATGTAAATATTTTTCTGCTGTTGTAATTTAGCAACATGCATTAAGTTATTAAGAATCATAAATTATAGCAATCTGTATGATATATGTTTATCTTATTAATAAAGATCAACATATTTCCATACTTCTTAAATTTATTATAATTTGCTCGAAATATTTTATAAGTTATGATACCTATACATATACATACTTAATTTAGGCCAATTTCGTAAACAGTTAAAATTCTTTTCTTTTTAATTAATAACACTGTGCTCGATTTTGACAATTTTTTTTTACCGAAAAAACGGGGCACCCTAGTGGGTAAAACTAAATCGAGTTCACTGAATGCAATGGTGCTAACCATTTTTTAGGTTAGGTTTAGGTTAAAAACGCACAAGTTGGTGCACTTTTTAGTTTTATATAATTTTTTCGCACCATATTTTGCAAAACATCCCAAATGTGCTTGATTGGGTTAAGATCTGGTGACTGGGAAGGTGAATTCAGTGGTCTTGGTGCATGATAATGAAGATAATGAGATCGTTGTTTTGCCTTGTCAGGCCTAAGCTTGTCACAGATGGCTTCAAATTTTGTTCTAACATGGTTTTATACTGAAACCAAACGATCCAGCCCGAATGCCGACATACTTCACCAGACCATAACACTTCAACCAACATGTTTCACTATAGGTATAATATATTATATAACGTTTGTATTACTTGCAGTAATACCAGTATTTGTCTTATACAGAGGACCCAATCGAAAATTTATAGGACTATGACGGGAGCACCGTGGTATATAAGGAATGAAAGCATCCATAGTGATTTAGAAGTACCATTGGTTAAATATGAATTCAGAAAAATTGGTGGAAAATATACATATCTTGAAGTTGCAAAACCATCCGAACACGCTTGCGAGATTGCTTACTAGAACTAAAATAGAAACAAGGCTTCGTAGAGCAGATTTAGCACCCTGCTAATTTAGAGTCCATTTTTTCATTATGGCTTCCTCAACTGAGAGCAAATAGCTTTCAAGGTTTAGGCTTTAAGATTTGAATACTTATTGTAAAGCCTATGTAGTAAATGCTACTGTTCTTCGTTACTGTTCTTCGTGAAATAATAATTTTGGAATATCGCGCAAGATTGAGGCGCATTTTTGAAATTCTTCGTTAAGGATACTCCTAACATTATGTCTTGAAGGCTTCTTAGGTCTTCCATATCGTTAGTTTCGGTGCTATTGGTGTTTTCATAGTTTCCAATAATAGTTTGCACAGTAGCTCGACATAATTTCATTACTTAAGCAATTTCTTCATAAGAATTATTTTCTTTTCGAAGATATATTACCAAATTTTGAACTGATTGTTGCATGGTGTAACTATAAAAGGTGAGTGCAGTAGCACAGCTGACTGACTTTCTTTACAATTTACTTATGCCAAAAGTAATACATTGTCAAATATTTTGACAGTAGTACATTATTTTACATGTCTGTTGTCTCTTTATTGTGTTGTATTTGTTGCCGATTTGCACTCACCTGCATAATTACACCACGGATTGTTGTACATAATTATTTTCTATTTGTCATTTATAAAATTAGTGTTTTAAAAAGCGCTTTGCGCTTTTATAAAATAAGGCTAATAATCTAACGGTGTTTTTTCCTTTTTTTAAGACAGTTTCTTATTCATTTTAAGACGTGCATGTATATTTTCCCCCCGCTGGTTATTGTGTTTATTGCCAATAGTTTGTAAATTATTAATATTTTAAAACTTTTTTCGTTTACAGATATTCCTACTCTATTAATGTTTTACAAATATTTGTTACATTTTTTACTGATATCATTACTAATTTTCTAAAAGCTCAAAATAGTAGTTCAAAAGAGTTTTTTCCTTAACTGTATATAAACTTTCAAAACATAATTTCCTGATAATTAAAATCGAATGAATAACTTTTTAATGCATACAATAATCGTAAGGATTTTTTAAAATGTATCAATTGAAAAACATTTACGTAAAGTAGTTAGTTCCGAATGCGGCTACTATTCAAGTAGAAATCCACGAATAAGGATCTAGCCCAATATCATTTCATTGAAGAGTTGTTAGATCCGTAACGTTTCCATACAATATTTTCCAAAGTAACAAGTTTGAGACGTCAAACATGAAACATGATGTAACGAATTTTATTCCTACGCTTAAAACTAGCTAGCGGCCACGGGCGGTAATCAGTTGCTCTTTTTGCCGCTTATACTTTTTGTAGGTAGGCAAATGTGCGCGGCATATTTAAAGCGGCAAATGTCAAAAAAATTAAATTGATATGTTTTTACATAAATATAATATTAAATAAACATTTTTTAGTGTGTACATGGTGTAAAAAGAATTAAAAAAATCGATTTTTTTTTTATTTTTAACTAAACTCATATGTCACATATTATATACATACATGCGTATGGTAACATCGTTTTAAGCGGCAAAGTTGAACAAAATTCAAAATTGCCAGATTAGGCAAATAAACAAAACTTTAATTCACTGGTAATAATGTTGCCGCCCGCGGCCGCATGTCGCTTATATTGGCCTTTCACTATAATATATTTAATTTTATATCTTAATTGTCTTAATTGTATTTAAATCTGTTACAATTTTAGATTGAAACAAGCAAGAAAGTATAGTCGGTCAAGCCCGCCCATATAATACCCCACACCCACTATATGTGTACTATGGCCGATTGTTTTCCGTATATATAAAATATTTATTATTTATATTGGACCAATCTGCATTGCAAATTTGTAGATGTGATTAAGCTTCATTATTTGTCGCGAAAATAGATATGTTCATAAATCAAACATTCACGACCGATAAATCCCGATTTCGGGAGGACATTTTAATGGGCCAGGTGAAATAAGGGACCGATTTCAACCAATTTCAATACCAACCATGTCCATGGAACAAATATCTTCAAAATTGCCACCTGCACTTTGTTCATGAGCTTTACATGGATAGCCAGGCAACCAAACGGACATTTCTAAATAGAATCAGGAAGTGATTCTGAGTCGATCGGTTTACTTTAAGGTGGATTTTGGACTAATAATTGTTGGAGTTACAAACATCAACACAAATCCAATATACCCTCTCTAGTATGGTAGAAATATTAAGTCTCTTGTGTCATTCTCTTCTTTGTTTTTTTGTAACAGTTGATTTACCTTCTAAAATACAAGGCCTTGCTCCCAATGAGTTGTCACTGGATACATTTACATAGCCGACTACGTAGCAGGGAGAAACACCAGATAAGAGACTATACAATGGCCTTATTTTGCAGAAATCAGAACACATTTAAATATGGTGTGTCATTTGTAGGTTTACCTAATCTATTCGCTAATTGTTAGAGGGCAGCATGAGGGCTTATTAGATCTGCTGAAAAAGCTTATAAAATGGCTACATCCTGAAAGGAAAGTCCATTAGAAGGTCTGCAAACGCAAATAAGTTACGAGGTCTATTTTTGAAAAACTTTTAACTGCTCAGCCAAAAACTAAAATGAACATAATGTTTCGCTTTGCAATTGTTTCATTTCCGAAATCTATTTCAATGATATACCGGATTAATTAACAGTCTGTTTCTTGATATCAAACGATTAATTCCAGTTCGATGAGAATAAAAGTCTTCATACAATATAAGGCTTATATGATTTAAACTCTTCCATTCGCTATATGAAAAGAGAAGGCAGAGTAAAATGAGTGCAAACTTTTCTATAATGTGCATAATCTTTTAGAAGGTCTGTAAAACGAAAACCTACTTCAAGGATATAAAATATTCAAGTAGTAGAACGTTGTACTGATTGGTCAATTAAATAAACAACTTCATTTAACTGCAGCCGACGGTCAGAGTTGGTGTGAACTTAGTACCACGATAATCATTTTATTAAATAGTTTACATATGGAAAAAACAAATAAGTTTTGGGTTTTTAAGTTACGAAATACCAGCTATTAGTAGTAGTTTACAGGCATCTCACATAATTCGATCGGAATGGTTTCAATTCCGTATTTGCAAATCGATCGTTTTTACTTTGCGTTCCCTAGATTTCGATCGATTTTGTTTATTGTCAAAAAAATTTTAAATCTCAGGGTTTTTAACTTAAATCGCAACCAAAACAAAAAACATATGTTTTTTATAATAAAAAGTATAAAGCTTTGTACACACGGTTGTCAGATCTTACAACGTTGTCAGATCTAGCAATGTGCTAGCAATGTACTGACATTGAAAAATGGTTAGCAAAAGGTAACTTGTCAATGCTTTTTTTTACAACGTTGGAATACAAAAATTTTAAGTTTACACGGTAGTTAGACATTTTCTGAACATTTTTCTGATAACATTGTAAGATCTGACAAACGTGTTAACAAAAGCGAACATAAAGAGCGCTAAAGCTTTGCACAGACGGTTGTCAGATCTTATAACTTTGTTTGAAAAATGTTCTAACAATCGTGTGAACTTAACATTTTTGTCTTTAAACGTTGTAAGACAAAGCATTGACAAGTTACCTTTTGCTAATCATTTTTCAATGTCAGTACATTGCTAGCACATTGCTAGATCTGATAACGTTATACTGACAACCGTCTATACTTAACAATGAAATTTTAAATAAAACTGAACAAAATTTGTTGTGTTAAATGAACAAAGACATCAAAACGCAGTTGAATTACGGAATCAAAACCCCTTTCGATCGGAATTGAGTTGTGTGCCATGGCTGATAGAATCTATTCACAGTAGTACTGTCTAGTTAATAGCAATTTTGCAAACAAAGTAATGTATTCTAGTATCCATTGAAACAACATTGGGCGAATCAGCTTCAACTTTAATTTCAGGGATTACATTTGCAACTTTTTGTTCGGGCCTATCTAATGTGCATTACAACTAAAATTTTTAAACAAACATGTTTATTTTCGATATTTCTCTAAATATATTAAACTATTAAAAAATGTTTTTTTCCAAATCTTAAAAATAATTTCAATGTTACAAATGTTGTTTGTCCGCTTACTATATGTATATCCTAATTAAAATTAAATTAGTGCTAAGATTTCGATTTCATATGTAATTCATTTCATTTTTCTGCTATAATCTCTAAAAAGTTCTCTTGTTCCTGGTTCTTTAAAATCTTTTGCAAAAGTTCCCAAATACCTACGAAAACATTTTAGCCATTTCCTTGATTTTGTAATATATAATAGAAATAAATAATAGTTGTAAAGAATTAAAACCTACAGCTATTTAGACATTTTCTTATAAAATAGATGCATTTACAGCGAATTTAATATAAAATAAATATATGTATGTATATGAAAATATTATTTTCTTTCGTTTTTTAGATTTTTGTTTTTGTTATCGACACTTGGTTGTTTGTTTTTTAGTTTGCAGCAGATATGGAGTTTTAAACTGTCCATCTTTATAACTAAATAATAATAGCAGTATTTAACCGCCGCCTTCTTATCTCCTAAATACCCTTATTAAAACTTAAGGCCGCTCGCAACTTGTTGCGTATGCGTGGTGAGGTCCAACGCGAGCCGCTCGAAGAGCCGCTACCGATGCCACTGTTGCGCAGATCATTGGGCGAAACACCCTCATCCACATCATCGGCTTCGGTTTTAATTTCCATTTTTTGCACAATCAAACGTAGCAATTGATGCTGCTGCTCTAAAATGCGACTAATGTCACGCAATTTACGTTTTTGTTTCTCCAATTCAGTGTTGATGAAGTCATCGTTATTCTCGAACTGCAAGACATCCATGGAGGCTAAGGGGATTTAAGGAAAATAATGTTTTTCTATAATGTATTAATATACATATGGGACATAATTGTATCTGACAATTTATTTGAAAATGTTATAGAGATGTTAAACAACTTTAACGGCCGATGTTAACGTCTTGTTAAAAAAACAATTATTTGTTCGCACAACTATGTATGTGTGTCATCAAATTACTTTTTTTACACAAAAACCGACAGTTTTTAAATAAATATATTGTATGTACTTATAATGCTGACAAATGGCATTCAATGAAGGAGCAAGACAAAATTCATTGAACAAATTTATGTTAGAAAAGCATTAAACTTTGTTAAGGAAAACCTTAAGGACATTGGAGCAGAACAACTTGAAATGAATTTAAAATCAATTTGTATACAACAGTTGAGGGTGAGTTGAGTTAATTTTTTTTATTTAAGCTTTCCATAAACGCTTTAACGATATGATTGTGTTTTACAGAATGAAACATTTAAAAGTAATTGAATTTACGTAAAATTGTATTTTAGGGTAGAAATTCACTGGCTACCGCACAGCAAACTTAAAACTTTAAGACAGCATTTGGTATAGAAAATCTTAACGCTTATCGAGGTTTTATGTATTAGTGTAAAAACCACCGAATGTTCTACTATTCAAGAACTTTGTTTTTGTAGGAAAATCATGACATTTTTGATATTTTACTTGCTGATATAGGTATCAATAGTTGAAACATTGACAATTGTTACAATGAATTTAGTTTCGCTCAAAAATTCATTATAAAAATGGTGGATTTGTAAAAACTACCTTTCGTAAAATTCGTGGTATTATTGGTCAACATAATCGTTCTTCTGAGACCGCTATTAAGTATTTGATCGGTTAATTAGTCGCATTTGCAAATCTAAAAATTTTTTGGAAAGCCTTTTCATGCTGAACGTGCACTATTGGTCCATTTTTTATTTCATTTAGAAATGCATTTACAGTAAATGGGTCAAGCTATCAAGAGATGTTAACAACTATATTTTGCCGTAAAATTGATGATACGAATAACTCAGGCATGTGGATTTAACTGTACCACACAGCAAACGAAACAATGAATTTATTGCCTCAACAACAACATTAGTTAATTGTAGTCACACAAAATCTATTATCATGACCTGATAACAAAGAAAAACTGTTCGAAATGATACAGCAAAATATTCACCATTTTATTCAATCGTTGCTCCAAACGTTCATGTTTTCGGATCAATTATTTTGAAACACTAAAAAGCAAAAACTTGCACAAAACAATGTGCTATACGAAAATAATTCTGATATGTTGACTCAAACTAGTTGTTGTGCATTGTTATGCGAACTCAAACACATTGTAATGTAATGTACGAGTAATTGCAACTTAAGAAAATTGTTGGAAATTTCTAATTCTTCTAAGTCTTGAAATTATCTTACAAAATATGTGTCAGGCGAGTGCCAATGATGGATTATGAAATTTACTTGAATTTTAAAAAACATTTGCAATATATCCGAAATATTCATAGTCAAGTAATTTATTATTCATATAACGATGCAGGTCTAATCTACTGATAGCAACCCGTAATATATGTATATTATTTAAATCTTGCATTAAATATAAAAGGGTATTAGAAACAGGTTTATGACTGTATTAAATGTTTAAATTATTATTATTTTACACATACATACATATGTTAATAAAATAAATCTCTGTTTGTACAATATGTTTATATAATTTAGGATGTAATTTTCCATTTGTTATTGTTAGAGTGATATTAACCTAGATACATACATATGTATGTATAGTATATTAAAGTACATACTTACCAAATAACATAAACAATACTGAATAGGTTTTATTCCAGAAACCCTCAGCATCACGATAGCGTAAACATTTCACTTTATTTGGATCACTATCATCCATATAAGCGCCAAAGCCAAAGAAAGGCAAAAATGTAATAACCACAGCTATTAATATTAAGGATTTAATAGTTTTACGCACTAATTCATATGTAATGTGCTAAATGACAGACAGAATAATGAAAAATAAAAATAAACAATTTGTTTCAAAGAAAAAGAAATTCAACACAATACAATTTAACACAATTCGACACATTTCTTGCTTAATTATTATTCTATTTCTTTGAAAATCTTTGTGTATACTTACTTTGTGATATATAAATGGTCTTGCCAAAGCCATCCAACGTTCTATGGCCATAACGGCTGCTATGCATCCGGAACTTAAGCCGAAAAATCTCCAAATGACTTTACCCACACAATCCCATTTGGTATATTGTTCAAATATTTCACGTGGCACATATATTTTCAACAGAAGAGTGGTTAACATGCCTAATAAACCGATAAAATTATTTGTGGATAAGCAACTGAAAAGAGGAAAATTAAGAAAGAATTCAAATAAGACTGATTTGCCATTAAAGGACCACGATTTGGTTTTTTTAAGCTAGGATAAGTATGTATTTAAAAAATTTGTATAAAGCATTTAATTTATTTGTGGTTTTAAAAAGAATTAATGAGTTTTTACTAAAAGTTTATTTTTTGTTTAGTTTATTGTGGCGAAACCAAAAGCCTCTCTATTTTATTATGATGTATTGAATATATTTAAATCTTCTAGACGAATTAACAATACTTAACATTAAAATGCTGACGTCGAAAAAATATTATAATTACTATTGTCATTCATTGCATACATTTATCCTAAAGTAGCAATTTTCATTCAAATTCCAGCTATTTCTGTCTTTACATTTACATATTCATTGGATGTATGTATGTATTTATATTAATGGGCTGATTACCAATGGCAATTGAACCTCAGTGGATTTGACAGTTGCCAAAAACATATTACAGATGGCAACTGTCAGCTTCAGTTCAGTTGCCGAACATGGCAACCGAATTTGTGGTTGCTTTGATATTATTTCAAGTGGTAAATTTTAAATGGTAATTTTGTTGTTAAATTATTTATATTTTTAACATACATATAAATGTTTGTTTTCTACTCAAAAATTCTAAAAAAAGATAAAAAACGAAAGTTGCCTTACATTATAACAACTTGCATGACAGTTGCCTTGTCTATTGGCAACCCAACACGACCCATAAAACTTCCAAGGAAATAAATCTTTGTTTAGTTTTCGAAAAAAAAATAGCTCCCTTTGAGCTTTAATCAGTCACAAACATTTATATAGAATAAAATCTAATTTGTACAGTTTAACCAGTTGTTTAACACTTGAGGACAAATTAGTCAAATATTTGAACAAATCAGTGTATGCATTTTTTGATCCCTTGCAATCAAGTACTTTGAGCACCACTGATAAATGTACATATTAGACCCCACAATATGATTTTAAAATTTTAAGTTGATTAAGCTGATTTAAACTACGCCTACGAAGTTTATGAGATTCAATATTTCCAATTAATTTACTTATTATATTAACACCAACATAAATAAAAAAATAAAACAAAAAAATGTGCATACTATTGGACTATGCTTTTGAAAACCCTTCATTTTGTACCAAATTTATCAGCAATAGATATCTATTGCTAATCCAAAGTTTCAATTAAGTAAAACTGTAACTTTTTTTATAATAAATAATAGTATGATTTCACGTAGTGCTAATTTATTATAAAAATATCAATAATAGCTAAAACAATTGTGCTTAAATATTTGCCTCATGTGACCTAATAAATAAACAGTATATAGATTATATTTCCAATTAATTTACTTATTAACACCAATATAAATAAAAAAAAATAAATTGACAAATGATACACCAACCTACTCAAGTGTCACTTTTGGTTTGAGTATGTACAACTAACTAGTCAATACATATATTTTCTTTTATTTTTGGAACTGAGGGATTTGCTTGTAGCAAATAATAAGTTAAAATTCCTTAGCAAGAGAAGCCGTTTCTTTTCTTTCGCTTGATAATATATTTCAAACTTGCCGTATTGAAATAATACAAATATGTATGTACGTAAAATCTTTATAATAATGTACTCTGTATTTTCTACGAATTTGAATTAAACAAATAAATTTTCTTATACCCTACACCACCATAGTGGGGAGGGTATATTGGATTTGTGTTGATATTTGCAACGCCCAGAAATATTGGTCCAACATCCACCTCAAATTATACCAATCGACTCAGAATCACTTCCTGAGTCGATTTAACGATGTCCGTCCGCCTGGCTGGCTGGCTGTCCATGTAAAGCTTGCGCGTTAATATAAAGATATTTCGATAAAATTTGGTACGGATGGGATTGCAACCGCATTCGTGATCGAATGAGCTATTGTATCGAAAAATGATTTCGGTATCGAAATTATGATAAAATTTACTAAATTTCTTGCTCAATATCGTATGCCATCTCAAATAAGAAAATTACGATCAATTTTACTCGATATCGAATGCGGTAATTTGGCCCCAGATCTACAAATTTTGTGCAGATCGTTCCATAATTTATCATAGCTCCCATATAAGGCCCACTTCCGAAAATCACTTTAAAGAGCATAACTCTCAAAAATATTGGTATCCAAATAATATTGAACACAAATTTATTTCATATATATACAAATAATACGGTATAATTTTATTATGATTGGTCCATAATTAGTCGTAGCTCCCAAAGTGGGCCTTATCACTTTCGAAATTCACTTTAACGATTATAAATTTCTAAAAAATGTTGGTATCCAAATAAAATTTGACACAAATAAGTTTCTTATATACAGAAATAACGACACCTAATTTTATAATGGTCGGTCCATAATTATTCGAAACTCCCATATAAGACCCACTCCGTAATTCAATTTAAGCTCCATAAATCTTTTAAAAGTACTTATATTGAGATAAAGTTTAACACATATAATATTTATATTCATAGACATCATGCCACTAAATTTTTGGATGATCGGTCCACAATAGGTTATATATCCCATATAACGTGTAGGGTATTATATGGTCGGGTTTGACCGACTATGTTTTCTTGTTTTTTATTAAAAATGTGTTTTGAATTAATATTACACATCATAAATTTTATATAAAACTTTTTAAAAAGAGATCAACGATTAATAGTAAAAGCCTTTTTTTAATAAACGAGTTTATAAAGATAAATTTAGCATTTGACCACTCAAATTTGACTCACAATATGCTTCAGTTCCAAATGAAGTACTAATTGGTAAAAAGGGCTAATTTCAGAAGATATTGGTACTTTTTTAAAATTATTTTTGTTTTCTATTTTAAGTACAGTTGAGCCTCGATTAACCGGCTCACTCGCGACCGGGCTTACCACGAATAATCGAAATACACGGTTAATAGAGGTTGTATTAAAACATACAAGATTTTATTTTTTTTAATTTATTTTTATTCAGTAATTCAATTTGTATATATTTGTATATTGCCAATAGTAAATTTTTGGCAATTTACTATTTGTGGGAGTCATTGTAACAAAACAGGTGTTCACAGATCAAATTTCACTTAGATAATGAATAAAAATACATACAAGCACATGATACAATTATGTGCGGACATATGAAATTAAAAAGGGGAACCATCGGATTAAAATTAACATAATAAAAAATCTTATGAATGCTGCACGGATAATAGAAGTAAAAATTGAAAAAAATCTGCTGCCGGTTAATAGAGACCCGGTTAATCGAGGTTTAACTGTACTTCTATTTGACTTTTTTCTATAAAATTTGTTATGGCTTCACTGGGACTCTAACCCTGGTTGTTTATCTATAGTTCAAACCATCAGGCTATTATACAAGAATTTTTATTTCCATGTTTATAATGTTAATTTTATTTTCAAACAAAGATTTTCATCCTCTTCGCCTTTAGCTATACATTCATGTGATGAATTTGGTAGTATGTATTCATTTATTATACATTCATATTTAAAATACATTTAATGGGGTTCCTTTTCATTATACATATAGATTTTATGATAATGAATTATTAATAAATTGCAATTAAAAATTAGTAAAAATAAAGATTTCATCACATTTTCGGAAAAATTAAAAAACGCACCGAAATTAACAAAAAAGCGCACCGCGCACCAACTAAGGAATTTTTCGCACAAAAAATTTAAAAAAGCACCAAAAATGGTCCGAAACGCACCAAGTTGACAACGCTGCTGATTACCTTCTTGACATCCTTGTGAGTGGAAGAGAGTAACACATACATATGTGTATGCCAATAAAAATACGAGTGATTTCAGCAATTATATTTGTAAAATTGTATCAATCTTTTCAATAAAAATTGCTTCGTGTAAATTGGAACTTACTGGATTTTTAGATTACTGATTTTTTGGATAAATACTAGGTTTGATTTCGGTAAGAATGAAGGTATTGCCCAAATACTAACCGGTTTGCAGATTTATTTGCACTTCTTCGGCATTTCATTGTTTCCTTTCAAAAGTAATAAATCAATAATTACAAAATAATATTTATTTGTTAATATATGTACATAAGTATGTATTTACTTGAAAAAATAGCAATAATTGTTTTTATTGAATTAAATTAATATAATAATGATTAATGTTCCTTGTAAAATTGTTTATATTTCATTCAATTACACATGTCTTAGTTTGTTTTTTCGATAATTTTTTTATAATTTGTACAATAATTAATTTGTTAAAAACTACAAAGAAAAATAATTAAAATTAATTAGGTGTGATTGTAATTTATTTATGTACTTTTTCCGCAAATGCATTTAAAATACTTAATTGTATTTCTTTACTTTCTTACAGACTGTTTTGCATATAAATTGATTTAATTTATTTGTAGAATTTTAATTTACTCATTTCTTCTAAATTTAATAGCGGAAGCTTTTAATATCATTTTTATAAAGATGACTGAGAATTCATAGACAAAATTAAATATCATCATCACATAAATTTGAAACGCAAAGTTTATTGATTTCTAAGCGGCAAGTATTGTACTGCGTGTACATATGTACATATGTATTTTACTAGTTAAACATTTAATATGAGTGTACTTGAAAAGTTTCACAAATTATTACTGACTTTTACTGGTTACATTGAAGAAACTTGTAAATTTTAAAGTGACAGTTAATAGATATATATTAGAACGAGATTAATTTTATTTTTTGTGAAAAGTCATGCGGATTCGAAAACTACAAGAATATAATTTGTATACTTTTATTACTAAAAACATTGGCTTTTCTTACAAAAAGTAAGTAATTTACATTGTATAAAAATATATTAAATTCTTTATAAAATCAATTTTTCTTATATTTTTATATTGTGTCTAAAACCTCAACGTTTAAATTAAAATCTTAGAAATTTTCTACTAAATTCTCTATCTAACTCATTTGTTAGAACTTTAATCTTGTGAAGAGTGTAGGTGTTTTTCGACACACATTTTTCTTATCCTTATTAATACACATGCTAATGTGATAAATTATCTAACTATGTATATAGTAATTTAATTAAACGTCATACAAGTTAAATATGTTAAAAAAAAGAAAACAACAAATATAACACGAAAAGAAAATCCCATATGAATGGGTAAAAAAATGGTGTAAACACCATCATAATTAAGCAATTACTTTGCAATGTTTGTTATTTAGCTTTGATACAATTTATGTACTGATTAATTTATGTACTTACATAGGATGTGATAATTAATAAATTTATTTGTATGTCAAAGCAGTAAAAATTATCAAAATTTTACTGAAAAAATCGATTGTTAGAAAATAAACTGGCTAAAAACATAATTAAAAGTTTATTCCTTTAATTTCAAACATGAAACGTAATTTTACGAATTACGTAATTTTGAAAATTATCATCTCGACGGCTTATGCCTAAAGAGTTTATTGTCTTTTTATAGCAACTTTAATTACAGTAGAGACTTAAAAAAAAACACAGTTAAAATTATAAAAACAAATAAAACTTTTCATACCAAATAAGTTATAGAAAATGTGCCAAATTGCCATTACACTTCTCCTAAATTATGTTTACATATTTATTTTTATAAATCATAACATAATATTCAAAACAAAGGTATCCTGAAAAAATTCGTAAAATATTACTTGCCAGTCGGCAGACGTCCGTTTCTTTTCCAAGTTTTTTAAACTATTAAAAAATCGTTTATAGCGCCAGTTTAAGACTGCATTTCATATTTCGGTTGTTTAACACGTTGGCTGGCGCGTCGCACGTTTTCATGCGACAAACAGATGTTACCCTGAGGCGACGTCGCACATTTTCGTACATTTTAATATGGAATTTGGATTCTCTGGTTTTATTGTGTCGCACATTTTCGTGCGACGTGGCCCAACAACATTGCTACTGAACGATCAAAATAAAAAGGCTTTGGCAGCCAACGTGTTATGTTTTTTTCGTTTGTTCACATTCAGTTGGTGTCAGAAAAAATAATAGAATAGAATCTCAGGAAAGCAGCGACCAATTGACATCGCGAAATCGAAAAAATTATCCATCGGGTAATGACTCTGATGACAACTGAAATGTTTAACATTTTTAAACATTTCTATTAAACATTTTAAAATTAACGATTTTTACATGTTTGGGTTGGCGTTAAAAAATATGGCATT
This sequence comes from Bellardia bayeri, assembly GCA_950370525.1. Lineage (NCBI taxonomy): Eukaryota > Metazoa > Arthropoda > Insecta > Diptera > Calliphoridae > Bellardia > Bellardia bayeri. The sequence goes on along the minus strand of OX493267.1, from coordinate 53,292,366 downwards.
ACTTTAAACATATGTATGTATGTTGTCATTAAAAATACCCAACAGGAAAAACAAAAAAGGCGGACATTTTATGTTCATTAAAAATTTTAACTTAAAAAGGTTTTATATACATATTCAAGTACTTATTTTTGTCACAAAATTTTGTGGAAAAGAGCTTGAATACAATAGTTCAAATGTTATTGTAATGGAAATGTTTTTGCTATCAGTTGATATAAGACCATATAATACCCTACACCCAGTATATGCATAAAACAGTTTTTTAGAAATGGGCGTTATGTGGGATATATAACATATTATGGACCGATCATACAAAAATTTAGTGTCATGATGTCTATGAATATAAATATTATATGTGTTAAACTTTATCTCGATATAAATACTTTTAAAAGATTTATGAAGCTTAAATTGAATTACGGAGAGGGTCTTATATGGGAGTTTCGACTATGGACCGACCATTATAAAATTAGGTGTCATTATTTCTGTATATTAAGTAAAATTTTATTTGAATACCAACATTTTTAAGAAATTTATGGTCGTTAAAGTGAATTTCGAAAGTGGGCCTTATATGGGAGAAATATAAGAAAATGATTCTGAATCGAGCGGTATACTTAATGGTGGGTATTGGACCAATATTTCTGGGCGTTACAAACATCAGCACAAATCCAATATACCACTATGGTGGTGTAGGGTATAAAAATGTCGTGTATTTGTGTATACATAATAGGTCTTTGTTTTGCAAATTTTTGTAAAAAAATTGTATAACTGTTATGTATATATCAGTTTAACGACCATAAATTTTGAACAGTTTTAACAGTTTGAACATACATTTTTAAATATAAAAGTTATAAAAATTAAAGTTATTTACATATAAATATAAAAATTTGTGTATAATAGTTTTTCCTATGATAACATTTGTATATAAAAATTTTTTCAAGGAAAATTTTGTGTATAACAGTTTTTTCCACTTAAAATTAGAGTATATGTTTTTTTCCTAAAAAAAAATTTGTGTATAACAATTTTTCCTCAGAAAAACTTGTGTATAACAGTTTTTTCTTACAGAAAATCTTGTGTATAACAATTTTTCTTACAAAAAACTTGTGTATAACAGTTTTTTCCATTTATATTATATGTATGTATAAGTTTTTCCTACGAAAAATTTGTGTATAACCGTTTTTTTACAGAAAAACTTGTGTATAACACTTTTATCTTACAGATAAACTATATATAACAGTTTTTTTCCATTTATAATTAGTGTATAACAGTTTTGGCCATTAAATATGTGTGTAACAGTTTTTTCCATGGAAAAAGTGTGTATAACAGATACATTTCTATATAACACACTATTTGGGGCAATATAATATGTTAGCAATTTTTTATTGGGGTATTAAATTTTGTATGTCATAATTTTTGTTGTTGTTTTTTCTAAGTTAATATCGTGGTGAATTTATAAGTATGAATGAAATATGGTTTTGTCTACAGCAGCGTATTTTTTTGGTATCAAAGACCAAAACAGTTTAGAAATGTGTTCATTTGTAGAAATTTCATAATTATAAGAAAACGTAAACCAATCAATGGAGCATAATGGCGACAATAAAATATTGCCAACTTTTAACGTGTTGTGTGGAATTTGTAGTGAACTTTTCAAAAACACCGACTTCATCTATATCATTGTAAAGTGTGCTCATGTTTTCCATCGCCAATGTCTGTTCCGCTGGCTGAGACTTTCCCATGTGTCATAAATATAATATACATCACTTGTTCCTAAATTTTAATAATTCTATTGAAACGAAAGATGTAGGAGCTGAATCAATTAAAAGCTTTGAGTGGCTGCATATAGACAAGAATGTCTCAGCAGAAAATATAACCCAATTTGGTTTTATGTTGGGTTTAGATCAGAAAGATGAACCGGTATTTGCAGCTAGTGTCTACTTCGAAGATGATCTGGGGCCGGCATATTATGTGCCCAAGTTAAATAGTGTTTGTGCCGGTTGGAATTGTGAATCTCACTTCATTACTGAGGGCATAGAGTTATTAAATATTAGTAATGATAATGGTGAGTATAAATGGGTGGCTGCTGCTGATGGTGAAGAACCAGAGAATGCATTTGCAAGCGGCTTAAACCGGTGAAACTTTATTTACTGCCCGTAATTTTTATAAAAAAGCATACGTTTAGGAAAAGTACATCCATCTCATAGCTGTTCCTACATAATATACAATGTAAAAGAATTTCGTAATCGCAATTATGAAGTTCTGGTTAGAATACCTAACGATAAAGAACAAATTGATTTAAACCCTTAAGTTTCACATTTGTGAAATAATAGTATTTTATAATTTGTAATTAAAACGTACAAAATATAACATTAGCATATGATAAAAACATTTTGTTAAGATACTCTAATTAATACATTTTTTGTTTTAAAAAAAGGTTTAATTAACCTTCGGTAACGTATCATAATAGATACATACGATTTCTATAGGTATATAATAACCATTTGCCCAAAAATGGCACAGTTAAATCAACCATATTCGGATATACTAAGTATTTATTAACAGCCTCGCATAGTTTACCCTCAATAACATTAGTAACAATGCTCCAATCAACAGATTTATCACCCACAGTGGGACGCGCTGTAAGCCAAAGGCGTGGTGGAGCACGAAAACTGCAATAATTAAAAAACAAATTTATATTAAAACATCTGCTAGTCTTACACCCACTTAAGGCAATTCATTTCAACTTACGCTAGCCATATTCTATCTGAGGGCGGTGGAGGTATATTTATTGTTACACGAGAAACTAAACCTCTTAAATCTATGCCTAATGTTATGGTAGTACTCATATTCTCCATGGCTTTTTGTACAAAAGACAATTCCGTAGCTGATTGGAAAAAGTTGGAAGTAGCAATACGATCAACAAATTTGAATATACGTCTGGCATTGCCCGGATTTGTGGCGCTAAAATTATAAATACATTTTCAAAATATTTATATTTGTCTTTTTAAGCGTGAATTCGTTGCTTACCCTTCGCTGACACTATTCGGATTTTCACCCATTGTACCAGCAATAGAACTATCGGATTCAGTACTCGAACTGCCAGTACTTTCAGCATCACTGTCAAATATAGCATTGCCCGTCAAGGCGCTTTCTAGCAATAATTCCGTTTCATTAATACCACCGCGTGACGCTTTATTGGCTGCCAACAGTTCGTCTTTCAAAGATGCAGCAATGTGCGAATTTGGTATGGTGGCATCAATTTTTGCATCAACAAAGAGCGGACTACTACGCATTGGACGTTTAAGGCGTAACAAATTCATTTTTGTTGTAACAGTTATATGACAATGACCCTCATAAGTCACATCCATATCTAGCCATATGCCACGCTCATCCAGCATGGGCTGTGAAACACGATGAATTAGCGGAGGTGTATTACCCAGGTCTATGTTTTTAATGATTACATCCTCCATGAAACTGGGAAGCTAAAAGTAGAACATTAAGGTGTTTTAAATTAATAATAACTATGTAGTCTATATCAATAACACGAATGTTATTCCACGAATGTCAATACATATGATATAATAACTTACCTTAATGGAATTCAATTTCTTTTGCAAAATGTCTTGTATTTTTTCCAGTAGCTGTTCATTTTGTAGAATGCTGTATAGTAGGCGGCCAATTAAAACGTTAGCCCATACCACGCTGCCAGATGGACCCAAGAATAATGACTGATCTATGCCCTTCCAAAGCTCATTTTCATGGCGAGCTGTGCGTTTGTTCTAAAATTGATGATTTAAAAATAAATAAAAAAAAAACAATTTATATAAAAGCTAACAAAATGAACCATGGTCGGGAAAATCGAGAAAGAGTGAAAATAAATCAACAAATTCAATAAATTTATTTTATTAAGACATTATTTTAAAAAAATGTTTAAATATTTAATAAATTAGATGTTAACATAATTACAGTGATTTGAAATAATTAATAAAATATATATTTTAGTCTTAGTTTTAATAAATACATGTATAAAGTATAGAAAATGTAATAAACACAATAATCTGTTCATTAACTTTGAATTTCATTGAATTCATCCAAATTTAATTTTCGATTTACCCAACTAGAGCTTAATTTTAGTTGATTTTGAACTTGTTTTCTTTTAATGATTGTAATGGTTAAATTATAAAAAATAATAAAAAAAAAAAATAAGAACATACGCTTTTCTTGTCTAGAGGATCATGAAATATTTGTCCTTTATAAACTGGAATCTTTGATTGTCTACAAGCTTTCTAAAATAAATTAAGAAAATAAAATCTAAATAAAAACAATTAATATAAAACAAAAAGTTTAATTTAAAAATAAATAAAATGTAAAACAATATATAATTTAGCGCCATTTTGTAAAAATACATTAACAATTACTGCAACGATGATATACGAAGTGGAACGAAAAGTAAGTCGAAAAAATGTTCATTAAAAACACTAAGTTTTACAAATATTTTCGAACGATTTTCCTTCAAATTGTTTGGACTTACATCGAGGAACAGGGACCTGGTTACATAAATAAACTAAAAACAACCGACGCTTTGAAAGATAAAATGTTGCGCTGCATTGTCGAAAGTTTTTGCAGTATGTTGTAACAAGAAAACATTTTCCCAACATAATATTCCAGTATCCTACTATATCTACTTTAAATTGGTCTCAATAAAACCTTTTTTTTCAAAATAAAGTGTGTTTTTCAGTCAATTTACTTCATAACCTCAAATTTACCCATCCTATAGTTTTTTAATCACCGCTATCGTGAATAAAAATTCCCCATGAAATTTGTTCCCTTTTCACATTTTTCCTATTTAAATTCAATCACCCCTATCGTGAATAAAAATTCCCCATGAAATTTGTTCACTTTTCACATTTTTCCTATTAAAATTCAATGTTAAAAAAATAAAAGGGAATAAATTTCATGTGGAATTTTTATTCACGATAGGGGTGATTATAAGTCAACTAGTAATATGTATATTACTCTTAAATAACGATTAATTCAAACACACGAAATAAACTGTGACGTCGAATTTCATGCGGAATTTTTATTCACGATAGGGCTGAATGTGAAAAAAATAAAAGGGAACAAATTTCATGTGGAATTTTTATTCACGATAGGGGTGAATACCTTTAAAAATATTGATTTTGAAATATTTAAAAATTCTGAGCTTAACAGCGGATAAAATGTATGATGAAGTACAAAGGCAATTCTAATCGATTTTGCCTACCTACTCATTTTTAGGAGAATTTTTTTTCATTCATAAAAATCAAGTAAAACAATTTTATTTTATTTGCAATTGATAATATTAATAAATTATATAGAATAGGAAACCCACAAAAATAATTTAAAAACGAGTAAGAAAATATAGTCGGTCAAGTCCGACTATATAATACCCTACACGCAGTATATGTATAAAACATTTATTCAGAAATGGGCGCTATATTGGAGATATGACCTGGACCGATCATCCAAAAAATTAGCGCCATGACGTCTGTAAATATAAATATTCAGCCCTATTATGAGTGTCGTTTTCTTTTCACGACACTCATAATAAGGCTGATTATTTTAAAACATTTATGGAGGTTATATGGGAGTTTCGACTAATTATGGAACGACCATTATAAAATTAAGTGTCATCATTTCTGTATATACGAGTCTTATTTGTGTTTCATTTTATTTGGATTCCAACAATTTTTCGTTAAAGTGATATTCGGAGTGAGCCCTATATGGGAGCTATGATGATATAAACTAATTGTGGACCTAAAATCATGAAATTGTACCATATAATTTACATACATATGAAACATACTTGTGTTCATTATTATTTGGATACCTACATTTTTAACAGTTATGCTCTTTAAAGTGATTTTCTAAAGTGTAGATGTGGTTTGGCTTCATTTACCACTCATTTGTGGTGAAATTTGTTTGGATACTTGCATAATTCAAATATTTATGATCGTTAAACTACTATTTCGGGAGGGCATTTGTATGGGGGCCCGATGAAATAATGAACCGATTTCCACCAGTTTCAATCCCATCCATCCTTGGGCCGAAAAAATACCATGTACCAAATTGTATCGAACTATGTTCAAAAATTGCGACCTGTACTCTGCTCACAAGTTTTACTTGTACAGCCAGCCAGATGGACGGTCGGACGGGCATCGTTAAGTCGACTCAGGAAGTGATTCTGAGTCGATCGGTATACTTTAAAGTGGGTGACCAATATTTATGGGCGTTTCAAACATTCAGCACAAATTCAATTTACCCTCCCCACTATGGTGTAGGGTATAAATATTATTTTTATTTAGTTATTGTTGCAATTTATTAATTTGCTTCATAATTTAAGTTTGAGTTTATAGTATTTTCTAAAATTTTTCATTGAATTTTTTATTTCTTTTGTTAAGAAGATACTTGTTATACATATTCCAATTGTATTAGTAATGATATTTTTCCTTATTGTCTTCGATTGTGAGGATCCCCGTGTTAAATAAGCCGAAAGGAAAATAATTAAACATCTTCGAGAAAAAAATTATATTATACCTCTACGATTTCAATGGGGTCAGGTCTGAGGAGGTGTTGGTCAATGTCTGGTTAAATTTTAACATCTAAAACTGTGTATTTTGTGTCATTTTAATGTTAAAAATAACAATATTTCTTTGTAGATCCAATTTTTGGCTCTGGTATTACGATTTGCTTTCGCAATGGGCCAATATCCAGGGTGGTCCATAATATCATCGGTATGTACAAGATTAACAACTGCATTGCCAGAAATACAGCCCCATATCATCATACCGCCGCCATCATTATTGCCCGTGGATTTTATATTACTTGTACTTAAAGCTTTATTTGGCTTCCACTACATCCTATGACGGCCATCTGTACCAAAAATTCTCAATATTCAAAATTTCTACTTTTATAGATCTCAGCGAATGATAACCTCTTCAATCTGTAAATTTCCAAAATAATTATGGCTCTCGGCGCCCTATGATTTTTTTTCGTTGTTTATATTGGTATATAGTGTTCTTGTTAGTTGGTCGTTAATCTCTGGTCCGGATATATGTATGTATGTAGGTAGTTTTAAACGCTGCATTCAACGATATTAGACGAACATTTCGTGGTAAATTTTAATTGCTTCCGCGACTATAGACCAATTTATTAAATTGTTTATGGCTTGACAACATCTACTAAACATATCGCAAATGTTTTTAATTTATTTAAATAATTTTTCAATGGGAAATTTTAAAATATTTTCCATTTTAAAAAATTTCGCGAACAATTAAGAAAAACCCAAAAAGCAATATACTTTTAAATGCAACAACAACTAAACAAAAAAAAACATTGTTACAATTTTTTTGGATTTCTTCATTTTTCAATTAGAAAATTCAATTAGAAAAATAAATTTCTCTTTAAAATGAATAGGCGAAATAATTTTGTAATACACTTTACATGGTTTGTGGAAAGTAATGAATTACAAACTAATAGCCTGTAGCTCATACTCAAAAGCAAAGCGAATGAAAGTTCAATTGATGATGATTGAATTTGGATTCTTCTATGTCGAAAGTTTTAAGTACCTCTGCCTTAAAATTCCAAACGAGTATCAAGCAAAAATATAAATAAAAAACAAAATTTTTTTTTACATAAAACTTAAAGTGTCGATCAAACTGAAAACTTTTGTGAATATCGAAAATGACTTTCTTATAAAAAAGCCCTTCAACATACCTGATATAAAGCCATAAATTTAATATAATTGGCATCATTACGTGCAGCGCTGGCTAACATTAGAAGACCTTCGATAGTTTCAGCATCATCTGGCATAAATTATATAGATTCATCATCACGTTCCGGTTCCTCTTTTTCGGGAACAGCAGGAGAAAACTAGAAATTGCAAACAAACTTTATTATATTGAGTTATAAGAAAACAAAGGGAACTCACATCAACCAAATCTTCAAAATTAATCGATGAGGTCGATTCTCTTTGTTGCTCAGACACCGAAGATTTGCCAGAACCAGTAACATTCTCTTTAGGCTATTTTAAAGAAACAAAATAAAATCAATAGCGGAAATCAGTATTCTTATAATAAGTAACATTTTTTTGCATGAATTTTATTAAATTATTAAAAACGGAACGATAATAATTGATATCTGAAAAACTCAAATCTTTAAGTTTTGTATATTTACAAGACCAGTTTGCTATGATTTTTAGTGTTGGAATTTAGCTCGAGTCTAGTAAATCAGAGTATCATATATTATGATGTTGTGTTCTTGCAAACTGTAGCAAAGTGTTTAGCACAACTGCTTATGAATAATAAAAAAATTAAACAAACCTTAGGATTAGTTATTAATTGAGCAGCTTTAGTAGCAGCAGCTTGTAAATCCTTAGAATTAATTAATTTTACATTACTCAAATGTAAATCTTGATCATGGACATCACCACTGCTAGCGGCTACAAAGCGTCTATACCTGTTGTAATAATAAGTTATTAAATTTCCTTAAATTTGTCATTGTTAACAATTCAATTATATTACCAATCTTCCTTTTCCCTGGCACTTCTGGCAAATAATAATATACGAACTTCATCCCCACATGGTACGGTTATATTGTTTAAATCCTCATCAGGATTTACGTCATCTTGCAATTTCTGCAGCTGTTAGAATTTATTAAATAAAAAAAAAATATTATTTAAAAGGGTTTTTTCTGTTTTATAATGTTAACCTACATCTGCATTTAATATTGTGGCTCCAAAATCCATTTCTCCACCAGATTCTTGTGTTTGTGATTCTGTTTCATTTAACTTGCTGCTATTTTCTGATAATTCTCGTGTCTCTGACTTTTCGCGCTTGCTGCGATGACGGCTAAATCTACATCTTAAAGGCTTAGTATCAAAATTATCATCATCTGTTGCAGGTGCCATTTTACCATCTTTTATTATAAGTTGTATGGGATATTTGCGATTGAAGTGCCTTTAAATATAAATGTTAGATTATTTTTTGAGATAATATGAAATTTCATGATATTTGCCTTTTTCTAGCTAGTCCAATAGGCAGCAATTCAATACGACAGCCTAGTAAATCGTAAGTACGGTGTGTGGTGAATATAATAGTTTTGCGATTTATGGGCAATTCATTCCACATGATACGTTTGGGTATGCGAGCATTTGTAGTGGATATATGTAATACTGTACCTGTTTAAATTAAAGGAAATCCGTTTGTTATTATCGTCATAAGTTTAAAAATCTGATAATTTTAAAATAAACAAAAATTTAATTGCTCAATTTAATATAAAATATAAATTAAAATAGGTTAAAATATCAAATTTGATTAGGTTTTGAAAACTGAATTAGAAACTAATTCTTTCGAACAAGATTAATACAAGAAATAAAGAAATATTAAAACATTCTCCTGCTACTAATTGCCATAATCGATTACAAATTTCTACTTAAGTAATAGTTTTTTCAAAAATTTATATATAAAAATTAAATTTAAAATACAGAATTTAAAAAAATAGTATTAAAATAAACTAAATGTATAATTGTGCGAACCCTATTAAAATAAAACTTTCCATATATTTCAAATTATAACATTAATTGAAAGAGATTATATAGAATGGGTCTATCCAAAATTGTTAAACATTTTTGAGTATTCAAACAGCAAAACATCCGTGAAAATTATACTCAAAGAATATCAATAAACAATCCAATGAAATCAGACTACTACCACAAAAGCAACTTAATCAGCATATTCTACCAAAAATGAAAATAAATATCCAACAAAAGATAATGTGAGACCTTGAGGAAGTCGTCTATAAAAGAAAATAATTTACCTTAGTCATAAAGTTATATATAATATATGATTTTAACAGTGTAACAATAAATTAATATACAAGCTGTCTCAGTCATGCCAAGAAAACTAATCAAATACTCTAATCATTTCCAAATGAAAAACAGTTATCATTATGAATTGAAGCACAATTTCGAAATATTTTGCAAAACATAAATGTTAGTTAAATTCAAAACTGAGCCATTTAAAATATATCATCTAACAACACAGACAAAAATAAAAAAATAAATTTAGTAATTAATACACAGTTGTATAACCTTCCAATTCAATTTGGTAGGTAACAGAAACAGTGTATGGTCAGAAATAAACTTCAAGGTGTGTACTCAAAGATAACAAGTCAAAATTTAAAAGCCATGATTTTCTCCCGTTTTTTATATCCCGCCTTTCAAACCAAAATTTCGGTTTTTTGCTTATTTGAAAAAAAAAATATAAAAATTAAAACTGTAAACTTTTTTAAACATTTAAATTTAATTTACGTTATTTTTTCTAAAAGATTTTAAAGACATTATTATCGTTAAAATATTTTACCAGCAACGAATGAAAAGTAAAAAACCAGGTTTTCGGGATTTTAATTTAATTTTCTGAGTATCGCGAAATTATTAATGTACCTTTGTACAAATAGTTCCGATCGGACCAGCCATTTAGAAATAGCAGCTTTATTTCAAAAAAAATGTAGATTCTAATCATATAGATTCTAAATTTTCTTTATAGAATTATTCAATTTTGAAAAATATTCCGATCCATAGTTTTGTTTAAATGTTCACTGGTTCTTAAATCAATGTTTTTTGTTTAAAATAGTCTATTGACTTTATGCAAATTTTATACAGATCGAAAGATTTTTTCTCCAAAATGAATCTGCAAGAAATTGGTAACTTTTATAAATACTAAATATTAATATGGGTACATATGTATGTATATATATGTATACAATTTTATAACAGTTTTTAAATTATTAAATCGTTTAGAAAGATTTTTGTTAATGGGTATCATATAATATTCAGCAGTAATTCTGATTTTACTAGTTTTAGAATTAATGATTTTACAAAAAACAAACGTTTGCAAAAGTTTAAAAGTAATAAATATGAAAATACTTAAAAACTTTCTTCATATAATAAGTTTCAAAATCCGCCATTTCATTATATTTGCTTCGCAATCGCGCTTTTTCATCCTTAACATCCCGCTTTTTAATAAAAGCTTTCTAGTCGCGTTAGTTATTACTCAAAATACTAAGAAAATAATCAAACATATACTAACGCCAGAATTTTCAAAATGCCTGTCTATAACATGAAGGAACAGAAAAGCTTAATGTGACAATCAGACATCCACACGAGATCAGAAGGCAACACATGTTTCACTATATATAAATCGAAAATTTTTAATAGAAATTCTTAAAGAAGTGTACAATAATCTACACAACATTAAAAGACACAAAAGTATTAAATGCCAATTTACACGAAGCAATTTATACTGAAAAGATTGATACAATTATTTAATTGAAATTTCTTCGCTGTTCACACAGCACAATTCTTATTGCCTAAATCGCTCGTATTTTTATTTGAGAGTATACACACATTTGTATACACATATGTAATACGAAGAGAGTAACACAAAATGCTATTACAATCAAGTGTGTGTGTACTCGGCTTATCTTCCCTTCACCACGATATCAAAAGGTTATCAGCGTAGCTTAAAATATTGCTTCGTGTAAACTGGGACTAAAGGTGGATACACCCAAATTTTTTTTTCATATAAAGTTGAAGTCTCTCTTTTGGATAGAGATAAAATAACAACTCTCAGCTTAAATAGGTTTAATTTTACATTGACAAAAATGATCTGAGTTGCCATTGGTTACATTCTTTCATACAAATAACAATGTCTTTGTATTTCCATGGTCATCAGCAAAAGCTACTTTCTGTTTTAATTCATTTTGAATATACAATATTTTAAAATAACTTAATACATATTTGTTTTTTGACACTTAAAAACCAAAGCAAAATAAATCAATGACCGCAGTATTAACACTTGTAAAACTAAAAGGTTTTGTTTACAAATGGCAGCTTTGATTATCCAGAAAAATCATTCAAAATGGGTGAATAGTGTTGCAAAAAACTTTCAGTAAAAAATTTTTTCTCCGGACAAGATTTTTGTTCAGATCAAATGGGTGAATCCACCTTAAACATCCACATAATTAAGTAATTTCACTCAACAGATTTGTAATGAGAGGATGCCGAACCAAAATATAAATATAGGTAAATACAAATGTATAAACTTGGTAAACAGGCAATGGTTTGGCAGTAATTTGAAATTTTGGTCTTAAGAGCAACGGTTGCTGCCTCTTTTTGTACTCGTATGTAGCTCACATAAAGCGAAATGTTGTGCAACAATTAATGCCATCCATCGAAACAAAAAATACGGTTTTTCACAACATAAAGTTACAGAGAAAACAATGGGCTTTGAAAATAGTCCCTTGTAAAAAATCTCTTAGTAAAATCATAAATCAACTTACCATCTAGTTTAATATAAACCGATCTAGCCAGGTTAATACTGAATGTATTTGGATCATAACTATCAATCTCATTCATCCAACCCTAAAAATTAAAAAAAAAAAATAATAAATTAAACTTAAATTCATTGGCATAACAATTAAACACTTACCCCATACGATTTAACAGTTTTATACTCCTTCACCGCCGGCACTTCACATATTGTCATTTTACTGTAGTCGGGTATATGGAACGTAGTCTTCTCAGGCTTAAAATGAATTGTATAACGTTCAATAATATTTTGTATTAAACTCCATAGGCCATCAACAATTGTTATGCTAAGCAGACAGCTTAAAACACCGCGTATAAAATCGTTCAAGGGCAAAATGAAAATCGTTATCAAACCCACAATAGAAATACTAGGTAAATATTTGGCATGCTTAACAAGTTGATGCCAGTAGTCCCAAAAGGAATGTTTATTGTCTGTATGATTTGACTGTGTGATGGAAGCAACACTATCTGTTGCTAGACGTGACTGTTTGGGAGTCAAGTTTGCAGGATCATTGCATTCATATAACATTTTAATACTTTTCAAAGTGTAGTCCTTGTAGGAAGGAGTGTTAAGGGCATCGCTTTGTAAAGACAAATCTAATTCATCACGTTTTGGTGCTATAATATCGGGTAAGTAGGGTGGGTGCCGGTGGCGGTATCATATCCTCTAACATCTCTACACCAGATTCAATTTCAATATCCTTTTTGCCCACTGTAATATTCTTGGTTTTCTTGACAGGCTTGCCACTTACCACTACTGGAACTACGGCGGCCATTTCACCACTAGCTGCCACAGTGGCCGCTAAGGCCGATGCCATATTGGTGGGTGAAGCCAGTTCAGCCGTTTCAACAACCTTATTACGACGTCTTTTCAAAAAGTTGCCTCTTAAAGAAGCCGAAGAAGAAGATGAACCAGTACTTCTGCTAGGACTGATATCTTTCTTTACAGCTGCTATGGCCGAATGGCTAGCTGGCGTGGAGACTGCAGATGCTGAGGAGGTGGAGAGCGTAGCTTTTTGTGCTTGATGAGCTGCGTGTTTGGCCTTAACTTTCGACTTGAGATGGGCAAAGCCACGACGTAAACGTGAATGCTCGGATTCACCTTCTAGCAATATTTCATTTTCAAATTCTGAATCAGAGTCCTCCAATTTACTAGTTCTTTTGTGTTTGCCACTGCCACCTGAACTGCGTCTGTCCTGTTCCACCGATAAATCTTCACTTAAAGAGGTTTTTGTTTCCTGATCCGAATCGTATTCGAAACCGGTTTGCGGCTGTTGTTCACCTCCTAAGACAGGATAAGTTTTGTATTTAATTTGGTTTGTTAGATTTTTAATATTTGTATTTGTAAAATGTTTTGATTTTGTTTTTTGTATATTCATTTTCTATATTATTTTTTAATAATCAAATTAAAAATAAAAATCGTAAACAAAAAAACGAAATCATAATTATAATGAATTTTGAAATATTTACCTTTGATTACAATAGTCGGATATGATTGGGGTTGTAATGTAGTAATATTTGTTGTACTACCTTTAGATGATTTTATATCTTCAATTGTTTGTGAAACTTTACCTTTTATCATGCGCCATGTACCGATCGAAGTGGCATCACTGCTCGATAAAGCGGCTATTAGATTCGGACCAACCGATGTCGGCGAGATACCCTCAATACTGCCAGATCTGTGGGCGAATAAGAATGGAATAGTTTAACTAGAGTTTAAAGAAAAATATGTGTAATTTAGATATGCTTAGAATTAAATGGCAATAAAATATAGAAATGTATCTGGTAATAATTTAATTATCTTACAAGATGGTAGGTACATTGGTGGTACTTTTAAATTGTATCACATTTAATTTGATAATTCGTAGTACAAAGTATGTATCTACAGTGGCTCACAGCTTATTTTACTCAGTGCATATTTTTGTGTTTTTAAAAAGCTCCATAAAAAATAAACCAACAGAACTTAAAAAGAAATTTGTTTCATTTAAAATAAAAAATGTTATAGACTAACGAACCAAAATAATTTATTTCAAAAATGCTGGTTTTTTCACGCCACAGCTTATTTTATACAGGCACGTATGGGTTTTGAAAACTTGAAATTAAAACTGGCAATTACACGATTCAATATTTGGTGTTGTAGCGTTTATTATCTACAACATATTTAAGGCGATTTGGCATAGATGCGATCAGTTTTTGGGTAATACTCAGTAAAATATTCGACCAATCCGTCTGTAGCGCTTTTTTTTAATAGTTTTTGTTAGAAATTTTGTGTTTCCGTAGCTGATTTCTAAAAAACCTTCTGCGGTGGCGGTGTTATTAAATGTGGGCACTTATATATTAACCATATTTGCACAATAACCAATTTGTGCTTTGGATTGTTATCCTGGTAAAATCGAAAATCTGCCAGCAGCTAACATACAGGCCCAAACCATGACACTGCTGCCACCATGTGTCACTGTTGTCTTTAGGTTTTCTTTGTTAAGTTCTGTAATTGGTTTCCGCCAAACCAAACCGAATTTGTTAAAGTTATAAGTCGATTATGTATAAACCAAACTGGAGTTGTGTTGCCAATAGGTTCAACCCAACATTATTTGCCCAGGTCAGCTTTAACTTCGGAGGCCAGTTTCTGCCTTTGTTATGGATCTGATTTTCATGGATGAAGCGGCACTTAATGATGATTGGATTGTGGAAGCTTTAATGTTAACCATTTCTGCTATTTTTTGCTGTGAGTGGCCATTTTGGAAATAGTTTAAAACGAATTTTCGTTGAACGCGCACTCATTTGAACTATTTTAAATTGACACTTGTTGTTACAAAACCGTACTCACAATTCAATGGAATGTGTTGATAGAAGTAGAAAAAAAGAAAAATGAAAACCCAACAACGCTGCATTGAGCTATCGGTACAGTAGAAATTGACTGCATAAAATAAGCTGTGATAATAAAATGTAAATTTTTGCAATAAATGTGTTTTGTTTTGTTATTTTAAATGACACCAATTTCTTTTTTAATTTATTGTTCTTTCCTATTATTTTTCTTTTTATGGAGTTTTGAAAACAAAAAAATGCACTGCCTAAAATAAGCTGTGAACCACTGTACATATTTGTTACAAGAATGTCTTAACTGAACGTCGTTTCAATTATTTTTTCAATTATTGTTCAGGTTAGGGTTAGTATTTATGATAAATACTGTATATGACAATATTTTGTCAATTTAACAACAATATGTTGTTAATATAACAACAATATATTGTGAATATAACAACCATGCATCGTTAATTAATTTATTCATTTAGTTCCAAAAAAGAAAACTCATTCAAATATTTATTCAGAAAAAATGTATTTATTAAGTGAATTGTATTATTTTTTTTTTTTTATTTTTTTTTTGTAATATTATAATTTTATTAATATATAATTTCATTCCTTTCCATCTGTATTTATTTTGATGCACCAAAAGTTTTCAAGATTTTTTTTTTAATTTTTTTTTCATTTTGTTATATTAATAATACAAGTTGTTTTATTTGTTTAAACTGTATTTTTTGTTTTTGTATTTGGAAATATAATGTCGATAAAAGTTTGCAACTAATTTTTATTATTTGATTTTTATTAATTTTTATTTGTTTAATTAATTTGTATTAATATTTGGTTTTGGTTTTTATACTGATATATTTAGTTTTTAAAATTTTATTTTTCTTCTGAGTAGTAAATAATAATTTGTTGCGACTATTTCTTGTTTTCTTTATTTTTGAATAATTCATTAATTAATTAATTATAGTTTTATTCTTTTTTTTTTTTTTTGGCAAAAAAACTGTTTAATTTTTGGTTTATTTTAAGTTTTTTGGGGGGTAGAAATATGTTTTTTTTTAAATTGCTGTTGTAATTGTTTAAGTATTTTTGTTTATATAATATATATATATATTATTATTATTATTAGTTTTAATAATTGTATGTAAAGTTTCTTTTTTAACTATATGCTATATTTTGTTGTTTAAAAAATATGTTTGGTTTTATGGTTGTTGTTATAGAAAAAATAAAGAAAAACTACAATATATACTTTAAATATATTTTAAATATATATTCGTTTTATGTAAAAATAACTAAAAAAAAAATTTATAAATAAATGATTTTTGTTGGTTTTATAAAATATGTTTTCTTTATACTTATATAAAAAAAAATTCATATGAAAAAATATTATATAAAATGTATGTTCTAGTAATTATAATTATAATAATAATAATAATTATTATGATAAAGTATTTCTTAAATATTTTGCTAAAGGAATCATTTATTTAAGGGAGTTGTTTCTTTTGTTTTAAATTACCGTATTTCATTTTATATGGAAGGATGTGTTTTATGTTTAATGTTTTATTTAATTATTTATTTATGTTTTATTTTTAAAATGGGAATTAAGGTTAACAAAAATTCTTTTAGTTAAGGTACTACTTGAAGAATATTATTTATTACTTTTGCGTATTCGGTTTCAATTTTTTTAATTTATAAAAATATTTTACTTTTTATAGTCTATACCAAGAAGTGAAAAAGTTTCTACATAGTCCTGTAATAGATTTGTTTTTTAAATTTAGTCTGCAAAACAATATTGAAACTAGTTCAAAGTGCATGATATTAACACGACTTTTAAATGAATTGTCCAATGAAATGCTATACGTTGTAAATGTGAATGCTCGTCTTCAAGAACTGTCAATATTTTATTTTTAAGTTCAACTCAAAGTCGTGCAATTTATTATAGCACTATCTGTTGCTAGATGTGACTGGTTAGGAGTCAAGTTTGCAGGATCATTGCATTCATATAACATTATAAAACTTTTCAAGGTGTAGTACTTGTAGGAAGGAGTGTTAAGGGTATCGATTTGTAAAGGCAAATCTAATTCATTACGTTTTGTTGCTATAGCATCAGGTGAATTTTTATCTGTAAGTAGAATGGGTATCATATTCCCTAACATCTCTACACTAGATTGAGTTTCAATATCCTTTTTACCCACCTACAAATCTTGGTTGATTGGTAACGTGGAATTCAAACGCGCAAACAATCAAGTAGAGTGCACTCGTCCGATTAAAAGTCTATTAGATAATAATGAAAGCTAATCTCCCCCATTAGCTAAGTCAAACCTCTACATACCTCAATAGGTCATTAAGTCTTTGTCAGTGCCTCTTGACAGTAAGGGAAAGAGGATAATCTTTGTCTAATTTTCCTTGGGATATCTTTTAATTTTTCTCCCCAATTTCTAATAAATTTATCATCAAGTGCTTAACAGGGACACATTTTATTTAAATCTTAAATTTAATCAGATGGAAGTGACTTTTAGATATTGTTACGAAATTATATGTATTTCAATTTAAATTAAATGGTTTGTAACGGTATCAACATACAGCATGTTTATTAACATACAACATGATTATCAACATTTGCATTAGTGGAAGTTTCTATTTGCAAATATTGTTTATAACACGCTGTTATCAACATAATTAAGCACTATGGTAACATTAAGTTTTAACAGTTTTTGTTGAACATTATTGAAAGAGACTTTCGATTGTCTTCTCTAGATGCCTCCGGAAATTACTAGAATAGTCTATAAATAGAACAAACAGGGCCACTCAAAAGTTTGTTGATTATGAGCCGTCACTGAATGAACAACACGAAAAATTATGCCTTAAATTTGTTTACATCTTATATAGGGCTCCAATTCCTTTAACTTACATTTTTCGGATCAGCTCTAGTTTTCGAGATACATATTTGATTTTTTTTTAAATTACGTAGTTTCACGATTTTGTGTAACATAACTGAGGAGCAGTTTAACCTACTTATTTTCCTATATGACTGAAAGAAAATAATGGAAAAATTGTCGTCTTCTCTATTTTTTATGAATTTTTGAAATGTAAAAAAAATTTCCATTCAAAGTTATGCGATATCTCCGCAGCATAAAGATAATATTGTAGCCGATTTCTTATATTTACTAAACAGAATGAACCGTTTATTAGTTACGTTACTATAAATCGCGTAACTACGTAGGTAGTTTTCTTAAAAAAATAATATCTCGAAGAGCTGATACAAAAAAAAAATGAATTATAGGTATTTGAAGCCCAATACTAGATGAATACAAACTGACTTAAGGTATGGTCACATTTGCAAATATTAACTCAGAAAAGCATAACCACTTGTTTTAGTACAAATTTGTTTGACGTTGTTCACTATTACAAGAGTTTTGCAAGATCAAACAGCATCAAATAAATTAAAACTAAATATTTGTTGTGATTTGGCCTAAATAAGTAAAGTTTGTTTTTAATAAATAAAAGAGTTCAAATATATGTTATTTAGTGGTTACATCTTTTTCGGCAAATATTTGCCAAGTGTGACCGTACCTTAAGAAATCTAAGGCACCAAAAAAAGTTTTCATTTTGTCAGGCTTTGACATCAAAGCGTTTTCAAACTGTAATTAAATTGTGTTAAAGTAAACTGTAAAAGAGTGTAAAAGACAGAGAGTTCATTTAAAATTGTTTTTGTGTATATTCGATAAATAAAGACTCGTATATTTACTTTGACGCTTTTATTTGGCAATTAAAAGGATTCCGGTTTCTTTAAAGGAAATAAACCACCGTTTTTAAAAGTTAAAAACGTAACAATATCTTATTTCTTAGTATAGAGCATAAAAGTAACTGCCTTTAAACCGATTTTATTTCTAATTATTTCCTTTTTGTTTAATTAATCCATTTTTAATAAGCGTTTTGCAATAGGTACCAAATTTTTATTACAGTTATCATCCAATTAATTTCACTAATTAAAACAGGTTTTCTAGCTACTAATAATATTTCAATTATTTAATTGTTCATCTGCATCTTTCAATTAATTAATTCATTAATGTTATACAAAAATTGTGCTATGAAAAGTTTCAAAAAATAATTTGGTTTGTTTTGTTTTTTTTTTTCTATTTTATTTAATTTTTGGTTTTCTATCGATAATTTTTTGTTTTCTTTTGTTTTTGTAATATATATATTTTAAGATACAAGATAAATTAAATGCTTGTTAAAACTCATGATTAAATTTTTCACGAAAATTTTCTTTTGACATTTTCTGCAAATTTTTTATATAAAAATCGTTAAGTAGGTAAGTATGTAGTATGTTTATTTCTTATTTATTTCATTATTTATTTATAATAATTATTATATATAAAAAAAGCCAACTGTTTTTTTTTTTTTTTGTTCATTATAATTATTAAATATTTTGTTGTTAGAAGTAAAGTTTTGTCATTTTATTTTTAATTTATTTAGTATTCAAGGCGTTTTATATGTTTTCATTTAATTAAAAAAACGTTTAAGCTTTAGATTAAAGGTATTATTTTTTGGTTTGTTTATAATTAATTAAAAAAAAAATTATTAATTGTACTACCTTTATTTCATTTAGTTCGTATATATTTGTTTTTAATGTTTTATTTTAGTTCTTTATACAACAGTTTTGGTTTCATAAATTATATATACTCGTATTATTTAATAATAATAATATTATTTTAAGTCTTGTTTTTTAATAAAATTACAGATCATTTTATAGTTTTTCTTATTGATTTTTCTTTTTTTACCGACTTGAAATACATTCAAAACATTTATGAATGGAACTCGACTTCGTTCATATGGGCACCGCGGCCACGTCACAGTGGTCGATTCGTTGGACCCAATTTTGGATGACTCGGTCACACATTTCGGCCGGAATGGCCGCTATTTCGCGTTCAATGTTGGCTCTAAGTTCTTCCAACGTTGTCGGCTTGTTGGCATAGACCAATGATTTGACGTAGCCCCAAAGAAAAAAATCTAGAGGCGTTAAATCGCAAGAACGAGGCGGCCAATTGACTGGTCCATTTCTTGAGATAACACGCTCGTCAAACTTACTCTTCAGTAAATCGATTGTAACGTGTGCTGTGTGGCTTGTGGCACCGTCTTGTTGAAACCACATGTCATCCAAGTCCATGTGTTCCAATTCGGGCCAAAAATAATCGCTAATCATTGCGCGATAACGATCGCCATTCACAGTAACGTGACGATCGTTATTGTCGACGAAAAAATATGGCCCAATGACGCCGCCGGCATGCAAAGCGCACCAAACAGTAATTTTTTGTGGATGAAGTGGTGATTCGTGAAGCACATGTGGATTTTCAGCAGGCCAATAACGCATATTTTGCTTATTGACGAACCCATTGAGCCAAAAATGAGCTTCGTCACTGAAGATGATTTTGCGATGAAATTCATCATCTTGGTGCATCTTCTCCAGAGCCCAATCGGAGAACGTACGTCGACTCAAATGGTCCATCGGCTTCAATTCTTGAGTCAGCTTAATCTTGTATGGATGTAAACCCAGATCCTTACGCAAAATTCGCCATAAAGTGGTCTTGGGGATGCCCAGTTCTTGAGAACGCCGCGGAATCGACTGATTTGAATCGTTTGCTACGGACGCCTGAACGGCAGCGATATTTTCGGAACTTCGACCAGGCCGTTGTCTCACTGGCACGACAGCATCACACAATGAATATGTAGACTCAAATTTTTGCACTAAACTTGTTATTGCTTGTCTACTAGGGCGATAATTACGACCGAAAATTGGAGTTAACGCTCTTAAAGTTGCGGTCACCGACTCCGAATTTCGGTAGTACATTTTTATAATTTCCAAACGTTGTTCCTTCGTGTACTTTACCATAACGAAAATGTTAAGTTTACTGAAAAAAAAGAAAGCAACAATTAGATGATCAGTGAAATAGTGCGTTCACAATTTAAATTCAGAGTTGTCAAGTAGCTATTGGAAAACCCGATACATCTTCATATTTATTTTTAAACACCACTGTTTTATATATTTTTTGACAATTCCTTTTCAAAATAAACAAAAAAAATTTTAAATAAACACATGTATTTGATTGTAGCTAGCACATACATACATACATGTATGAAAATAAAAAACAACGAATGAGGGAACAAAGCGTCCCAGCAAGCCATATGAGTCCGAAAAGAGTCTTTTCTGACTCCTTTTTCAGAGCGCTCCTAGAATGGTATGCTGGGGTGTCTCACGAATACATGCATGTGTCAGGGATGATAAATGAGAAAACCAATATCGTACCAAAGAACTTTTTAAATCGTACATTTTCGAGCCCAATAGTACTAAATATTTTTTTTTTTTATTTAATTTTATTGGTACATGTAAAGTAGAGATAACAAAAAAAAAATAAATCCATGTTCATTAATTATACATATGTAGATAATTATGGTCATAGAAAATATTAGTAAGGTACATTCAAATAAAAAATATCAAATTTATACATTTTTGATAACAAACCAGTTGTTGCTATATTAAAGTTGTAACAAGAGTTTTATTTTAGTACCACTTGCAAAAAACTAAGACGACGCTTTCATACTGCAAAAAACCGTATTGATATTAAATGGCAACGCTTATTTACTGAATGAATAGATCTTTGCACTTGTTCATTGGGAATAAATAGCAGGTAGTTTTTAGTATTCAGCTAATATTTTATAGTTGTTGTTAAACTTCATATATAAAATTAAGAGAGCAATTGTAAAGTTTATACAGTTTGATAAAATGCTTTGTTGTAGAGTAGCAATCATCTTGGTAAAATACATGGCACGCGCCTAAATTTTTTAAGCGACTAGAAAAAACTTCAATGCTGTTTTTTGCAGTATGAAAGCGTCGTCTTAGTTTTTTGGAAGTGAATGTATTTTTTGAATGTACCTTACTAATATTTTATATGACCATAATTATTTAAATACTTATATATGTATGTATGTATAATTAATTAACATGTATTTATTTTTTGTTATCTTTACTTTACATGAACCAATGAATTTAAAGTACCTTTTGTTTTTGTTGTATTAAATTTTTGTTTATTAAAATAAAATTTAAAAAAAAATTGTAAACAAATCATTTAGTACTATTGGGGTCGAAAAAGTACGATTTTAAAAGTTCGTTGGTACGATATTGGTTTTCTCATTTATCATCCCTGATGTGTACCCATTTTTGTACGACTCACCCCTCTCACGAACAAAGCCAGAATCGCAGCGACAAAAATTTCATAATGTAAACCGGGACTAAAACGAACTATTTATTATGCTTTTGTTATTTCAAATTTGTTGATCTAAACTCTAGCAATTTATTTTAATATTCTATTTGAACTTTTTCTAACCTTTAAATACAACTATCTTATAAATGTCACGTTTTCTTTAAGTCATTAAATATGATTTTCACAAACGCTACTAAAAAATAAGTAATCTACACAAAAGATCATTAACACCGGCTTTTTCCATGAATACATAAAAAAAACTTATAAAACAACCAATAAGAGAAAAAACCAACGAGTAGACAGCAAAAAAAAAAAAAAAACAAGCAAACAAAATGGCGCGCTAGTATGCGTGAATTTTTAGCAATGAATTGGGAATAAAAACGATGACGTGCAAATTAATATTTCTAGATTTTTACACAGAAAAAAAAAGCCGGCCGGTTAGGATTAAAAGAAACTTTCTTTTCAGTACATATTAATAATGCGAAACAAAATTCAATAATTTTGAATTCTAAACTACATAACACAATTGAAAAAAAAAAAAAACGCAAACTGTACCCAATAAAATTTAACATCGTTAAATGTGTACCCACTTCTAGATATTTTTTTCTTGCTTGTCTACAAATACGAACATAAAAAATGTGACTAAAGCTCCGCACACGAGTGAAAAAAGGTACATATTTAATAAAAGTTAGGATGTAAATGAAAAATGAGGTTATATAACTATAAGTATATTAATTAATTACTCTCATATTTATATTTATTAAAATCACAAAACTATCAAAACCAATTCTGTAATTAATATGATTCATGTTCTACAAGGACAACATTTACTAAAGAAAATTCTACATATTTAAAAAATGCTTACCTTTATAAAATTAGTTAATTTTCAGCGTCTAATAAACAGTTTTTTAAATAAATACAGTTTATTCAATAGAAATTAGTATTATTTTCTAAAAAAAAATGTTTGTAATGTTAAAAACCAAAATGGCTACTTTATGTTCTACAATTCACTTTTTGTGTCACTTAAGAAAAATTTGCTATGAAGCAGCCGAGAACACAACTGCACTTGACGAACGACAAACAATTACTCGTGAAAGTCAATGGCGGCCGCTGTGTATATCGACTTTTGTGTAGATAAAAATAGCGAGTGAGTGCTCCAATAGCCGAGTTGTATTTTAATGTAGAGCTGTAAGATAGGGTTGTATTTGTAAGTTGTATAGTTGGTAACTCCTAAAGGGCATTGCCAGCAGCATTGTCAAATTTGAAATTTCAAAACGCACCAAAATGTATAAAAAGTATACTATGTTTGTATTATAAATATAACAATAAAACAGTCTCCTAAAGTTCAGTGTTTTTAGAAAAAAATGCCTAACAAAAATAAACAATAAACTTAACAAATTTATTTGTAATCCTTTGTACTAGATATGTAATTAAATTCATAAATTCTATATAAAGCCTTTTAAAAAGAGATCAACGATTAATAGTAAGGATTCAAAATTAATAATTAATGTATTAACACTAAACAACTTTGTAAACACATAGTATCTACATATGATTGCATACATTTGTACAAGATTTTGTACATTCATTTTATAAATTCTTTTTAAAGAAATTGAAAACTTATAATAATTATTCCAAATTAATAAAGCTAATAATATATGTAATTATTGTTATCATCTGGCCACAAAACAAATTTCATTTCAAAATTCTGCTGTTTTTAAACATCATTACCATTAATGTGGCAATTAACACTATCAGGAAGTTGCTAACTGTCACAGCAAGCATTTTCCCCTTTTAACCCATTTTTGATTCGGTTATGTATATCATATGATTTGGTACGTCTTAAGGTATAGTCACACTTGGCAAATATTTACTAAAAAAAGCGTAACCACTTATTTTAGCAAAAATTTGTTTGATGATGTTTACTCTTACAATAGTTTTGCAAGATCAAACAGAAACAAATAAAACTAAATATTTGTTCTTTCTCGTTGTAAATATGTAAATGTATTTTTTTTAAATCAATTTTTTGCACAAAAAATTTAAAAAGCACCAAAAATGGTGCTAAACGCACCAAGTTGACAACGCTGTTGCCAGATATAGGTGTTAAATTATAAAAATGTAGTGCATTTTAAGTAAAACTTAAAAGATAATTATGCAAAACTTTGAAGAAGAATTACAAGTTTATAAAATAATTAAGAG
This sequence comes from Bellardia bayeri, assembly GCA_950370525.1. Lineage (NCBI taxonomy): Eukaryota > Metazoa > Arthropoda > Insecta > Diptera > Calliphoridae > Bellardia > Bellardia bayeri. The sequence continues at coordinate 53,267,706 of OX493267.1, read as the reverse complement.
CGCGTCTAAACGTTTGTGATTAACAATTTAAGATAAAATGTTTAATATCATTGTAATTTACTGCAATAGTGGCTCATCTCAAAGTATTGGAGTATTTTACGATGATTTGCAAATTGCAATCTACAAATGTATATAAGTATGTAAGTATGTATGCATTTCTTTGATCTTATTTTTAGATACTAAGAATTTTGTTTATATAGTAAAATATTTATGTATGTATATAAATTCGGGTTTTATATAATAAAAACTTTTTTAAAAGCGCCTACGCAAAAACTACCAACAAAATCGGGTTAATCTACAAACTCTACTAGTTTATGGGCGCCATTTTGGAGGCAATCTTCTAACGAATACCATAATAGCTTGCTTTACATACATACATACATATATGTAAATTACAATTATTGGATATTAAATCTGGCTTTTGTTAATAACAAACGTGAAAATTTTGAAATGTGCCCATATTACCAAAGATGAAAAATGATTAGATTCTAATTACATTTTTGAAAAAACTACATAATAAATATGCACAGACATACATATTACGATAAATATAATGTACTCGTACCTATAGCCTAGTCATTAAATTTTATCATTATATAACGGGGTTTTCAACAAACACTTTATTTTCCAACAGCGAAACAGTAGAGCAAGCATTGACAATTATTGTTATGAATTGAATTTCGCCTGAAAATCACAATGAAATAGGTATTAAAAATTCTTTATGAAAATCGAACTATGTACATATAAAAAAGCTACATTTCCTAAAATTCGTTATACATATGTATGTACATATTTACATAAATTTCCTTCTGAGACCGCTTTTACAAATGTTGGTCGATTAATATGCGTCCATTGGTTTAATGTGTCAACACCAACGCGTGTTCGAGGCTATCGTTTAAGTGCAATTGTTGCAGTCGTGAGCCGCAGTGTCAAAGTAGGTCGGAATTTCTCCATTCCTTGGGGTTCTCAACAACTGAGGCTATCCACAATAAACACATGGCGTACAGTTTGTTTTTAAAGTCCTACAAGGTGCAAGTGTTTGTTGCACGAATTAAAGTTGGCCTACCATTATTATACCCACCACCATATATTGCGTTTGTCATTCCGTTTGTAACACATCGAAATAATGGTCGTAGAACCAAAAATATATAGGTATGTACATATATTCTGGGTCGCTATAAGATTCTAAGACGATTTAGCCACGTACGTTTGTCTGTCCGTCTGTTGTTGGTACGATACAGCTTCGAAAAAAAAGACGGAACAATTAAATTTTTACCTAGGTTAGGTTAGGTTAGGTCAGAAGGCCGGTGTGAGGTTTTCCCCACACCATCAGTACGTAACATATTTTGATCCACCGAAATGTTTGGTATTGCAAATGGGCAAAATCGGTCCAGCACGATCTGAGTTATAGATCAAAGTTTCAGATTACCTCGATCTTTTTCAGATATTTTCAAATATAATGCAGATATCATGAAATTGAAAATGGTCGGAATCGGTTAACGATTTCTCATAGCCCCCATACAAATGACTTCCCGGAATATGGCTTTATGGGACATAAATATCTATAGAAAAGCCCTACAAAACTGCAATAATAAATTTCATGCAAAGTGAAATCTTAAAACAATATTTTGTTTGCATTGGTCCATAATTTTGACACAGCCCTATACAAAGACCACTTCCGAAAATCACTTAAATGAACATAAATCCTTTGAAAAAGGACTATCAAGTTAAAATTCGACAAGCATTATACATTTAAAATATACATTTAAATCGTCGTACCAAATTTCATGATGATCGGTCTATATTTGACCGTACTGCCCATATAAAGTCCAGTTCCGAAAATCACTTAAATGCGCATAAATCCCTTACAAAACCCACTATTTTGTTGAAATTAAACACAAATAGTCCATACATATAAAAAAATCGTCTATATCAATATGACGATGATCGGTCCATATTAGACCGTAGCCCCCATTTTAAGTCTACTTCCAAAATTCGCATGAATCTCCATAATAGTTGATTTGGTCTTACTTGTTTTTGCCATACATTTGCTGAATTAATTTTCTGTAGAAAGCCATTTCTGCATTTGGGATTCTGAAAATCAAAGATCAATTGTTAAACTTGTCACTTTATGATGCTCTATGTGAGATAGGTATAATATTTTTTCAAAAATATTTTTTTGGAAATTTAGAGTAATGACTAAAGAATTTGTTATATAAATTGCCATTTCTGATGCTTAATCTAGTTGATCCTCTAAGTCAAGTTTTATTTTTTTTTTCAATGTAAATTTGGTTAATCTCTGAATTTGGCAGGTTATCCCAAGACCGATTCAAGGAAGTCCTAAGTCGACCTATACCTTCATATAGGAAGCTGAAACGCCTTAATCTTGTATTAAAAAATTTATAGCATGTGACTTATGCACCTTCGAAAAACCGTATCGCTGTACAGTTAGACGACGTTAATCATCAACTAATGCAAGACTAAGACGGAAATCTCTCGAAGGCAGCGAAAAAAGGACGGCCTGATTGCCTTTGAGCGATAATGACAATGTCGCAAACAAAATGCCTGTTGTTTCTGTATTGTGTTGTATATGTTGCTGATTTGCACTCACCTTGTATAGTTACACCAGTGATGGAAATTGGGTTTTAGGATTTCGTACCAATTATATAAATAAAATGTACTTCTTAGACCTCCACGGCACCATTTTTAATATTTGTTAAATAATAATAAAATTAACCACGAACTTACTTCATCGAAAATTCGATATACATACATATCTTTAGGCAACATTTTTAACATTACCTTATATAACGAATGTGTAAACAATTTCATACTCGTTTGGTATTGATTAATTGCAAGTGATAAAAAAGTATACGGCATAACACTTCTGCAAAAAATCATTATCTAACTTCTAGTGATATTATAAATGCTATAAAACTGGTCTCTATTGGAAAATGCTACCAGCATTTGTTCAAGTGTTCCAGGAAGAAAGTTACCAAAGGATACTCTAGCAATTTTATTTTAATGCAAGAGCTCCTTTCGTAATAAAATGTTTCCTGTAAACTACCTATCTTGATTTGGTATTTGTTTGTATTTGTTTAAAGCTGTCTCGGACACACATACTCACTCATACCCAGGTAGCATTTTTTGAAATTTTTAATCATATATGAGTCTTCTTTGACTCCCCCGCGCGATTAAAATAATCACTTATGCTCTCGCTTTTGAGTCGGAAATTAATGTTTTGTCGGAAGAAAATGGTCGCGACTCTTCTGAAGGAGTCTTTTATGACTCGGTTTTCTGAACTCTTGCGACGCATTTTTGTCACTTTCTTAAAAACAGTCATATTATGAACATCTATGTAATTAAATTATGATTCCGCACATTCAGCAGATTTGTTTTTGTTCTTAATTAGTCGCTTTCTAAACATTTAAATGAGTCTTGTTTTAGTCTTTTTTTTTATCGTCAAACTGAGTAATCAGTTTTTGGTCATCTAAGGTAATCTTAAAAGGCTCATTTTGCTGATATTATAAAAAACAATCTTCCAATTGCTAGCTGGGATGTGCTAGTGTTGGAAGCAGCAAAAAACAAACGACCGCAAATAATTGTACACTCAAACAATTTTTCAGTTGCCAAAATTAAAGACATTTTTTTGGTTTTAGTATTTTTATTTGACTTTAATTTTTTTCAACAACACCATGGTGCAACTATACAAGGTGAGTGCAGTAGCCCAGCTTACTGACTATGTTTACAATTTACTTATGTCAAAAGTAATACTTTTTCAAGTATTTTTGACAGTATGTAGTACATTATTTTACAGAAACAAAATGCCTGTTGTTTCTGTTTTGTGTTGTATTCGTTGTCGATTTGCACTCACCTTGTATAGTTGCACCATGAACAACACTTTATGAAAACTTTTTATAATAATAACAAAAACAATATTCATTTAATGCAGACACGCGTATACTATTAGTTTTTCATTAAATTTTAATATTAATAATTAACAACGAAAGAAAATATATACAAATAATATTAAATTATAAAATAATATATGTATAAACATAATGTATAATTAAATATTTTTTGACTTACAATGCGATGACAAATCTATAAAAAAGACAGCGAAACAGGTTATAGTATACATGTGTCAACGTCGCGCACACAGAATTTTGTTCCTATACACGCGTGTATAGCAAGCGCCCGAGACTGGTTTGAAGTCAGTTAGATGGCTACTTCTAATTCTTTAAGAATATTATGTACTTGCGTTTATTATCGCAATTATCTAAAATATTCTTATTAATGAAGTATCGGTTTATTTGCGAAAATTTAAACTTCAAATATTCAACCAACAATTTCTTGTCGTAATAATCATCTTATAGATGCATATTTAAATATAAATAAACATACAACTTAATAAAATCTCTCTAAAAAGATAAATTTATTTACATATGTATGTATTTCATCTGAAATATCAAATTTTGATGTAACAGTATTTTGAAATTATACCAAATGACTCGTGGTAGTATCACAGTACCAACTCTTTCTAAAATATATCAGATAAAGTACAATTGTACCATGTTTGCCAACACTGAGTTACACCATGCAAATGATTGTGTACTGAAATCTTTGCTTTAAACAAATAACGGGTCCGCCATCTAACGTTTTTTTGAACTAGTGCTTATTTCGTGAATTGTAACACTTAGCTCATGTCTGATTTGACAGATAATTAGTTTTATCCTTCCGCTGAACGAATATGATTGTGTATACGCTTGAAAAACACTGGGAAATATTGCGACATTACTTTAAAAATCATAGTAATGTTGCAGAATGTGTGCGAAAATTGCGTACGTATTTTGGAAGAAGAGAAGAACCGTCAGCTCCGTATGTTTGTTATCTTGTGAAAAAAGTCAAAGAAACTGGCATCCTCATCGATAAACCAAAGCGTGAAAAGCCAAAAACAGTGCGTAAACCCGAGAATAGTGCTGCTGTGGCAGAAAGTGTGCGTGAAACGCCATCAACATCAATTCACCGTCGTTCTCAATAATTGAAGATTTCGGAGACATCATTGAGATGAATTTTGCATAAAGACCTTGGTATGACGCCATACAAAGTCCAATTGGTTCAGGAGTCGACAAGCCGACAAGTCAGAGACAATTAATGCTTTAAAGGACAATATTCGTGAAGCCATTGGTGAAAAACAGCTGCACACAATCGAGAATGTACTTCAAAATTGTACCGATCGTGTAGGCTACTGCCGAGGCAGCCATTTGAATCAAATTATTTTCCATTATTAACCGGAAAGATTGCATTTTCAAATAAAAAAAGAAATTTTAGAATATATTCAGTAGTTTTTTTTATAGCATTTTCAAAAAAAAAGAAAAAAGTTATTTGCGGACCCTTTAATTGTGTACAGAAATCGAATAATATACATAAACAAAATTTAATCATCCAAAAAATTACCAAAATAAAGATTATTTTCTTTGTTTGTTTGTTTTTAAATTATTTATGTGACATATTTGATTTTGACATTGAATATTACCATTAAGAAATACTAAATAGTCAGCCATGTCACAGAATTTAATTCCGTTTGGAAGTGGAATTAATTTCGTATTTTGCTTCTATAGAAAAAGTAAAACGAAAAATTTTTTCGGAATGAAACCTATAAATGCTTAAAATTACAATTCCACATAGTAAATTAAAAGTGGTTTAATTAATTTGTTTTTGTGACCAATATTTATAATTATTATAATTTTTAAGGAGTTTCCTTCAGGCTAATTTGGTCAAATGTTTGTTTCCAAACGTAAATAAAAAACTTGTTCGATTTTTATTTTATTTACCCAACGTTTAAAAACGTTAAAAAATAAAAATCGAACGTTAAAAAATAAAAATAAAAATCGAACAAGTTTTTTATTTACGTTTGGAAACAAAAATTTGACCAAATTAGCCTGAAGGAAACTCCTTAAAAATTATAAAAGTGGTTTCATTCCGAAAAAAATTTCATTTTGCTTTTCCTATAGAAGCAAGAAATGGAATTAATTCCAATTCCGAACGGAATTAAATACTGTGACATGGCTGAATGTATTGACGATATCACCTGTTTAAAACGCCTTGCTCTAAGTTTTGAATATATAAATCAAACTTTTCAAATAAAACACAATCTTTATAATATTTTCTTGACACATCGTACAATTGAGTTTATTTTTATAAATAATTTATTTCTGGTTGCGTTCTATTTATAACACAAATAACATAAAATAATTAGTTTATTAATGCCTGTTTTTAATAGCGATATAAATATAACAATATTATTACAACAATAATTACATACGAGTACATATACTTATGACAATAATAGATATATGAAATTTAATGAAATATTTTTTAACCAAAAATCATTTGTAAATGGTTTTATTTCAAAAATATGTTATAGATATATAACAAAAAACGCACATACAATGCCAACATTTAAATCAATTTGCTTTATATTTAGTTTAATATTATATTTAACATTTCTTTATAGGTAATAAATTCTTCTTATTTCTTTATAAATTCGCTACAGCAATAATATAAAAAAATAATTTATTTTTTTTTTTTTCTAATTTCTTAAAATTTAAAAATAGTCGTTTTAAAATACATCATTTATGCACAAGCAGTTACAAATTGGTTAGACAAACAATACATACATATTTCATAAGAAAACACAAAGTGCTTAGTGTAACATCTAGTCCTGCATCCTTTTAGTTTGTTGCGCTGTTGCCGCAGATGATGTGTTGTGCATACATACATACGTACATACATATTTTTTTCTTTTCCGGTACCTGCAACATTTTGTTTTCATAATTATTCTTGTTTTTGTTTTTTTTGCATTTTCACAACTCGACATAATTCTATTTTAGATCCCTGTTTTCCAAAATGTTTTATTTTGTTTTGTTAAAAGTTAAGAAACAATCCTACAGACTCACATTTTAAATGAGGGTTTTTAGAGTTGTTATAAAGATTATTTTACTACCTAAGTAAAATAGTAGTTACATACAAATATTTTGGTTTCAATTGTGTTTAGTTTTTTTTTTAATAGGTTTTCAAAGAAAATAATGCATATTTCTTAATTATCTTTCACAAAAAATTGTTAACACATTTTAACACAGAATAGTAAGTACAGTTACACATTTAGTTTAGTTTTAAATTAAGGGATATACAGACATGTTTAGGTGTTATTATTGTTTAGTTATTATAAGAAAATGTATACCTACATACCTATATGTATATAAAATATTTATTTTAAACTAACTCTAAAGGCTCAGTTAGCCGACTGTAATGAAATGTAACTGCAACAGTAAGAAACAGTTGTTGGATATTGTTATGTGTAAAGTAATGCAAGTGGTTATGGAGATGTAAAGTAACGCAACACCGTAATGTATGAATCTGTAAGAAATAGAATTTCTTTACATTTTTACGGCATTACACAACATTCCGTTACAGTCGGCTAACTGAGGTCACACATGGCAAATATTTACTCAAAAAACGTAACCACTTGTTTTAGTACAAATATGTTTGACGTTGTTTACTCTTAAAAAAATTACTTTTTCGACAAATATTTGCCAAGCATGACCGTACCTTAAGTATATACATACATACATACATACATATGTACATACATGCAGTGGCTCACAGCCTATTTCGTGTGAGACCAAATGCAATTTAACAAAAATATTTCTTTTTGCATTTAATTCTTTGTTCATTTATTCGTGTAACAAGACCAAAATAAAATTCAAAAATAATATCACAGAAGAAAAAATATAGCAACACAAAAACAACTTGCAAATTCGATGTCACTGTTTATTTCGTGTGTTTTAATTAATCGTTATTTAAGCGTAATATACATATTACATACTAGTTGACTTATAATATGTTTTGAACCTGACTAATATGATATTAGAAAGTTCACCTAATTCTGGTTTTACGCGGTCTTTTTTACACGGCTTTGATTTAACACGATTTGAAAATAAACAAATTTTAATTTTTTTACACGATTTTATTCCATTTAACATGATTTAAAATCTTTTATGCTTAAATTTTTATACCCTACAACACCATATTGGATTAGTTCTGATGTTTGTAACGCCCAGAAATATTGGTCCAACACGCACCTTAAAGTATACCGATCGCAAATTTGAAGATATTTCGATAAAATTTGGTACGTGAAATTTTTTTAGCCCAAGGACGGATGGGATTGAAATTGGTGGAAATCAGTCCATTATTCCACCTGGCACCTATACAAATGTCCTCCCGAAATTAGGGTTTAAAGATCATAAATGTTTGAATTATGCAAGTATCCAAACAAATTTCACCACAAATGAGTGATAAATGAAGCCAAATCAGATCTACAAATTTTGTGCAGATCGGTCGATAATATATCATAGTTCCCATATAAGGCCCACTCCCGAAAATCACTTTAAAGAGCATAACTGCCTCAAAAGTGTTGGTATCTAAATAATATTGAACGCAAATATATTCCATATACCTATATACGAATAATATGGTACAATTTAATTGTGATCGGTCCATAATTAATCATAGCTCCCATATATGGCCCACTCCCGAAAATTACTTTAACGACCATAAATTTCTTAAAAATGTTGGTATCTAAATAAAATTCAACACAAATAAGTTTGATACTTATATACAGAAATGATGACATCTGATTTTATAATGGTCGGTCCATAATTAGTCGAAACTCCCATATAAGAGACCGTAATTTACTTAAACCTCCATAAATCTTTTGAAATCGAGACAAAGTTTAACACATATAATATTTATATTCACAGAAATCATGACACTAAATTTTTGGATGATCGGTCCACAATAGGTTATATCTCACATATAACACCCATTTCTGAAAAACTCTTTTATACATATACTGGGTGTAGGGTATTATCTATATGGTCGGGCTTGACCGACTATACTTTTTTACTTGTTTTTGGTTAAATTCAATTATTGCGAAATATGCTCATAAGTCCCCTTTTACAGTTGAGAAATTGATAGACAGACATTTTTCTCATTCTGCTTTGAACTTGCCTAAACCTTTTAGAGTTGCGAAATTAAGAGACAGACAGAAATTTTTTGTTTATTTTCTTATTTCTTCTTCTATGTTGATTGTTGTGGGAATTTTTATTATAAAAACGCATTGAGAATAAAAAAAATTAAAAAACCTTGCATTAAGCTCTTGCTTAATTTTTGTTATCAATAAATCTATTTGGTTAATAAATTTAATTATTTTTGCAATACGCGCGTTAAAGTGAAAAAAATTATTTAAAGCAACAACATGAAAAAATGCGAAGAGTGGAAACTGTAAACGAAAAATGTCTTAAAATGTCCAGTACAGTAGAGGTTTACCGCACACTCTTCCCTTCAGTACATCGCCAACAAATTTCGCCTGTCTGGTTTTCAATTTCTCAACTGTAAAAGGGGACTTACACGAATAAGTGAACAAAGAATAAAATGCCGAACAATTTTTTTTGTTAAATTATATTTTTGTTGTTTTTTTCAAGTTGTGTGTCACTGTAAATACATATGTACATATGTATGTATGCATGTATGTAAATATTTTTCTGCTGTTGTAATTTAGCAACATGCATTAAGTTATTAAGAATCATAAATTATAGCAATCTGTATGATATATGTTTATCTTATTAATAAAGATCAACATATTTCCATACTTCTTAAATTTATTATAATTTGCTCGAAATATTTTATAAGTTATGATACCTATACATATACATACTTAATTTAGGCCAATTTCGTAAACAGTTAAAATTCTTTTCTTTTTAATTAATAACACTGTGCTCGATTTTGACAATTTTTTTTTACCGAAAAAACGGGGCACCCTAGTGGGTAAAACTAAATCGAGTTCACTGAATGCAATGGTGCTAACCATTTTTTAGGTTAGGTTTAGGTTAAAAACGCACAAGTTGGTGCACTTTTTAGTTTTATATAATTTTTTCGCACCATATTTTGCAAAACATCCCAAATGTGCTTGATTGGGTTAAGATCTGGTGACTGGGAAGGTGAATTCAGTGGTCTTGGTGCATGATAATGAAGATAATGAGATCGTTGTTTTGCCTTGTCAGGCCTAAGCTTGTCACAGATGGCTTCAAATTTTGTTCTAACATGGTTTTATACTGAAACCAAACGATCCAGCCCGAATGCCGACATACTTCACCAGACCATAACACTTCAACCAACATGTTTCACTATAGGTATAATATATTATATAACGTTTGTATTACTTGCAGTAATACCAGTATTTGTCTTATACAGAGGACCCAATCGAAAATTTATAGGACTATGACGGGAGCACCGTGGTATATAAGGAATGAAAGCATCCATAGTGATTTAGAAGTACCATTGGTTAAATATGAATTCAGAAAAATTGGTGGAAAATATACATATCTTGAAGTTGCAAAACCATCCGAACACGCTTGCGAGATTGCTTACTAGAACTAAAATAGAAACAAGGCTTCGTAGAGCAGATTTAGCACCCTGCTAATTTAGAGTCCATTTTTTCATTATGGCTTCCTCAACTGAGAGCAAATAGCTTTCAAGGTTTAGGCTTTAAGATTTGAATACTTATTGTAAAGCCTATGTAGTAAATGCTACTGTTCTTCGTTACTGTTCTTCGTGAAATAATAATTTTGGAATATCGCGCAAGATTGAGGCGCATTTTTGAAATTCTTCGTTAAGGATACTCCTAACATTATGTCTTGAAGGCTTCTTAGGTCTTCCATATCGTTAGTTTCGGTGCTATTGGTGTTTTCATAGTTTCCAATAATAGTTTGCACAGTAGCTCGACATAATTTCATTACTTAAGCAATTTCTTCATAAGAATTATTTTCTTTTCGAAGATATATTACCAAATTTTGAACTGATTGTTGCATGGTGTAACTATAAAAGGTGAGTGCAGTAGCACAGCTGACTGACTTTCTTTACAATTTACTTATGCCAAAAGTAATACATTGTCAAATATTTTGACAGTAGTACATTATTTTACATGTCTGTTGTCTCTTTATTGTGTTGTATTTGTTGCCGATTTGCACTCACCTGCATAATTACACCACGGATTGTTGTACATAATTATTTTCTATTTGTCATTTATAAAATTAGTGTTTTAAAAAGCGCTTTGCGCTTTTATAAAATAAGGCTAATAATCTAACGGTGTTTTTTCCTTTTTTTAAGACAGTTTCTTATTCATTTTAAGACGTGCATGTATATTTTCCCCCCGCTGGTTATTGTGTTTATTGCCAATAGTTTGTAAATTATTAATATTTTAAAACTTTTTTCGTTTACAGATATTCCTACTCTATTAATGTTTTACAAATATTTGTTACATTTTTTACTGATATCATTACTAATTTTCTAAAAGCTCAAAATAGTAGTTCAAAAGAGTTTTTTCCTTAACTGTATATAAACTTTCAAAACATAATTTCCTGATAATTAAAATCGAATGAATAACTTTTTAATGCATACAATAATCGTAAGGATTTTTTAAAATGTATCAATTGAAAAACATTTACGTAAAGTAGTTAGTTCCGAATGCGGCTACTATTCAAGTAGAAATCCACGAATAAGGATCTAGCCCAATATCATTTCATTGAAGAGTTGTTAGATCCGTAACGTTTCCATACAATATTTTCCAAAGTAACAAGTTTGAGACGTCAAACATGAAACATGATGTAACGAATTTTATTCCTACGCTTAAAACTAGCTAGCGGCCACGGGCGGTAATCAGTTGCTCTTTTTGCCGCTTATACTTTTTGTAGGTAGGCAAATGTGCGCGGCATATTTAAAGCGGCAAATGTCAAAAAAATTAAATTGATATGTTTTTACATAAATATAATATTAAATAAACATTTTTTAGTGTGTACATGGTGTAAAAAGAATTAAAAAAATCGATTTTTTTTTTATTTTTAACTAAACTCATATGTCACATATTATATACATACATGCGTATGGTAACATCGTTTTAAGCGGCAAAGTTGAACAAAATTCAAAATTGCCAGATTAGGCAAATAAACAAAACTTTAATTCACTGGTAATAATGTTGCCGCCCGCGGCCGCATGTCGCTTATATTGGCCTTTCACTATAATATATTTAATTTTATATCTTAATTGTCTTAATTGTATTTAAATCTGTTACAATTTTAGATTGAAACAAGCAAGAAAGTATAGTCGGTCAAGCCCGCCCATATAATACCCCACACCCACTATATGTGTACTATGGCCGATTGTTTTCCGTATATATAAAATATTTATTATTTATATTGGACCAATCTGCATTGCAAATTTGTAGATGTGATTAAGCTTCATTATTTGTCGCGAAAATAGATATGTTCATAAATCAAACATTCACGACCGATAAATCCCGATTTCGGGAGGACATTTTAATGGGCCAGGTGAAATAAGGGACCGATTTCAACCAATTTCAATACCAACCATGTCCATGGAACAAATATCTTCAAAATTGCCACCTGCACTTTGTTCATGAGCTTTACATGGATAGCCAGGCAACCAAACGGACATTTCTAAATAGAATCAGGAAGTGATTCTGAGTCGATCGGTTTACTTTAAGGTGGATTTTGGACTAATAATTGTTGGAGTTACAAACATCAACACAAATCCAATATACCCTCTCTAGTATGGTAGAAATATTAAGTCTCTTGTGTCATTCTCTTCTTTGTTTTTTTGTAACAGTTGATTTACCTTCTAAAATACAAGGCCTTGCTCCCAATGAGTTGTCACTGGATACATTTACATAGCCGACTACGTAGCAGGGAGAAACACCAGATAAGAGACTATACAATGGCCTTATTTTGCAGAAATCAGAACACATTTAAATATGGTGTGTCATTTGTAGGTTTACCTAATCTATTCGCTAATTGTTAGAGGGCAGCATGAGGGCTTATTAGATCTGCTGAAAAAGCTTATAAAATGGCTACATCCTGAAAGGAAAGTCCATTAGAAGGTCTGCAAACGCAAATAAGTTACGAGGTCTATTTTTGAAAAACTTTTAACTGCTCAGCCAAAAACTAAAATGAACATAATGTTTCGCTTTGCAATTGTTTCATTTCCGAAATCTATTTCAATGATATACCGGATTAATTAACAGTCTGTTTCTTGATATCAAACGATTAATTCCAGTTCGATGAGAATAAAAGTCTTCATACAATATAAGGCTTATATGATTTAAACTCTTCCATTCGCTATATGAAAAGAGAAGGCAGAGTAAAATGAGTGCAAACTTTTCTATAATGTGCATAATCTTTTAGAAGGTCTGTAAAACGAAAACCTACTTCAAGGATATAAAATATTCAAGTAGTAGAACGTTGTACTGATTGGTCAATTAAATAAACAACTTCATTTAACTGCAGCCGACGGTCAGAGTTGGTGTGAACTTAGTACCACGATAATCATTTTATTAAATAGTTTACATATGGAAAAAACAAATAAGTTTTGGGTTTTTAAGTTACGAAATACCAGCTATTAGTAGTAGTTTACAGGCATCTCACATAATTCGATCGGAATGGTTTCAATTCCGTATTTGCAAATCGATCGTTTTTACTTTGCGTTCCCTAGATTTCGATCGATTTTGTTTATTGTCAAAAAAATTTTAAATCTCAGGGTTTTTAACTTAAATCGCAACCAAAACAAAAAACATATGTTTTTTATAATAAAAAGTATAAAGCTTTGTACACACGGTTGTCAGATCTTACAACGTTGTCAGATCTAGCAATGTGCTAGCAATGTACTGACATTGAAAAATGGTTAGCAAAAGGTAACTTGTCAATGCTTTTTTTTACAACGTTGGAATACAAAAATTTTAAGTTTACACGGTAGTTAGACATTTTCTGAACATTTTTCTGATAACATTGTAAGATCTGACAAACGTGTTAACAAAAGCGAACATAAAGAGCGCTAAAGCTTTGCACAGACGGTTGTCAGATCTTATAACTTTGTTTGAAAAATGTTCTAACAATCGTGTGAACTTAACATTTTTGTCTTTAAACGTTGTAAGACAAAGCATTGACAAGTTACCTTTTGCTAATCATTTTTCAATGTCAGTACATTGCTAGCACATTGCTAGATCTGATAACGTTATACTGACAACCGTCTATACTTAACAATGAAATTTTAAATAAAACTGAACAAAATTTGTTGTGTTAAATGAACAAAGACATCAAAACGCAGTTGAATTACGGAATCAAAACCCCTTTCGATCGGAATTGAGTTGTGTGCCATGGCTGATAGAATCTATTCACAGTAGTACTGTCTAGTTAATAGCAATTTTGCAAACAAAGTAATGTATTCTAGTATCCATTGAAACAACATTGGGCGAATCAGCTTCAACTTTAATTTCAGGGATTACATTTGCAACTTTTTGTTCGGGCCTATCTAATGTGCATTACAACTAAAATTTTTAAACAAACATGTTTATTTTCGATATTTCTCTAAATATATTAAACTATTAAAAAATGTTTTTTTCCAAATCTTAAAAATAATTTCAATGTTACAAATGTTGTTTGTCCGCTTACTATATGTATATCCTAATTAAAATTAAATTAGTGCTAAGATTTCGATTTCATATGTAATTCATTTCATTTTTCTGCTATAATCTCTAAAAAGTTCTCTTGTTCCTGGTTCTTTAAAATCTTTTGCAAAAGTTCCCAAATACCTACGAAAACATTTTAGCCATTTCCTTGATTTTGTAATATATAATAGAAATAAATAATAGTTGTAAAGAATTAAAACCTACAGCTATTTAGACATTTTCTTATAAAATAGATGCATTTACAGCGAATTTAATATAAAATAAATATATGTATGTATATGAAAATATTATTTTCTTTCGTTTTTTAGATTTTTGTTTTTGTTATCGACACTTGGTTGTTTGTTTTTTAGTTTGCAGCAGATATGGAGTTTTAAACTGTCCATCTTTATAACTAAATAATAATAGCAGTATTTAACCGCCGCCTTCTTATCTCCTAAATACCCTTATTAAAACTTAAGGCCGCTCGCAACTTGTTGCGTATGCGTGGTGAGGTCCAACGCGAGCCGCTCGAAGAGCCGCTACCGATGCCACTGTTGCGCAGATCATTGGGCGAAACACCCTCATCCACATCATCGGCTTCGGTTTTAATTTCCATTTTTTGCACAATCAAACGTAGCAATTGATGCTGCTGCTCTAAAATGCGACTAATGTCACGCAATTTACGTTTTTGTTTCTCCAATTCAGTGTTGATGAAGTCATCGTTATTCTCGAACTGCAAGACATCCATGGAGGCTAAGGGGATTTAAGGAAAATAATGTTTTTCTATAATGTATTAATATACATATGGGACATAATTGTATCTGACAATTTATTTGAAAATGTTATAGAGATGTTAAACAACTTTAACGGCCGATGTTAACGTCTTGTTAAAAAAACAATTATTTGTTCGCACAACTATGTATGTGTGTCATCAAATTACTTTTTTTACACAAAAACCGACAGTTTTTAAATAAATATATTGTATGTACTTATAATGCTGACAAATGGCATTCAATGAAGGAGCAAGACAAAATTCATTGAACAAATTTATGTTAGAAAAGCATTAAACTTTGTTAAGGAAAACCTTAAGGACATTGGAGCAGAACAACTTGAAATGAATTTAAAATCAATTTGTATACAACAGTTGAGGGTGAGTTGAGTTAATTTTTTTTATTTAAGCTTTCCATAAACGCTTTAACGATATGATTGTGTTTTACAGAATGAAACATTTAAAAGTAATTGAATTTACGTAAAATTGTATTTTAGGGTAGAAATTCACTGGCTACCGCACAGCAAACTTAAAACTTTAAGACAGCATTTGGTATAGAAAATCTTAACGCTTATCGAGGTTTTATGTATTAGTGTAAAAACCACCGAATGTTCTACTATTCAAGAACTTTGTTTTTGTAGGAAAATCATGACATTTTTGATATTTTACTTGCTGATATAGGTATCAATAGTTGAAACATTGACAATTGTTACAATGAATTTAGTTTCGCTCAAAAATTCATTATAAAAATGGTGGATTTGTAAAAACTACCTTTCGTAAAATTCGTGGTATTATTGGTCAACATAATCGTTCTTCTGAGACCGCTATTAAGTATTTGATCGGTTAATTAGTCGCATTTGCAAATCTAAAAATTTTTTGGAAAGCCTTTTCATGCTGAACGTGCACTATTGGTCCATTTTTTATTTCATTTAGAAATGCATTTACAGTAAATGGGTCAAGCTATCAAGAGATGTTAACAACTATATTTTGCCGTAAAATTGATGATACGAATAACTCAGGCATGTGGATTTAACTGTACCACACAGCAAACGAAACAATGAATTTATTGCCTCAACAACAACATTAGTTAATTGTAGTCACACAAAATCTATTATCATGACCTGATAACAAAGAAAAACTGTTCGAAATGATACAGCAAAATATTCACCATTTTATTCAATCGTTGCTCCAAACGTTCATGTTTTCGGATCAATTATTTTGAAACACTAAAAAGCAAAAACTTGCACAAAACAATGTGCTATACGAAAATAATTCTGATATGTTGACTCAAACTAGTTGTTGTGCATTGTTATGCGAACTCAAACACATTGTAATGTAATGTACGAGTAATTGCAACTTAAGAAAATTGTTGGAAATTTCTAATTCTTCTAAGTCTTGAAATTATCTTACAAAATATGTGTCAGGCGAGTGCCAATGATGGATTATGAAATTTACTTGAATTTTAAAAAACATTTGCAATATATCCGAAATATTCATAGTCAAGTAATTTATTATTCATATAACGATGCAGGTCTAATCTACTGATAGCAACCCGTAATATATGTATATTATTTAAATCTTGCATTAAATATAAAAGGGTATTAGAAACAGGTTTATGACTGTATTAAATGTTTAAATTATTATTATTTTACACATACATACATATGTTAATAAAATAAATCTCTGTTTGTACAATATGTTTATATAATTTAGGATGTAATTTTCCATTTGTTATTGTTAGAGTGATATTAACCTAGATACATACATATGTATGTATAGTATATTAAAGTACATACTTACCAAATAACATAAACAATACTGAATAGGTTTTATTCCAGAAACCCTCAGCATCACGATAGCGTAAACATTTCACTTTATTTGGATCACTATCATCCATATAAGCGCCAAAGCCAAAGAAAGGCAAAAATGTAATAACCACAGCTATTAATATTAAGGATTTAATAGTTTTACGCACTAATTCATATGTAATGTGCTAAATGACAGACAGAATAATGAAAAATAAAAATAAACAATTTGTTTCAAAGAAAAAGAAATTCAACACAATACAATTTAACACAATTCGACACATTTCTTGCTTAATTATTATTCTATTTCTTTGAAAATCTTTGTGTATACTTACTTTGTGATATATAAATGGTCTTGCCAAAGCCATCCAACGTTCTATGGCCATAACGGCTGCTATGCATCCGGAACTTAAGCCGAAAAATCTCCAAATGACTTTACCCACACAATCCCATTTGGTATATTGTTCAAATATTTCACGTGGCACATATATTTTCAACAGAAGAGTGGTTAACATGCCTAATAAACCGATAAAATTATTTGTGGATAAGCAACTGAAAAGAGGAAAATTAAGAAAGAATTCAAATAAGACTGATTTGCCATTAAAGGACCACGATTTGGTTTTTTTAAGCTAGGATAAGTATGTATTTAAAAAATTTGTATAAAGCATTTAATTTATTTGTGGTTTTAAAAAGAATTAATGAGTTTTTACTAAAAGTTTATTTTTTGTTTAGTTTATTGTGGCGAAACCAAAAGCCTCTCTATTTTATTATGATGTATTGAATATATTTAAATCTTCTAGACGAATTAACAATACTTAACATTAAAATGCTGACGTCGAAAAAATATTATAATTACTATTGTCATTCATTGCATACATTTATCCTAAAGTAGCAATTTTCATTCAAATTCCAGCTATTTCTGTCTTTACATTTACATATTCATTGGATGTATGTATGTATTTATATTAATGGGCTGATTACCAATGGCAATTGAACCTCAGTGGATTTGACAGTTGCCAAAAACATATTACAGATGGCAACTGTCAGCTTCAGTTCAGTTGCCGAACATGGCAACCGAATTTGTGGTTGCTTTGATATTATTTCAAGTGGTAAATTTTAAATGGTAATTTTGTTGTTAAATTATTTATATTTTTAACATACATATAAATGTTTGTTTTCTACTCAAAAATTCTAAAAAAAGATAAAAAACGAAAGTTGCCTTACATTATAACAACTTGCATGACAGTTGCCTTGTCTATTGGCAACCCAACACGACCCATAAAACTTCCAAGGAAATAAATCTTTGTTTAGTTTTCGAAAAAAAAATAGCTCCCTTTGAGCTTTAATCAGTCACAAACATTTATATAGAATAAAATCTAATTTGTACAGTTTAACCAGTTGTTTAACACTTGAGGACAAATTAGTCAAATATTTGAACAAATCAGTGTATGCATTTTTTGATCCCTTGCAATCAAGTACTTTGAGCACCACTGATAAATGTACATATTAGACCCCACAATATGATTTTAAAATTTTAAGTTGATTAAGCTGATTTAAACTACGCCTACGAAGTTTATGAGATTCAATATTTCCAATTAATTTACTTATTATATTAACACCAACATAAATAAAAAAATAAAACAAAAAAATGTGCATACTATTGGACTATGCTTTTGAAAACCCTTCATTTTGTACCAAATTTATCAGCAATAGATATCTATTGCTAATCCAAAGTTTCAATTAAGTAAAACTGTAACTTTTTTTATAATAAATAATAGTATGATTTCACGTAGTGCTAATTTATTATAAAAATATCAATAATAGCTAAAACAATTGTGCTTAAATATTTGCCTCATGTGACCTAATAAATAAACAGTATATAGATTATATTTCCAATTAATTTACTTATTAACACCAATATAAATAAAAAAAAATAAATTGACAAATGATACACCAACCTACTCAAGTGTCACTTTTGGTTTGAGTATGTACAACTAACTAGTCAATACATATATTTTCTTTTATTTTTGGAACTGAGGGATTTGCTTGTAGCAAATAATAAGTTAAAATTCCTTAGCAAGAGAAGCCGTTTCTTTTCTTTCGCTTGATAATATATTTCAAACTTGCCGTATTGAAATAATACAAATATGTATGTACGTAAAATCTTTATAATAATGTACTCTGTATTTTCTACGAATTTGAATTAAACAAATAAATTTTCTTATACCCTACACCACCATAGTGGGGAGGGTATATTGGATTTGTGTTGATATTTGCAACGCCCAGAAATATTGGTCCAACATCCACCTCAAATTATACCAATCGACTCAGAATCACTTCCTGAGTCGATTTAACGATGTTCGTCCGCCTGGCTGGCTGGCTGTCCATGTAAAGCTTGCACGTTAATATAAAGATATTTCGATAAAATTTGGTACGGATGGGATTGAAACCGCATTTGTGATCGAATGAGCTATCGTATCGAAAAATGATTTCGATATCGAAATTATGATAAAATTTACTAAATTTCTTGCTCAATATCGTATGCCATCTCAAACAAGAAAATTACGATCAATTTTACTCGATATCGAATGCGGTAATTTGGCCCCAGATCTACAAATTTTGTGCAGATCGTTCCATAATTTATCATAGCTCCCATATAAGGCCCACTTCCGAAAATCACTTTAAAGAGCATAACTCTCAAAAATATTGGTATCCAAATAATATTGAACACAAATTTATTCATATATATACAAATAATACGGTATAATTTTATTATGATTGGTCCATAATTAGTCGTAGCTCCCAAAGTGGGCCTTATCACTTTCGAAATTCACTTTAACGATTATAAATTTCTAAAAAATGTTGGTATCCAAATAAAATTTGACACAAATAAGTTTCTTATATACAGAAATAACGACACCTAATTTTATAATGGTCGGTCCATAATTATTCGAAACTCCCATATAAGACCCACTCCGTAATTCAATTTAAGCTCCATAAATCTTTTAAAAGTACTTATATTGAGATAAAGTTTAACACATATAATATTTATATTCATAGACATCATGCCACTAAATTTTTGGATGATCGGTCCACAATAGGTTATATATCCCATATAACGTGTAGGGTATTATATGGTCGGGTTTGACCGACTATGTTTTCTTGTTTTTTATTAAAAATGTGTTTTGAATTAATATTACACATCATAAATTTTATATAAAACTTTTTAAAAAGAGATCAACGATTAATAGTAAAAGCCTTTTTTTAATAAACGAGTTTATAAAGATAAATTTAGCATTTGACCACTCAAATTTGACTCACAATATGCTTCAGTTCCAAATGAAGTACTAATTGGTAAAAAGGGCTAATTTCAGAAGATATTGGTACTTTTTTAAAATTATTTTTGTTTTCTATTTTAAGTACAGTTGAGCCTCGATTAACCGGCTCACTCGCGACCGGGCTTACCACGAATAATCGAAATACACGGTTAATAGAGGTTGTATTAAAACATACAAGATTTTATTTTTTTTAATTTATTTTTATTCAGTAATTCAATTTGTATATATTTGTATATTGCCAATAGTAAATTTTTGGCAATTTACTATTTGTGGGAGTCATTGTAACAAAACAGGTGTTCACAGATCAAATTTCACTTAGATAATGAATAAAAATACATACAAGCACATGATACAATTATGTGCGGACATATGAAATTAAAAAGGGGAACCATCGGATTAAAATTAACATAATAAAAAATCTTATGAATGCTGCACGGATAATAGAAGTAAAAATTGAAAAAAATCTGCTGCCGGTTAATAGAGACCCGGTTAATCGAGGTTTAACTGTACTTCTATTTGACTTTTTTCTATAAAATTTGTTATGGCTTCACTGGGACTCTAACCCTGGTTGTTTATCTATAGTTCAAACCATCAGGCTATTATACAAGAATTTTTATTTCCATGTTTATAATGTTAATTTTATTTTCAAACAAAGATTTTCATCCTCTTCGCCTTTAGCTATACATTCATGTGATGAATTTGGTAGTATGTATTCATTTATTATACATTCATATTTAAAATACATTTAATGGGGTTCCTTTTCATTATACATATAGATTTTATGATAATGAATTATTAATAAATTGCAATTAAAAATTAGTAAAAATAAAGATTTCATCACATTTTCGGAAAAATTAAAAAACGCACCGAAATTAACAAAAAAGCGCACCGCGCACCAACTAAGGAATTTTTCGCACAAAAAATTTAAAAAAGCACCAAAAATGGTCCGAAACGCACCAAGTTGACAACGCTGCTGATTACCTTCTTGACATCCTTGTGAGTGGAAGAGAGTAACACATACATATGTGTATGCCAATAAAAATACGAGTGATTTCAGCAATTATATTTGTAAAATTGTATCAATCTTTTCAATAAAAATTGCTTCGTGTAAATTGGAACTTACTGGATTTTTAGATTACTGATTTTTTGGATAAATACTAGGTTTGATTTCGGTAAGAATGAAGGTATTGCCCAAATACTAACCGGTTTGCAGATTTATTTGCACTTCTTCGGCATTTCATTGTTTCCTTTCAAAAGTAATAAATCAATAATTACAAAATAATATTTATTTGTTAATATATGTACATAAGTATGTATTTACTTGAAAAAATAGCAATAATTGTTTTTATTGAATTAAATTAATATAATAATGATTAATGTTCCTTGTAAAATTGTTTATATTTCATTCAATTACACATGTCTTAGTTTGTTTTTTCGATAATTTTTTTATAATTTGTACAATAATTAATTTGTTAAAAACTACAAAGAAAAATAATTAAAATTAATTAGGTGTGATTGTAATTTATTTATGTACTTTTTCCGCAAATGCATTTAAAATACTTAATTGTATTTCTTTACTTTCTTACAGACTGTTTTGCATATAAATTGATTTAATTTATTTGTAGAATTTTAATTTCCTCATTTCTTCTAAATTTAATAGCGGAAGCTTTTAATATCATTTTTATAAAGATGACTGAGAATTCATAGACAAAATTAAATATCATCATCACATAAATTTGAAACGCAAAGTTTATTGATTTCTAAGCGGCAAGTATTGTACTGCGTGTACATATGTACATATGTATTTTACTAGTTAAACATTTAATATGAGTGTACTTGAAAAGTTTCACAAATTATTACTGACTTTTACTGGTTACATTGAAGAAACTTGTAAATTTTAAAGTGACAGTTAATAGATATATATTAGAACGAGATTAATTTTATTTTTTGTGAAAAGTCATGCGGATTCGAAAACTACAAGAATATAATTTGTATACTTTTATTACTAAAAACATTGGCTTTTCTTACAAAAAGTAAGTAATTTACATTGTATAAAAATATATTAAATTCTTTATAAAATCAATTTTTCTTATATTTTTATATTGTGTCTAAAACCTCAACGTTTAAATTAAAATCTTAGAAATTTTCTACTAAATTCTCTATCTAACTCATTTGTTAGAACTTTAATCTTGTGAAGAGTGTAGGTGTTTTTCGACACACATTTTTCTTATCCTTATTAATACACATGCTAATGTGATAAATTATCTAACTATGTATATAGTAATTTAATTAAACGTCATACAAGTTAAATATGTTAAAAAAAAGAAAACAACAAATATAACACGAAAAGAAAATCCCATATGAATGGGTAAAAAAATGGTGTAAACACCATCATAATTAAGCAATTACTTTGCAATGTTTGTTATTTAGCTTTGATACAATTTATGTACTGATTAATTTATGTACTTACATAGGATGTGATAATTAATAAATTTATTTGTATGTCAAAGCAGTAAAAATTATCAAAATTTTACTGAAAAAATCGATTGTTAGAAAATAAACTGGCTAAAAACATAATTAAAAGTTTATTCCTTTAATTTCAAACATGAAACGTAATTTTACGAATTACGTAATTTTGAAAATTATCATCTCGACGGCTTATGCCTAAAGAGTTTATTGTCTTTTTATAGCAACTTTAATTACAGTAGAGACTTAAAAAAAAACACAGTTAAAATTATAAAAACAAATAAAACTTTTCATACCAAATAAGTTATAGAAAATGTGCCAAATTGCCATTACACTTCTCCTAAATTATGTTTACATATTTATTTTTATAAATCATAACATAATATTCAAAACAAAGGTATCCTGAAAAAATTCGTAAAATATTACTTGCCAGTCGGCAGACGTCCGTTTCTTTTCCAAGTTTTTTAAACTATTAAAAAATCGTTTATAGCGCCAGTTTAAGACTGCATTTCATATTTCGGTTGTTTAACACGTTGGCTGGCGCGTCGCACGTTTTCATGCGACAAACAGATGTTACCCTGAGGCGACGTCGCACATTTTCGTACATTTTAATATGGAATTTGGATTCTCTGGTTTTATTGTGTCGCACATTTTCGTGCGACGTGGCCCAACAACATTGCTACTGAACGATCAAAATAAAAAGGCTTTGGCAGCCAACGTGTTATGTTTTTTTCGTTTGTTCACATTCAGTTGGTGTCAGAAAAAATAATAGAATAGAATCTCAGGAAAGCAGCGACCAATTGACATCGCGAAATCGAAAAAATTATCCATCGGGTAATGACTCTGATGACAACTGAAATGTTTAACATTTTTAAACATTTCTATTAAACATTTTAAAATTAACGATTTTTACATGTTTGGGTTGGCGTTAAAAAATATGGCATTACTTTAAACATATGTATGTATGTTGTCATTAAAAATACCCAACAGGAAAAACAAAAAAGGCGGACATTTTATGTTCATTAAAAATTTTAACTTAAAAAGGTTTTATATACATATTCAAGTACTTATTTTTGTCACAAAATTTTGTGGAAAAGAGCTTGAATACAATAGTTCAAATGTTATTGTAATGGAAATGTTTTTGCTATCAGTTGATATAAGAATTTTTCATGTTAAAAAGTAAATAATTATCATAAACAAGTAAGAAAGTATAGTCGGTCAAGCCCGACCATATAATACCCTACACCCAGTATATGCATAAAACAGTTTTTTAGAAATGGGCGTTATGTGGGATATATAACATATTATGGACCGATCATACAAAAATTTAGTGTCATGATGTCTATGAATATAAATATTATATGTGTTAAACTTTATCTCGATATAAATACTTTTAAAAGATTTATGAAGCTTAAATTGAATTACGGAGAGGGTCTTATATGGGAGTTTCGACTATGGACCGACCATTATAAAATTAGGTGTCATTATTTCTGTATATTAAGTAAAATTTTATTTGAATACCAACATTTTTAAGAAATTTATGGTCGTTAAAGTGAATTTCGAAAGTGGGCCTTATATGGGAGAAATATAAGAAAATGATTCTGAATCGAGCGGTATACTTAATGGTGGGTATTGGACCAATATTTCTGGGCGTTACAAACATCAGCACAAATCCAATATACCACTATGGTGGTGTAGGGTATAAAAATGTCGTGTATTTGTGTATACATAATAGGTCTTTGTTTTGCAAATTTTTGTAAAAAAATTGTATAACTGTTATGTATATATCAGTTTAACGACCATAAATTTTGAACAGTTTTAACAGTTTGAACATACATTTTTAAATATAAAAGTTATAAAAATTAAAGTTATTTACATATAAATATAAAAATTTGTGTATAATAGTTTTTCCTATGATAACATTTGTATATAAAAATTTTTTCAAGGAAAATTTTGTGTATAACAGTTTTTTCCACTTAAAATTAGAGTATATGTTTTTTTCCTAAAAAAAAATTTGTGTATAACAATTTTTCCTCAGAAAAACTTGTGTATAACAGTTTTTTCTTACAGAAAATCTTGTGTATAACAATTTTTCTTACAAAAAACTTGTGTATAACAGTTTTTTCCATTTATATTATATGTATGTATAAGTTTTTCCTACGAAAAATTTGTGTATAACCGTTTTTTTACAGAAAAACTTGTGTATAACACTTTTATCTTACAGATAAACTATATATAACAGTTTTTTTCCATTTATAATTAGTGTATAACAGTTTTGGCCATTAAATATGTGTGTAACAGTTTTTTCCATGGAAAAAGTGTGTATAACAGATACATTTCTATATAACACACTATTTGGGGCAATATAATATGTTAGCAATTTCTTATTGGGGTATTAAATTTTGTATGTCATAATTTTTGTTGTTGTTTTTTCTAAGTTAATATCGTGGTGAATTTATAAGTATGAATGAAATATGGTTTTGTCTACAGCAGCGTATTTTTTTGGTATCAAAGACCAAAACAGTTTAGAAATGTGTTCATTTGTAGAAATTTCATAATTATAAGAAAACGTAAACCAATCAATGGAGCATAATGGCGACAATAAAATATTGCCAACTTTTAACGTGTTGTGTGGAATTTGTAGTGAACTTTTCAAAAACACCGACTTCATCTATATCATTGTAAAGTGTGCTCATGTTTTCCATCGCCAATGTCTGTTCCGCTGGCTGAGACTTTCCCATGTGTCATAAATATAATATACATCACTTGTTCCTAAATTTTAATAATTCTATTGAAACGAAAGATGTAGGAGCTGAATCAATTAAAAGCTTTGAGTGGCTGCATATAGACAAGAATGTCTCAGCAGAAAATATAACCCAATTTGGTTTTATGTTGGGTTTAGATCAGGAAGATGAACCGGTATTTGCAGCTCGTGTCTACTTCGAAGATGATCTGGGGCCGGCATATTATGTGCCCAAGTTAAATAGTGTTTGTGCCGGTTGGAATTGTGAATCTCACTTCATTACTGAGGGCATAGAGTTATTAAATATTAGTAATGATAATGGTGAGTATAAATGGGTGGCTGCTGCTGATGGTGAAGAACCAGAGAATGCATTTGCAAGCGGCTTAAACCGGTGAAACTTTATTTACTGCCCGTAATTTTTATAAAAAAGCATACGTTTAGGAAAAGTACATCCATCTCATAGCTGTTCCTACATAATATACAATGTAAAAGAATTTCGTAATCGCAATTATGAAGTTCTGGTTAGAATACCTAACGATAAAGAACAAATTGATTTAAACCCTTAAGTTTCACATTTGTGAAATAATAGTATTTTATAATTTGTAATTAAAACGTACAAAATATAACATTAGCATATGATAAAAACATTTTGTTAAGATACTCTAATTAATACATTTTTTGTTTTAAAAAAAGGTTTAATTAACCTTCGGTAACGTATCATAATAGATACATACGATTTCTATAGGTATATAATAACCATTTGCCCAAAAATGGCACAGTTAAATCAACCATATTCGGATATACTAAGTATTTATTAACAGCCTCGCATAGTTTACCCTCAATAACATTAGTAACAATGCTCCAATCAACAGATTTATCACCCACAGTGGGACGCGCTGTAAGCCAAAGGCGTGGTGGAGCACGAAAACTGCAATAATTAAAAAACAAATTTATATTAAAACATCTGCTAGTCTTACACCCACTTAAGGCAATTCATTTCAACTTACGCTAGCCATATTCTATCTGAGGGCGGTGGAGGTATATTTATTGTTACACGAGAAACTAAACCTCTTAAATCTATGCCTAATGTTATGGTAGTACTCATATTCTCCATGGCTTTTTGTACAAAAGACAATTCCGTAGCTGATTGGAAAAAGTTGGAAGTAGCAATACGATCAACAAATTTGAATATACGTCTGGCATTGCCCGGATTTGTGGCGCTAAAATTATAAATACATTTTCAAAATATTTATATTTGTCTTTTTAAGCGTGAATTCGTTGCTTACCCTTCGCTGACACTATTCGGATTTTCACCCATTGTACCAGCAATAGAACTATCGGATTCAGTACTCGAACTGCCAGTACTTTCAGCATCACTGTCAAATATAGCATTGCCCGTCAAGGCGCTTTCTAGCAATAATTCCGTTTCATTAATACCACCGCGTGACGCTTTATTGGCTGCCAACAGTTCGTCTTTCAAAGATGCAGCAATGTGCGAATTTGGTATGGTGGCATCAATTTTTGCATCAACAAAGAGCGGACTACTACGCATTGGACGTTTAAGGCGTAACAAATTCATTTTTGTTGTAACAGTTATATGACAATGACCCTCATAAGTCACATCCATATCTAGCCATATGCCACGCTCATCCAGCATGGGCTGTGAAACACGATGAATTAGCGGAGGTGTATTACCCAGGTCTATGTTTTTAATGATTACATCCTCCATGAAACTGGGAAGCTAAAAGTAGAACATTAAGGTGTTTTAAATTAATAATAACTATGTAGTCTATATCAATAACACGAATGTTATTCCACGAATGTCAATACATATGATATAATAACTTACCTTAATGGAATTCAATTTCTTTTGCAAAATGTCTTGTATTTTTTCCAGTAGCTGTTCATTTTGTAGAATGCTGTATAGTAGGCGGCCAATTAAAACGTTAGCCCATACCACGCTGCCAGATGGACCCAAGAATAATGACTGATCTATGCCCTTCCAAAGCTCATTTTCATGGCGAGCTGTGCGTTTGTTCTAAAATTGATGATTTAAAAATAAATAAAAAAAAAACAATTTATATAAAAGCTAACAAAATGAACCATGGTCGGGAAAATCGAGAAAGAGTGAAAATAAATCAACAAATTCAATAAATTTATTTTATTAAGACATTATTTTAAAAAAATGTTTAAATATTTAATAAATTAGATGTTAACATAATTACAGTGATTTGAAATAATTAATAAAATATATATTTTAGTCTTAGTTTTAATAAATACATGTATAAAGTATAGAAAATGTAATAAACACAATAATCTGTTCATTAACTTTGAATTTCATTGAATTCATCCAAATTTAATTTTCGATTTACCCAACTAGAGCTTAATTTTAGTTGATTTTGAACTTGTTTTCTTTTAATGATTGTAATGGTTAAATTATAAAAAATAATAAAAAAAAAAAATAAGAACATACGCTTTTCTTGTCTAGAGGATCATGAAATATTTGTCCTTTATAAACTGGAATCTTTGATTGTCTACAAGCTTTCTAAAATAAATTAAGAAAATAAAATCTAAATAAAAACAATTAATATAAAACAAAAAGTTTAATTTAAAAATAAATAAAATGTAAAACAATATATAATTTAGCGCCATTTTGTAAAAATACATTAACAATTACTGCAACGATGATATACGAAGTGGAACGAAAAGTAAGTCGAAAAAATGTTCATTAAAAACACTAAGTTTTACAAATATTTTCGAACGATTTTCCTTCAAATTGTTTGGACTTACATCGAGGAACAGGGACCTGGTTACATAAATAAACTAAAAACAACCGACGCTTTGAAAGATAAAATGTTGCGCTGCATTGTCGAAAGTTTTTGCAGTATGTTGTAACAAGAAAACATTTTCCCAACATAATATTCCAGTATCCTACTATATCTACTTTAAATTGGTCTCAATAAAACCTTTTTTTTCAAAATAAAGTGTGTTTTTCAGTCAATTTACTTCATAACCTCAAATTTACCCATCCTATAGTTTTTTAATCACCGCTATCGTGAATAAAAATTCCCCATGAAATTTGTTCCCTTTTCACATTTTTCCTATTTAAATTCAATCACCCCTATCGTGAATAAAAATTCCCCATGAAATTTGTTCACTTTTCACATTTTTCCTATTAAAATTCAATGTTAAAAAAATAAAAGGGAATAAATTTCATGTGGAATTTTTATTCACGATAGGGGTGATTATAAGTCAACTAGTAATATGTATATTACTCTTAAATAACGATTAATTCAAACACACGAAATAAACTGTGACGTCGAATTTCATGCGGAATTTTTATTCACGATAGGGCTGAATGTGAAAAAAATAAAAGGGAACAAATTTCATGTGGAATTTTTATTCACGATAGGGGTGAATACCTTTAAAAATATTGATTTTGAAATATTTAAAAATTCTGAGCTTAACAGCGGATAAAATGTATGATGAAGTACAAAGGCAATTCTAATCGATTTTGCCTACCTACTCATTTTTAGGAGAATTTTTTTTCATTCATAAAAATCAAGTAAAACAATTTTATTTTATTTGCAATTGATAATATTAATAAATTATATAGAATAGGAAACCCACAAAAATAATTTAAAAACGAGTAAGAAAATATAGTCGGTCAAGTCCGACTATATAATACCCTACACGCAGTATATGTATAAAACATTTATTCAGAAATGGGCGCTATATTGGAGATATGACCTGGACCGATCATCCAAAAAATTAGCGCCATGACGTCTGTAAATATAAATATTCAGCCCTATTATGAGTGTCGTTTTCTTTTCACGACACTCATAATAAGGCTGATTATTTTAAAACATTTATGGAGGTTATATGGGAGTTTCGACTAATTATGGAACGACCATTATAAAATTAAGTGTCATCATTTCTGTATATACGAGTCTTATTTGTGTTTCATTTTATTTGGATTCCAACAATTTTTCGTTAAAGTGATATTCGGAGTGAGCCCTATATGGGAGCTATGATGATATAAACTAATTGTGGACCTAAAATCATGAAATTGTACCATATAATTTACATACATATGAAACATACTTGTGTTCATTATTATTTGGATACCTACATTTTTAACAGTTATGCTCTTTAAAGTGATTTTCTAAAGTGTAGATGTGGTTTGGCTTCATTTACCACTCATTTGTGGTGAAATTTGTTTGGATACTTGCATAATTCAAATATTTATGATCGTTAAACTACTATTTCGGGAGGGCATTTGTATGGGGGCCCGATGAAATAATGAACCGATTTCCACCAGTTTCAATCCCATCCATCCTTGGGCCGAAAAAATACCATGTACCAAATTGTATCGAACTATGTTCAAAAATTGCGACCTGTACTCTGCTCACAAGTTTTACTTGTACAGCCAGCCAGATGGACGGTCGGACGGGCATCGTTAAGTCGACTCAGGAAGTGATTCTGAGTCGATCGGTATACTTTAAAGTGGGTGACCAATATTTATGGGCGTTTCAAACATTCAGCACAAATTCAATTTACCCTCCCCACTATGGTGTAGGGTATAAATATTATTTTTATTTAGTTATTGTTGCAATTTATTAATTTGCTTCATAATTTAAGTTTGAGTTTATAGTATTTTCTAAAATTTTTCATTGAATTTTTTATTTCTTTTGTTAAGAAGATACTTGTTATACATATTCCAATTGTATTAGTAATGATATTTTTCCTTATTGTCTTCGATTGTGAGGATCCCCGTGTTAAATAAGCCGAAAGGAAAATAATTAAACATCTTCGAGAAAAAAATTATATTATACCTCTACGATTTCAATGGGGTCAGGTCTGAGGAGGTGTTGGTCAATGTCTGGTTAAATTTTAACATCTAAAACTGTGTATTTTGTGTCATTTTAATGTTAAAAATAACAATATTTCTTTGTAGATCCAATTTTTGGCTCTGGTATTACGATTTGCTTTCGCAATGGGCCAATATCCAGGGTGGTCCATAATATCATCGGTATGTACAAGATTAACAACTGCATTGCCAGAAATACAGCCCCATATCATCATACCGCCGCCATCATTATTGCCCGTGGATTTTATATTACTTGTACTTAAAGCTTTATTTGGCTTCCACTACATCCTATGACGGCCATCTGTACCAAAAATTCTCAATATTCAAAATTTCTACTTTTATAGATCTCAGCGAATGATAACCTCTTCAATCTGTAAATTTCCAAAATAATTATGGCTCTCGGCGCCCTATGATTTTTTTTCGTTGTTTATATTGGTATATAGTGTTCTTGTTAGTTGGTCGTTAATCTCTGGTCCGGATATATGTATGTATGTAGGTAGTTTTAAACGCTGCATTCAACGATATTAGACGAACATTTCGTGGTAAATTTTAATTGCTTCCGCGACTATAGACCAATTTATTAAATTGTTTATGGCTTGACAACATCTACTAAACATATCGCAAATGTTTTTAATTTATTTAAATAATTTTTCAATGGGAAATTTTAAAATATTTTCCATTTTAAAAAATTTCGCGAACAATTAAGAAAAACCCAAAAAGCAATATACTTTTAAATGCAACAACAACTAAACAAAAAAAAACATTGTTACAATTTTTTTGGATTTCTTCATTTTTCAATTAGAAAATTCAATTAGAAAAATAAATTTCTCTTTAAAATGAATAGGCGAAATAATTTTGTAATACACTTTACATGGTTTGTGGAAAGTAATGAATTACAAACTAATAGCCTGTAGCTCATACTCAAAAGCAAAGCGAATGAAAGTTCAATTGATGATGATTGAATTTGGATTCTTCTATGTCGAAAGTTTTAAGTACCTCTGCCTTAAAATTCCAAACGAGTATCAAGCAAAAATATAAATAAAAAACAAAATTTTTTTTTACATAAAACTTAAAGTGTCGATCAAACTGAAAACTTTTGTGAATATCGAAAATGACTTTCTTATAAAAAAGCCCTTCAACATACCTGATATAAAGCCATAAATTTAATATAATTGGCATCATTACGTGCAGCGCTGGCTAACATTAGAAGACCTTCGATAGTTTCAGCATCATCTGGCATAAATTATATAGATTCATCATCACGTTCCGGTTCCTCTTTTTCGGGAACAGCAGGAGAAAACTAGAAATTGCAAACAAACTTTATTATATTGAGTTATAAGAAAACAAAGGGAACTCACATCAACCAAATCTTCAAAATTAATCGATGAGGTCGATTCTCTTTGTTGCTCAGACACCGAAGATTTGCCAGAACCAGTAACATTCTCTTTAGGCTATTTTAAAGAAACAAAATAAAATCAATAGCGGAAATCAGTATTCTTATAATAAGTAACATTTTTTTGCATGAATTTTATTAAATTATTAAAAACGGAACGATAATAATTGATATCTGAAAAACTCAAATCTTTAAGTTTTGTATATTTACAAGACCAGTTTGCTATGATTTTTAGTGTTGGAATTTAGCTCGAGTCTAGTAAATCAGAGTATCATATATTATGATGTTGTGTTCTTGCAAACTGTAGCAAAGTGTTTAGCACAACTGCTTATGAATAATAAAAAAATTAAACAAACCTTAGGATTAGTTATTAATTGAGCAGCTTTAGTAGCAGCAGCTTGTAAATCCTTAGAATTAATTAATTTTACATTACTCAAATGTAAATCTTGATCATGGACATCACCACTGCTAGCGGCTACAAAGCGTCTATACCTGTTGTAATAATAAGTTATTAAATTTCCTTAAATTTGTCATTGTTAACAATTCAATTATATTACCAATCTTCCTTTTCCCTGGCACTTCTGGCAAATAATAATATACGAACTTCATCCCCACATGGTACGGTTATATTGTTTAAATCCTCATCAGGATTTACGTCATCTTGCAATTTCTGCAGCTGTTAGAATTTATTAAATAAAAAAAAAATATTATTTAAAAGGGTTTTTTCTGTTTTATAATGTTAACCTACATCTGCATTTAATATTGTGGCTCCAAAATCCATTTCTCCACCAGATTCTTGTGTTTGTGATTCTGTTTCATTTAACTTGCTGCTATTTTCTGATAATTCTCGTGTCTCTGACTTTTCGCGCTTGCTGCGATGACGGCTAAATCTACATCTTAAAGGCTTAGTATCAAAATTATCATCATCTGTTGCAGGTGCCATTTTACCATCTTTTATTATAAGTTGTATGGGATATTTGCGATTGAAGTGCCTTTAAATATAAATGTTAGATTATTTTTTGAGATAATATGAAATTTCATGATATTTGCCTTTTTCTAGCTAGTCCAATAGGCAGCAATTCAATACGACAGCCTAGTAAATCGTAAGTACGGTGTGTGGTGAATATAATAGTTTTGCGATTTATGGGCAATTCATTCCACATGATACGTTTGGGTATGCGAGCATTTGTAGTGGATATATGTAATACTGTACCTGTTTAAATTAAAGGAAATCCGTTTGTTATTATCGTCATAAGTTTAAAAATCTGATAATTTTAAAATAAACAAAAATTTAATTGCTCAATTTAATATAAAATATAAATTAAAATAGGTTAAAATATCAAATTTGATTAGGTTTTGAAAACTGAATTAGAAACTAATTCTTTCGAACAAGATTAATACAAGAAATAAAGAAATATTAAAACATTCTCCTGCTACTAATTGCCATAATCGATTACAAATTTCTACTTAAGTAATAGTTTTTTCAAAAATTTATATATAAAAATTAAATTTAAAATACAGAATTTAAAAAAATAGTATTAAAATAAACTAAATGTATAATTGTGCGAACCCTATTAAAATAAAACTTTCCATATATTTCAAATTATAACATTAATTGAAAGAGATTATATAGAATGGGTCTATCCAAAATTGTTAAACATTTTTGAGTATTCAAACAGCAAAACATCCGTGAAAATTATACTCAAAGAATATCAATAAACAATCCAATGAAATCAGACTACTACCACAAAAGCAACTTAATCAGCATATTCTACCAAAAATGAAAATAAATATCCAACAAAAGATAATGTGAGACCTTGAGGAAGTCGTCTATAAAAGAAAATAATTTACCTTAGTCATAAAGTTATATATAATATATGATTTTAACAGTGTAACAATAAATTAATATACAAGCTGTCTCAGTCATGCCAAGAAAACTAATCAAATACTCTAATCATTTCCAAATGAAAAACAGTTATCATTATGAATTGAAGCACAATTTCGAAATATTTTGCAAAACATAAATGTTAGTTAAATTCAAAACTGAGCCATTTAAAATATATCATCTAACAACACAGACAAAAATAAAAAAATAAATTTAGTAATTAATACACAGTTGTATAACCTTCCAATTCAATTTGGTAGGTAACAGAAACAGTGTATGGTCAGAAATAAACTTCAAGGTGTGTACTCAAAGATAACAAGTCAAAATTTAAAAGCCATGATTTTCTCCCGTTTTTTATATCCCGCCTTTCAAACCAAAATTTCGGTTTTTTGCTTATTTGAAAAAAAAAATATAAAAATTAAAACTGTAAACTTTTTTAAACATTTAAATTTAATTTACGTTATTTTTTCTAAAAGATTTTAAAGACATTATTATCGTTAAAATATTTTACCAGCAACGAATGAAAAGTAAAAAACCAGGTTTTCGGGATTTTAATTTAATTTTCTGAGTATCGCGAAATTATTAATGTACCTTTGTACAAATAGTTCCGATCGGACCAGCCATTTAGAAATAGCAGCTTTATTTCAAAAAAAATGTAGATTCTAATCATATAGATTCTAAATTTTCTTTATAGAATTATTCAATTTTGAAAAATATTCCGATCCATAGTTTTGTTTAAATGTTCACTGGTTCTTAAATCAATGTTTTTTGTTTAAAATAGTCTATTGACTTTATGCAAATTTTATACAGATCGAAAGATTTTTTCTCCAAAATGAATCTGCAAGAAATTGGTAACTTTTATAAATACTAAATATTAATATGGGTACATATGTATGTATATATATGTATACAATTTTATAACAGTTTTTAAATTATTAAATCGTTTAGAAAGATTTTTGTTAATGGGTATCATATAATATTCAGCAGTAATTCTGATTTTACTAGTTTTAGAATTAATGATTTTACAAAAAACAAACGTTTGCAAAAGTTTAAAAGTAATAAATATGAAAATACTTAAAAACTTTCTTCATATAATAAGTTTCAAAATCCGCCATTTCATTATATTTGCTTCGCAATCGCGCTTTTTCATCCTTAACATCCCGCTTTTTAATAAAAGCTTTCTAGTCGCGTTAGTTATTACTCAAAATACTAAGAAAATAATCAAACATATACTAACGCCAGAATTTTCAAAATGCCTGTCTATAACATGAAGGAACAGAAAAGCTTAATGTGACAATCAGACATCCACACGAGATCAGAAGGCAACACATGTTTCACTATATATAAATCGAAAAT
Organism: Bellardia bayeri; assembly: GCA_950370525.1. Taxonomy (NCBI): domain Eukaryota; kingdom Metazoa; phylum Arthropoda; class Insecta; order Diptera; family Calliphoridae; genus Bellardia; species Bellardia bayeri. The sequence goes on along the minus strand of OX493267.1, from coordinate 53,232,503 downwards.
TTTTAATAGAAATTCTTAAAGAAGTGTACAATAATCTACACAACATTAAAAGACACAAAAGTATTAAATGCCAATTTACACGAAGCAATTTATACTGAAAAGATTGATACAATTATTTAATTGAAATTTCTTCGCTGTTCACACAGCACAATTCTTATTGCCTAAATCGCTCGTATTTTTATTTGAGAGTATACACACATTTGTATACACATATGTAATACGAAGAGAGTAACACAAAATGCTATTACAATCAAGTGTGTGTGTACTCGGCTTATCTTCCCTTCACCACGATATCAAAAGGTTATCAGCGTAGCTTAAAATATTGCTTCGTGTAAACTGGGACTAAAGGTGGATACACCCAAATTTTTTTTTCATATAAAGTTGAAGTCTCTCTTTTGGATAGAGATAAAATAACAACTCTCAGCTTAAATAGGTTTAATTTTACATTGACAAAAATGATCTGAGTTGCCATTGGTTACATTCTTTCATACAAATAACAATGTCTTTGTATTTCCATGGTCATCAGCAAAAGCTACTTTCTGTTTTAATTCATTTTGAATATACAATATTTTAAAATAACTTAATACATATTTGTTTTTTGACACTTAAAAACCAAAGCAAAATAAATCAATGACCGCAGTATTAACACTTGTAAAACTAAAAGGTTTTGTTTACAAATGGCAGCTTTGATTATCCAGAAAAATCATTCAAAATGGGTGAATAGTGTTGCAAAAAACTTTCAGTAAAAAATTTTTTCTCCGGACAAGATTTTTGTTCAGATCAAATGGGTGAATCCACCTTAAACATCCACATAATTAAGTAATTTCACTCAACAGATTTGTAATGAGAGGATGCCGAACCAAAATATAAATATAGGTAAATACAAATGTATAAACTTGGTAAACAGGCAATGGTTTGGCAGTAATTTGAAATTTTGGTCTTAAGAGCAACGGTTGCTGCCTCTTTTTGTACTCGTATGTAGCTCACATAAAGCGAAATGTTGTGCAACAATTAATGCCATCCATCGAAACAAAAAATACGGTTTTTCACAACATAAAGTTACAGAGAAAACAATGGGCTTTGAAAATAGTCCCTTGTAAAAAATCTCTTAGTAAAATCATAAATCAACTTACCATCTAGTTTAATATAAACCGATCTAGCCAGGTTAATACTGAATGTATTTGGATCATAACTATCAATCTCATTCATCCAACCCTAAAAATTAAAAAAAAAAAATAATAAATTAAACTTAAATTCATTGGCATAACAATTAAACACTTACCCCATACGATTTAACAGTTTTATACTCCTTCACCGCCGGCACTTCACATATTGTCATTTTACTGTAGTCGGGTATATGGAACGTAGTCTTCTCAGGCTTAAAATGAATTGTATAACGTTCAATAATATTTTGTATTAAACTCCATAGGCCATCAACAATTGTTATGCTAAGCAGACAGCTTAAAACACCGCGTATAAAATCGTTCAAGGGCAAAATGAAAATCGTTATCAAACCCACAATAGAAATACTAGGTAAATATTTGGCATGCTTAACAAGTTGATGCCAGTAGTCCCAAAAGGAATGTTTATTGTCTGTATGATTTGACTGTGTGATGGAAGCAACACTATCTGTTGCTAGACGTGACTGTTTGGGAGTCAAGTTTGCAGGATCATTGCATTCATATAACATTTTAATACTTTTCAAAGTGTAGTCCTTGTAGGAAGGAGTGTTAAGGGCATCGCTTTGTAAAGACAAATCTAATTCATCACGTTTTGGTGCTATAATATCGGGTAAGTAGGGTGGGTGCCGGTGGCGGTATCATATCCTCTAACATCTCTACACCAGATTCAATTTCAATATCCTTTTTGCCCACTGTAATATTCTTGGTTTTCTTGACAGGCTTGCCACTTACCACTACTGGAACTACGGCGGCCATTTCACCACTAGCTGCCACAGTGGCCGCTAAGGCCGATGCCATATTGGTGGGTGAAGCCAGTTCAGCCGTTTCAACAACCTTATTACGACGTCTTTTCAAAAAGTTGCCTCTTAAAGAAGCCGAAGAAGAAGATGAACCAGTACTTCTGCTAGGACTGATATCTTTCTTTACAGCTGCTATGGCCGAATGGCTAGCTGGCGTGGAGACTGCAGATGCTGAGGAGGTGGAGAGCGTAGCTTTTTGTGCTTGATGAGCTGCGTGTTTGGCCTTAACTTTCGACTTGAGATGGGCAAAGCCACGACGTAAACGTGAATGCTCGGATTCACCTTCTAGCAATATTTCATTTTCAAATTCTGAATCAGAGTCCTCCAATTTACTAGTTCTTTTGTGTTTGCCACTGCCACCTGAACTGCGTCTGTCCTGTTCCACCGATAAATCTTCACTTAAAGAGGTTTTTGTTTCCTGATCCGAATCGTATTCGAAACCGGTTTGCGGCTGTTGTTCACCTCCTAAGACAGGATAAGTTTTGTATTTAATTTGGTTTGTTAGATTTTTAATATTTGTATTTGTAAAATGTTTTGATTTTGTTTTTTGTATATTCATTTTCTATATTATTTTTTAATAATCAAATTAAAAATAAAAATCGTAAACAAAAAAACGAAATCATAATTATAATGAATTTTGAAATATTTACCTTTGATTACAATAGTCGGATATGATTGGGGTTGTAATGTAGTAATATTTGTTGTACTACCTTTAGATGATTTTATATCTTCAATTGTTTGTGAAACTTTACCTTTTATCATGCGCCATGTACCGATCGAAGTGGCATCACTGCTCGATAAAGCGGCTATTAGATTCGGACCAACCGATGTCGGCGAGATACCCTCAATACTGCCAGATCTGTGGGCGAATAAGAATGGAATAGTTTAACTAGAGTTTAAAGAAAAATATGTGTAATTTAGATATGCTTAGAATTAAATGGCAATAAAATATAGAAATGTATCTGGTAATAATTTAATTATCTTACAAGATGGTAGGTACATTGGTGGTACTTTTAAATTGTATCACATTTAATTTGATAATTCGTAGTACAAAGTATGTATCTACAGTGGCTCACAGCTTATTTTACTCAGTGCATATTTTTGTGTTTTTAAAAAGCTCCATAAAAAATAAACCAACAGAACTTAAAAAGAAATTTGTTTCATTTAAAATAAAAAATGTTATAGACTAACGAACCAAAATAATTTATTTCAAAAATGCTGGTTTTTTCACGCCACAGCTTATTTTATACAGGCACGTATGGGTTTTGAAAACTTGAAATTAAAACTGGCAATTACACGATTCAATATTTGGTGTTGTAGCGTTTATTATCTACAACATATTTAAGGCGATTTGGCATAGATGCGATCAGTTTTTGGGTAATACTCAGTAAAATATTCGACCAATCCGTCTGTAGCGCTTTTTTTTAATAGTTTTTGTTAGAAATTTTGTGTTTCCGTAGCTGATTTCTAAAAAACCTTCTGCGGTGGCGGTGTTATTAAATGTGGGCACTTATATATTAACCATATTTGCACAATAACCAATTTGTGCTTTGGATTGTTATCCTGGTAAAATCGAAAATCTGCCAGCAGCTAACATACAGGCCCAAACCATGACACTGCTGCCACCATGTGTCACTGTTGTCTTTAGGTTTTCTTTGTTAAGTTCTGTAATTGGTTTCCGCCAAACCAAACCGAATTTGTTAAAGTTATAAGTCGATTATGTATAAACCAAACTGGAGTTGTGTTGCCAATAGGTTCAACCCAACATTATTTGCCCAGGTCAGCTTTAACTTCGGAGGCCAGTTTCTGCCTTTGTTATGGATCTGATTTTCATGGATGAAGCGGCACTTAATGATGATTGGATTGTGGAAGCTTTAATGTTAACCATTTCTGCTATTTTTTGCTGTGAGTGGCCATTTTGGAAATAGTTTAAAACGAATTTTCGTTGAACGCGCACTCATTTGAACTATTTTAAATTGACACTTGTTGTTACAAAACCGTACTCACAATTCAATGGAATGTGTTGATAGAAGTAGAAAAAAAGAAAAATGAAAACCCAACAACGCTGCATTGAGCTATCGGTACAGTAGAAATTGACTGCATAAAATAAGCTGTGATAATAAAATGTAAATTTTTGCAATAAATGTGTTTTGTTTTGTTATTTTAAATGACACCAATTTCTTTTTTAATTTATTGTTCTTTCCTATTATTTTTCTTTTTATGGAGTTTTGAAAACAAAAAAATGCACTGCCTAAAATAAGCTGTGAACCACTGTACATATTTGTTACAAGAATGTCTTAACTGAACGTCGTTTCAATTATTTTTTCAATTATTGTTCAGGTTAGGGTTAGTATTTATGATAAATACTGTATATGACAATATTTTGTCAATTTAACAACAATATGTTGTTAATATAACAACAATATATTGTGAATATAACAACCATGCATCGTTAATTAATTTATTCATTTAGTTCCAAAAAAGAAAACTCATTCAAATATTTATTCAGAAAAAATGTATTTATTAAGTGAATTGTATTATTTTTTTTTTTTTATTTTTTTTTTGTAATATTATAATTTTATTAATATATAATTTCATTCCTTTCCATCTGTATTTATTTTGATGCACCAAAAGTTTTCAAGATTTTTTTTTTAATTTTTTTTTCATTTTGTTATATTAATAATACAAGTTGTTTTATTTGTTTAAACTGTATTTTTTGTTTTTGTATTTGGAAATATAATGTCGATAAAAGTTTGCAACTAATTTTTATTATTTGATTTTTATTAATTTTTATTTGTTTAATTAATTTGTATTAATATTTGGTTTTGGTTTTTATACTGATATATTTAGTTTTTAAAATTTTATTTTTCTTCTGAGTAGTAAATAATAATTTGTTGCGACTATTTCTTGTTTTCTTTATTTTTGAATAATTCATTAATTAATTAATTATAGTTTTATTCTTTTTTTTTTTTTTTGGCAAAAAAACTGTTTAATTTTTGGTTTATTTTAAGTTTTTTGGGGGGTAGAAATATGTTTTTTTTTAAATTGCTGTTGTAATTGTTTAAGTATTTTTGTTTATATAATATATATATATATTATTATTATTATTAGTTTTAATAATTGTATGTAAAGTTTCTTTTTTAACTATATGCTATATTTTGTTGTTTAAAAAATATGTTTGGTTTTATGGTTGTTGTTATAGAAAAAATAAAGAAAAACTACAATATATACTTTAAATATATTTTAAATATATATTCGTTTTATGTAAAAATAACTAAAAAAAAAATTTATAAATAAATGATTTTTGTTGGTTTTATAAAATATGTTTTCTTTATACTTATATAAAAAAAAATTCATATGAAAAAATATTATATAAAATGTATGTTCTAGTAATTATAATTATAATAATAATAATAATTATTATGATAAAGTATTTCTTAAATATTTTGCTAAAGGAATCATTTATTTAAGGGAGTTGTTTCTTTTGTTTTAAATTACCGTATTTCATTTTATATGGAAGGATGTGTTTTATGTTTAATGTTTTATTTAATTATTTATTTATGTTTTATTTTTAAAATGGGAATTAAGGTTAACAAAAATTCTTTTAGTTAAGGTACTACTTGAAGAATATTATTTATTACTTTTGCGTATTCGGTTTCAATTTTTTTAATTTATAAAAATATTTTACTTTTTATAGTCTATACCAAGAAGTGAAAAAGTTTCTACATAGTCCTGTAATAGATTTGTTTTTTAAATTTAGTCTGCAAAACAATATTGAAACTAGTTCAAAGTGCATGATATTAACACGACTTTTAAATGAATTGTCCAATGAAATGCTATACGTTGTAAATGTGAATGCTCGTCTTCAAGAACTGTCAATATTTTATTTTTAAGTTCAACTCAAAGTCGTGCAATTTATTATAGCACTATCTGTTGCTAGATGTGACTGGTTAGGAGTCAAGTTTGCAGGATCATTGCATTCATATAACATTATAAAACTTTTCAAGGTGTAGTACTTGTAGGAAGGAGTGTTAAGGGTATCGATTTGTAAAGGCAAATCTAATTCATTACGTTTTGTTGCTATAGCATCAGGTGAATTTTTATCTGTAAGTAGAATGGGTATCATATTCCCTAACATCTCTACACTAGATTGAGTTTCAATATCCTTTTTACCCACCTACAAATCTTGGTTGATTGGTAACGTGGAATTCAAACGCGCAAACAATCAAGTAGAGTGCACTCGTCCGATTAAAAGTCTATTAGATAATAATGAAAGCTAATCTCCCCCATTAGCTAAGTCAAACCTCTACATACCTCAATAGGTCATTAAGTCTTTGTCAGTGCCTCTTGACAGTAAGGGAAAGAGGATAATCTTTGTCTAATTTTCCTTGGGATATCTTTTAATTTTTCTCCCCAATTTCTAATAAATTTATCATCAAGTGCTTAACAGGGACACATTTTATTTAAATCTTAAATTTAATCAGATGGAAGTGACTTTTAGATATTGTTACGAAATTATATGTATTTCAATTTAAATTAAATGGTTTGTAACGGTATCAACATACAGCATGTTTATTAACATACAACATGATTATCAACATTTGCATTAGTGGAAGTTTCTATTTGCAAATATTGTTTATAACACGCTGTTATCAACATAATTAAGCACTATGGTAACATTAAGTTTTAACAGTTTTTGTTGAACATTATTGAAAGAGACTTTCGATTGTCTTCTCTAGATGCCTCCGGAAATTACTAGAATAGTCTATAAATAGAACAAACAGGGCCACTCAAAAGTTTGTTGATTATGAGCCGTCACTGAATGAACAACACGAAAAATTATGCCTTAAATTTGTTTACATCTTATATAGGGCTCCAATTCCTTTAACTTACATTTTTCGGATCAGCTCTAGTTTTCGAGATACATATTTGATTTTTTTTTAAATTACGTAGTTTCACGATTTTGTGTAACATAACTGAGGAGCAGTTTAACCTACTTATTTTCCTATATGACTGAAAGAAAATAATGGAAAAATTGTCGTCTTCTCTATTTTTTATGAATTTTTGAAATGTAAAAAAAATTTCCATTCAAAGTTATGCGATATCTCCGCAGCATAAAGATAATATTGTAGCCGATTTCTTATATTTACTAAACAGAATGAACCGTTTATTAGTTACGTTACTATAAATCGCGTAACTACGTAGGTAGTTTTCTTAAAAAAATAATATCTCGAAGAGCTGATACAAAAAAAAAATGAATTATAGGTATTTGAAGCCCAATACTAGATGAATACAAACTGACTTAAGGTATGGTCACATTTGCAAATATTAACTCAGAAAAGCATAACCACTTGTTTTAGTACAAATTTGTTTGACGTTGTTCACTATTACAAGAGTTTTGCAAGATCAAACAGCATCAAATAAATTAAAACTAAATATTTGTTGTGATTTGGCCTAAATAAGTAAAGTTTGTTTTTAATAAATAAAAGAGTTCAAATATATGTTATTTAGTGGTTACATCTTTTTCGGCAAATATTTGCCAAGTGTGACCGTACCTTAAGAAATCTAAGGCACCAAAAAAAGTTTTCATTTTGTCAGGCTTTGACATCAAAGCGTTTTCAAACTGTAATTAAATTGTGTTAAAGTAAACTGTAAAAGAGTGTAAAAGACAGAGAGTTCATTTAAAATTGTTTTTGTGTATATTCGATAAATAAAGACTCGTATATTTACTTTGACGCTTTTATTTGGCAATTAAAAGGATTCCGGTTTCTTTAAAGGAAATAAACCACCGTTTTTAAAAGTTAAAAACGTAACAATATCTTATTTCTTAGTATAGAGCATAAAAGTAACTGCCTTTAAACCGATTTTATTTCTAATTATTTCCTTTTTGTTTAATTAATCCATTTTTAATAAGTGTTTTGCAATAGGTACCAAATTTTTATTACAGTTATCATCCAATTAATTTCACTAATTAAAACAGGTTTTCTAGCTACTAATAATATTTCAATTATTTAATTGTTCATCTGCATCTTTCAATTAATTAATTCATTAATGTTATACAAAAATTGTGCTATGAAAAGTTTCAAAAAATAATTTGGTTTGTTTTGTTTTTTTTTTTCTATTTTATTTAATTTTTGGTTTTCTATCGATAATTTTTTGTTTTCTTTTGTTTTTGTAATATATATATTTTAAGATACAAGATAAATTAAATGCTTGTTAAAACTCATGATTAAATTTTTCACGAAAATTTTCTTTTGACATTTTCTGCAAATTTTTTATATAAAAATCGTTAAGTAGGTAAGTATGTAGTATGTTTATTTCTTATTTATTTCATTATTTATTTATAATAATTATTATATATAAAAAAAGCCAACTGTTTTTTTTTTTTTTTGTTCATTATAATTATTAAATATTTTGTTGTTAGAAGTAAAGTTTTGTCATTTTATTTTTAATTTATTTAGTATTCAAGGCGTTTTATATGTTTTCATTTAATTAAAAAAACGTTTAAGCTTTAGATTAAAGGTATTATTTTTTGGTTTGTTTATAATTAATTAAAAAAAAAATTATTAATTGTACTACCTTTATTTCATTTAGTTCGTATATATTTGTTTTTAATGTTTTATTTTAGTTCTTTATACAACAGTTTTGGTTTCATAAATTATATATACTCGTATTATTTAATAATAATAATATTATTTTAAGTCTTGTTTTTTAATAAAATTACAGATCATTTTATAGTTTTTCTTATTGATTTTTCTTTTTTTACCGACTTGAAATACATTCAAAACATTTATGAATGGAACTCGACTTCGTTCATATGGGCACCGCGGCCACGTCGACAGTGGTCGATTCGTTGGACCCAATTTTGGATGACTCGGTCACACATTTCGGCCGGAATGGCCGCTATTTCGCGTTCAATGTTGGCTCTAAGTTCTTCCAACGTTGTCGGCTTGTTGGCATAGACCAATGATTTGACGTAGCCCCAAAGAAAAAAATCTAGAGGCGTTAAATCGCAAGAACGAGGCGGCCAATTGACTGGTCCATTTCTTGAGATAACACGCTCGTCAAACTTACTCTTCAGTAAATCGATTGTAACGTGTGCTGTGTGGCTTGTGGCACCGTCTTGTTGAAACCACATGTCATCCAAGTCCATGTGTTCCAATTCGGGCCAAAAATAATCGCTAATCATTGCGCGATAACGATCGCCATTCACAGTAACGTGACGATCGTTATTGTCGACGAAAAAATATGGCCCAATGACGCCGCCGGCATGCAAAGCGCACCAAACAGTAATTTTTTGTGGATGAAGTGGTGATTCGTGAAGCACATGTGGATTTTCAGCAGGCCAATAACGCATATTTTGCTTATTGACGAACCCATTGAGCCAAAAATGAGCTTCGTCACTGAAGATGATTTTGCGATGAAATTCATCATCTTGGTGCATCTTCTCCAGAGCCCAATCGGAGAACGTACGTCGACTCAAATGGTCCATCGGCTTCAATTCTTGAGTCAGCTTAATCTTGTATGGATGTAAACCCAGATCCTTACGCAAAATTCGCCATAAAGTGGTCTTGGGGATGCCCAGTTCTTGAGAACGCCGCGGAATCGACTGATTTGAATCGTTTGCTACGGACGCCTGAACGGCAGCGATATTTTCGGAACTTCGACCAGGCCGTTGTCTCACTGGCACGACAGCATCACACAATGAATATGTAGACTCAAATTTTTGCACTAAACTTGTTATTGCTTGTCTACTAGGGCGATAATTACGACCGAAAATTGGAGTTAACGCTCTTAAAGTTGCGGTCACCGACTCCGAATTTCGGTAGTACATTTTTATAATTTCCAAACGTTGTTCCTTCGTGTACTTTACCATAACGAAAATGTTAAGTTTACTGAAAAAAAAGAAAGCAACAATTAGATGATCAGTGAAATAGTGCGTTCACAATTTAAATTCAGAGTTGTCAAGTAGCTATTGGAAAACCCGATACATCTTCATATTTATTTTTAAACACCACTGTTTTATATATTTTTTGACAATTCCTTTTCAAAATAAACAAAAAAAATTTTAAATAAACACATGTATTTGATTGTAGCTAGCACATACATACATACATGTATGAAAATAAAAAACAACGAATGAGGGAACAAAGCGTCCCAGCAAGCCATATGAGTCCGAAAAGAGTCTTTTCTGACTCCTTTTTCAGAGCGCTCCTAGAATGGTATGCTGGGGTGTCTCACGAATACATGCATGTGTCAGGGATGATAAATGAGAAAACCAATATCGTACCAAAGAACTTTTTAAATCGTACATTTTCGAGCCCAATAGTACTAAATATTTTTTTTTTTTATTTAATTTTATTGGTACATGTAAAGTAGAGATAACAAAAAAAAAATAAATCCATGTTCATTAATTATACATATGTAGATAATTATGGTCATAGAAAATATTAGTAAGGTACATTCAAATAAAAAATATCAAATTTATACATTTTTGATAACAAACCAGTTGTTGCTATATTAAAGTTGTAACAAGAGTTTTATTTTAGTACCACTTGCAAAAAACTAAGACGACGCTTTCATACTGCAAAAAACCGTATTGATATTAAATGGCAACGCTTATTTACTGAATGAATAGATCTTTGCACTTGTTCATTGGGAATAAATAGCAGGTAGTTTTTAGTATTCAGCTAATATTTTATAGTTGTTGTTAAACTTCATATATAAAATTAAGAGAGCAATTGTAAAGTTTATACAGTTTGATAAAATGCTTTGTTGTAGAGTAGCAATCATCTTGGTAAAATACATGGCACGCGCCTAAATTTTTTAAGCGACTAGAAAAAACTTCAATGCTGTTTTTTGCAGTATGAAAGCGTCGTCTTAGTTTTTTGGAAGTGAATGTATTTTTTGAATGTACCTTACTAATATTTTATATGACCATAATTATTTAAATACTTATATATGTATGTATGTATAATTAATTAACATGTATTTATTTTTTGTTATCTTTACTTTACATGAACCAATGAATTTAAAGTACCTTTTGTTTTTGTTGTATTAAATTTTTGTTTATTAAAATAAAATTTAAAAAAAAATTGTAAACAAATCATTTAGTACTATTGGGGTCGAAAAAGTACGATTTTAAAAGTTCGTTGGTACGATATTGGTTTTCTCATTTATCATCCCTGATGTGTACCCATTTTTGTACGACTCACCCCTCTCACGAACAAAGCCAGAATCGCAGCGACAAAAATTTCATAATGTAAACCGGGACTAAAACGAACTATTTATTATGCTTTTGTTATTTCAAATTTGTTGATCTAAACTCTAGCAATTTATTTTAATATTCTATTTGAACTTTTTCTAACCTTTAAATACAACTATCTTATAAATGTCACGTTTTCTTTAAGTCATTAAATATGATTTTCACAAACGCTACTAAAAAATAAGTAATCTACACAAAAGATCATTAACACCGGCTTTTTCCATGAATACATAAAAAAAACTTATAAAACAACCAATAAGAGAAAAAACCAACGAGTAGACAGCAAAAAAAAAAAAAAAAACAAGCAAACAAAATGGCGCGCTAGTATGCGTGAATTTTTAGCAATGAATTGGGAATAAAAACGATGACGTGCAAATTAATATTTCTAGATTTTTACACAGAAAAAAAAAGCCGGCCGGTTAGGATTAAAAGAAACTTTCTTTTCAGTACATATTAATAATGCGAAACAAAATTCAATATTTTGAATTCTAAACTACATAACACAATTGAAAAAAAAAAAAACGCAAACTGTACCCAATAAAATTTAACATCGTTAAATGTGTACCCACTTCTAGATATTTTTTTCTTGCTTGTCTACAAATACGAACATAAAAAATGTGACTAAAGCTCCGCACACGAGTGAAAAAAGGTACATATTTAATAAAAGTTAGGATGTAAATGAAAAATGAGGTTATATAACTATAAGTATATTAATTAATTACTCTCATATTTATATTTATTAAAATCACAAAACTATCAAAACCAATTCTGTAATTAATATGATTCATGTTCTACAAGGACAACATTTACTAAAGAAAATTCTACATATTTAAAAAATGCTTACCTTTATAAAATTAGTTAATTTTCAGCGTCTAATAAACAGTTTTTTAAATAAATACAGTTTATTCAATAGAAATTAGTATTATTTTCTAAAAAAAAATGTTTGTAATGTTAAAAACCAAAATGGCTACTTTATGTTCTACAATTCACTTTTTGTGTCACTTAAGAAAAATTTGCTATGAAGCAGCCGAGAACACAACTGCACTTGACGAACGACAAACAATTACTCGTGAAAGTCAATGGCGGCCGCTGTGTATATCGACTTTTGTGTAGATAAAAATAGCGAGTGAGTGCTCCAATAGCCGAGTTGTATTTTAATGTAGAGCTGTAAGATAGGGTTGTATTTGTAAGTTGTATAGTTGGTAACTCCTAAAGGGCATTGCCAGCAGCATTGTCAAATTTGAAATTTCAAAACGCACCAAAATGTATAAAAAGTATACTATGTTTGTATTATAAATATAACAATAAAACAGTCTCCTAAAGTTCAGTGTTTTTAGAAAAAAATGCCTAACAAAAATAAACAATAAACTTAACAAATTTATTTGTAATCCTTTGTACTAGATATGTAATTAAATTCATAAATTCTATATAAAGCCTTTTAAAAAGAGATCAACGATTAATAGTAAGGATTCAAAATTAATAATTAATGTATTAACACTAAACAACTTTGTAAACACATAGTATCTACATATGATTGCATACATTTGTACAAGATTTTGTACATTCATTTTATAAATTCTTTTTAAAGAAATTGAAAACTTATAATAATTATTCCAAATTAATAAAGCTAATAATATATGTAATTATTGTTATCATCTGGCCACAAAACAAATTTCATTTCAAAATTCTGCTGTTTTTAAACATCATTACCATTAATGTGGCAATTAACACTATCAGGAAGTTGCTAACTGTCACAGCAAGCATTTTCCCCTTTTAACCCATTTTTGATTCGGTTATGTATATCATATGATTTGGTACGTCTTAAGGTATAGTCACACTTGGCAAATATTTACTAAAAAAAGCGTAACCACTTATTTTAGCAAAAATTTGTTTGATGATGTTTACTCTTACAATAGTTTTGCAAGATCAAACAGAAACAAATAAAACTAAATATTTGTTCTTTCTCGTTGTAAATATGTAAATGTATTTTTTTTAAATCAATTTTTTGCACAAAAAATTTAAAAAGCACCAAAAATGGTGCTAAACGCACCAAGTTGACAACGCTGTTGCCAGATATAGGTGTTAAATTATAAAAATGTAGTGCATTTTAAGTAAAACTTAAAAGATAATTATGCAAAACTTTGAAGAAGAATTACAAGTTTATAAAATAATTAAGAGCGCGTCTAAACGTTTGTGATTAACAATTTAAGATAAAATGTTTAATATCATTGTAATTTACTGCAATAGTGGCTCATCTCAAAGTATTGGAGTATTTTACGATGATTTGCAAATTGCAATCTACAAATGTATATAAGTATGTAAGTATGTATGCATTTCTTTGATCTTATTTTTAGATACTAAGAATTTTGTTTATATAGTAAAATATTTATGTATGTATATAAATTCGGGTTTTATATAATAAAAACTTTTTTAAAAGCGCCTACGCAAAAACTACCAACAAAATCGGGTTAATCTACAAACTCTACTAGTTTATGGGCGCCATTTTGGAGGCAATCTTCTAACGAATACCATAATAGCTTGCTTTACATACATACATACATATATGTAAATTACAATTATTGGATATTAAATCTGGCTTTTGTTAATAACAAACGTGAAAATTTTGAAATGTGCCCATATTACCAAAGATGAAAAATGATTAGATTCTAATTACATTTTTGAAAAAACTACATAATAAATATGCACAGACATACATATTACGATAAATATAATGTACTCGTACCTATAGCCTAGTCATTAAATTTTATCATTATATAACGGGGTTTTCAACAAACACTTTATTTTCCAACAGCGAAACAGTAGAGCAAGCATTGACAATTATTGTTATGAATTGAATTTCGCCTGAAAATCACAATGAAATAGGTATTAAAAATTCTTTATGAAAATCGAACTATGTACATATAAAAAAGCTACATTTCCTAAAATTCGTTATACATATGTATGTACATATTTACATAAATTTCCTTCTGAGACCGCTTTTACAAATGTTGGTCGATTAATATGCGTCCATTGGTTTAATGTGTCAACACCAACGCGTGTTCGAGGCTATCGTTTAAGTGCAATTGTTGCAGTCGTGAGCCGCAGTGTCAAAGTAGGTCGGAATTTCTCCATTCCTTGGGGTTCTCAACAACTGAGGCTATCCACAATAAACACATGGCGTACAGTTTGTTTTTAAAGTCCTACAAGGTGCAAGTGTTTGTTGCACGAATTAAAGTTGGCCTACCATTATTATACCCACCACCATATATTGCGTTTGTCATTCCGTTTGTAACACATCGAAATAATGGTCGTAGAACCAAAAATATATAGGTATGTACATATATTCTGGGTCGCTATAAGATTCTAAGACGATTTAGCCACGTACGTTTGTCTGTCCGTCTGTTGTTGGTACGATACAGCTTCGAAAAAAAAGACGGAACAATTAAATTTTTACCTAGGTTAGGTTAGGTTAGGTCAGAAGGCCGGTGTGAGGTTTTCCCCACACCATCAGTACGTAACATATTTTGATCCACCGAAATGTTTGGTATTGCAAATGGGCAAAATCGGTCCAGCACGATCTGAGTTATAGATCAAAGTTTCAGATTACCTCGATCTTTTTCAGATATTTTCAAATATAATGCAGATATCATGAAATTGAAAATGGTCGGAATCGGTTAACGATTTCTCATAGCCCCCATACAAATGACTTCCCGGAATATGGCTTTATGGGACATAAATATCTATAGAAAAGCCCTACAAAACTGCAATAATAAATTTCATGCAAAGTGAAATCTTAAAACAATATTTTGTTTGCATTGGTCCATAATTTTGACACAGCCCTATACAAAGACCACTTCCGAAAATCACTTAAATGAACATAAATCCTTTGAAAAAGGACTATCAAGTTAAAATTCGACAAGCATTATACATTTAAAATATACATTTAAATCGTCGTACCAAATTTCATGATGATCGGTCTATATTTGACCGTACTGCCCATATAAAGTCCAGTTCCGAAAATCACTTAAATGCGCATAAATCCCTTACAAAACCCACTATTTTGTTGAAATTAAACACAAATAGTCCATACATATAAAAAAATCGTCTATATCAATATGACGATGATCGGTCCATATTAGACCGTAGCCCCCATTTTAAGTCTACTTCCAAAATTCGCATGAATCTCCATAATAGTTGATTTGGTCTTACTTGTTTTTGCCATACATTTGCTGAATTAATTTTCTGTAGAAAGCCATTTCTGCATTTGGGATTCTGAAAATCAAAGATCAATTGTTAAACTTGTCACTTTATGATGCTCTATGTGAGATAGGTATAATATTTTTTCAAAAATATTTTTTTGGAAATTTAGAGTAATGACTAAAGAATTTGTTATATAAATTGCCATTTCTGATGCTTAATCTAGTTGATCCTCTAAGTCAAGTTTTATTTTTTTTTTCAATGTAAATTTGGTTAATCTCTGAATTTGGCAGGTTATCCCAAGACCGATTCAAGGAAGTCCTAAGTCGACCTATACCTTCATATAGGAAGCTGAAACGCCTTAATCTTGTATTAAAAAATTTATAGCATGTGACTTATGCACCTTCGAAAAACCGTATCGCTGTACAGTTAGACGACGTTAATCATCAACTAATGCAAGACTAAGACGGAAATCTCTCGAAGGCAGCGAAAAAAGGACGGCCTGATTGCCTTTGAGCGATAATGACAATGTCGCAAACAAAATGCCTGTTGTTTCTGTATTGTGTTGTATATGTTGCTGATTTGCACTCACCTTGTATAGTTACACCAGTGATGGAAATTGGGTTTTAGGATTTCGTACCAATTATATAAATAAAATGTACTTCTTAGACCTCCACGGCACCATTTTTAATATTTGTTAAATAATAATAAAATTAACCACGAACTTACTTCATCGAAAATTCGATATACATACATATCTTTAGGCAACATTTTTAACATTACCTTATATAACGAATGTGTAAACAATTTCATACTCGTTTGGTATTGATTAATTGCAAGTGATAAAAAAGTATACGGCATAACACTTCTGCAAAAAATCATTATCTAACTTCTAGTGATATTATAAATGCTATAAAACAGGTCTCTATTGGAAAATGCTACCAGCATTTGTTCAAGTGTTCCAGGAAGAAAGTTACCAAAGGATACTCTAGCAATTTTATTTTAATGCAAGAGCTCCTTTCGTAATAAAATGTTTCCTGTAAACTACCTATCTTGATTTGGTATTTGTTTGTATTTGTTTAAAGCTGTCTCGGACACACATACTCACTCATACCCAGGTAGCAATTTTTTTGAAATTTTTAATCATATATGAGTCTTCTTTGACTCCCCCGCGCGATTAAAATAATCACTTATGCTCTCGCTTTTGAGTCGGAAATTAATGTTTTGTCGGAAGAAAATGGTCGCGACTCTTCTGAAGGAGTCTTTTATGACTCGGTTTTCTGAACTCTTGCGACGCATTTTTGTCACTTTCTTAAAAACAGTCATATTATGAACATCTATGTAATTAAATTATGATTCCGCACATTCAGCAGATTTGTTTTTGTTCTTAATTAGTCGCTTTCTAAACATTTAAATGAGTCTTGTTTTAGTCTTTTTTTTTATCGTCAAACTGAGTAATCAGTTTTTGGTCATCTAAGGTAATCTTAAAAGGCTCATTTTGCTGATATTATAAAAAACAATCTTCCAATTGCTAGCTGGGATGTGCTAGTGTTGGAAGCAGCAAAAAACAAACGACCGCAAATAATTGTACACTCAAACAATTTTTCAGTTGCCAAAATTAAAGACATTTTTTTGGTTTTAGTATTTTTATTTGACTTTAATTTTTTTCAACAACACCATGGTGCAACTATACAAGGTGAGTGCAGTAGCCCAGCTTACTGACTATGTTTACAATTTACTTATGTCAAAAGTAATACTTTTTCAAGTATTTTTGACAGTATGTAGTACATTATTTTACAGAAACAAAATGCCTGTTGTTTCTGTTTTGTGTTGTATTCGTTGTCGATTTGCACTCACCTTGTATAGTTGCACCATGAACAACACTTTATGAAAACTTTTTATAATAATAACAAAAACAATATTCATTTAATGCAGACACGCGTATACTATTAGTTTTTCATTAAATTTTAATATTAATAATTAACAACGAAAGAAAATATATACAAATAATATTAAATTATAAAATAATATATGTATAAACATAATGTATAATTAAATATTTTTTGACTTACAATGCGATGACAAATCTATAAAAAAGACAGCGAAACAGGTTATAGTATACATGTGTCAACGTCGCGCACACAGAATTTTGTTCCTATACACGCGTGTATAGCAAGCGCCCGAGACTGGTTTGAAGTCAGTTAGATGGCTACTTCTAATTCTTTAAGAATATTATGTACTTGCGTTTATTATCGCAATTATCTAAAATATTCTTATTAATGAAGTATCGGTTTATTTGCGAAAATTTAAACTTCAAATATTCAACCAACAATTTCTTGTCGTAATAATCATCTTATAGATGCATATTTAAATATAAATAAACATACAACTTAATAAAATCTCTCTAAAAAGATAAATTTATTTACATATGTATGTATTTCATCTGAAATATCAAATTTTGATGTAACAGTATTTTGAAATTATACCAAATGACTCGTGGTAGTATCACAGTACCAACTCTTTCTAAAATATATCAGATAAAGTACAATTGTACCATGTTTGCCAACACTGAGTTACACCATGCAAATGATTGTGTACTGAAATCTTTGCTTTAAACAAATAACGGGTCCGCCATCTAACGTTTTTTTGAACTAGTGCTTATTTCGTGAATTGTAACACTTAGCTCATGTCTGATTTGACAGATAATTAGTTTTATCCTTCCGCTGAACGAATATGATTGTGTATACGCTTGAAAAACACTGGGAAATATTGCGACATTACTTTAAAAATCATAGTAATGTTGCAGAATGTGTGCGAAAATTGCGTACGTATTTTGGAAGAAGAGAAGAACCGTCAGCTCCGTATGTTTGTTATCTTGTGAAAAAAGTCAAAGAAACTGGCATCCTCATCGATAAACCAAAGCGTGAAAAGCCAAAAACAGTGCGTAAACCCGAGAATAGTGCTGCTGTGGCAGAAAGTGTGCGTGAAACGCCATCAACATCAATTCACCGTCGTTCTCAATAATTGAAGATTTCGGAGACATCATTGAGATGAATTTTGCATAAAGATCTTGGTATGACGCCATACAAAGTCCAATTGGTTCAGGAGTCGACAAGCCGACAAGTCAGAGACAATTAATGCTTTAAAGGACAATATTCGTGAAGCCATTGGTGAAAAACAGCTGCACACAATCGAGAATGTACTTCAAAATTGTACCGATCGTGTAGGCTACTGCCGAGGCAGCCATTTGAATCAAATTATTTTCCATTATTAACCGGAAAGATTGCATTTTCAAATAAAAAAAGAAATTTTAGAATATATTCAGTAGTTTTTTTTATAGCATTTTCAAAAAAAAAGAAAAAAGTTATTTGCGGACCCTTTAATTGTGTACAGAAATCGAATAATATACATAAACAAAATTTAATCATCCAAAAAATTACCAAAATAAAGATTATTTTCTTTGTTTGTTTGTTTTTAAATTATTTATGTGACATATTTGATTTTGACATTGAATATTACCATTAAGAAATACTAAATAGTCAGCCATGTCACAGAATTTAATTCCGTTTGGAAGTGGAATTAATTTCGTATTTTGCTTCTATAGAAAAAGTAAAACGAAAAATTTTTTCGGAATGAAACCTATAAATGCTTAAAATTACAATTCCACATAGTAAATTAAAAGTGGTTTAATTAATTTGTTTTTGTGACCAATATTTATAATTATTATAATTTTTAAGGAGTTTCCTTCAGGCTAATTTGGTCAAATGTTTGTTTCCAAACGTAAATAAAAAACTTGTTCGATTTTTATTTTATTTACCCAACGTTTAAAAACGTTAAAAAATAAAAATCGAACGTTAAAAAATAAAAATAAAAATCGAACAAGTTTTTTATTTACGTTTGGAAACAAAAATTTGACCAAATTAGCCTGAAGGAAACTCCTTAAAAATTATAAAAGTGGTTTCATTCCGAAAAAAATTTCATTTTGCTTTTCCTATAGAAGCAAGAAATGGAATTAATTCCAATTCCGAACGGAATTAAATACTGTGACATGGCTGAATGTATTGACGATATCACCTGTTTAAAACGCCTTGCTCTAAGTTTTGAATATATAAATCAAACTTTTCAAATAAAACACAATCTTTATAATATTTTCTTGACACATCGTACAATTGAGTTTATTTTTATAAATAATTTATTTCTGGTTGCGTTCTATTTATAACACAAATAACATAAAATAATTAGTTTATTAATGCCTGTTTTTAATAGCGATATAAATATAACAATATTATTACAACAATAATTACATACGAGTACATATACTTATGACAATAATAGATATATGAAATTTAATGAAATATTTTTTAACCAAAAATCATTTGTAAATGGTTTTATTTCAAAAATATGTTATAGATATATAACAAAAAACGCACATACAATGCCAACATTTAAATCAATTTGCTTTATATTTAGTTTAATATTATATTTAACATTTCTTTATAGGTAATAAATTCTTCTTATTTCTTTATAAATTCGCTACAGCAATAATATAAAAAAATAATTTATTTTTTTTTTTTTCTAATTTCTTAAAATTTAAAAATAGTCGTTTTAAAATACATCATTTATGCACAAGCAGTTACAAATTGGTTAGACAAACAATACATACATATTTCATAAGAAAACACAAAGTGCTTAGTGTAACATCTAGTCCTGCATCCTTTTAGTTTGTTGCGCTGTTGCCGCAGATGATGTGTTGTGCATACATACATACGTACATACATATTTTTTTCTTTTCCGGTACCTGCAACATTTTGTTTTCATAATTATTCTTGTTTTTGTTTTTTTTGCATTTTCACAACTCGACATAATTCTATTTTAGATCCCTGTTTTCCAAAATGTTTTATTTTGTTTTGTTAAAAGTTAAGAAACAATCCTACAGACTCACATTTTAAATGAGGGTTTTTAGAGTTGTTATAAAGATTATTTTACTACCTAAGTAAAATAGTAGTTACATACAAATATTTTGGTTTCAATTGTGTTTAGTTTTTTTTTTAATAGGTTTTCAAAGAAAATAATGCATATTTCTTAATTATCTTTCACAAAAAATTGTTAACACATTTTAACACAGAATAGTAAGTACAGTTACACATTTAGTTTAGTTTTAAATTAAGGGATATACAGACATGTTTAGGTGTTATTATTGTTTAGTTATTATAAGAAAATGTATACCTACATACCTATATGTATATAAAATATTTATTTTAAACTAACTCTAAAGGCTCAGTTAGCCGACTGTAATGAAATGTAACTGCAACAGTAAGAAACAGTTGTTGGATATTGTTATGTGTAAAGTAATGCAAGTGGTTATGGAGATGTAAAGTAACGCAACACCGTAATGTATGAATCTGTAAGAAATAGAATTTCTTTACATTTTTACGGCATTACACAACATTCCGTTACAGTCGGCTAACTGAGGTCACACATGGCAAATATTTACTCAAAAAACGTAACCACTTGTTTTAGTACAAATATGTTTGACGTTGTTTACTCTTAAAAAAATTACTTTTTCGACAAATATTTGCCAAGCATGACCGTACCTTAAGTATATACATACATACATACATACATATGTACATACATGCAGTGGCTCACAGCCTATTTCGTGTGAGACCAAATGCAATTTAACAAAAATATTTCTTTTTGCATTTAATTCTTTGTTCATTTATTCGTGTAACAAGACCAAAATAAAATTCAAAAATAATATCACAGAAGAAAAAATATAGCAACACAAAAACAACTTGCAAATTCGATGTCACTGTTTATTTCGTGTGTTTTAATTAATCGTTATTTAAGCGTAATATACATATTACATACTAGTTGACTTATAATATGTTTTGAACCTGACTAATATGATATTAGAAAGTTCACCTAATTCTGGTTTTACGCGGTCTTTTTTACACGGCTTTGATTTAACACGATTTGAAAATAAACAAATTTTAATTTTTTTACACGATTTTATTCCATTTAACATGATTTAAAATCTTTTATGCTTAAATTTTTATACCCTACAACACCATATTGGATTAGTTCTGATGTTTGTAACGCCCAGAAATATTGGTCCAACACGCACCTTAAAGTATACCGATCGCAAATTTGAAGATATTTCGATAAAATTTGGTACGTGAAATTTTTTTAGCCCAAGGACGGATGGGATTGAAATTGGTGGAAATCAGTCCATTATTCCACCTGGCACCTATACAAATGTCCTCCCGAAATTAGGGTTTAAAGATCATAAATGTTTGAATTATGCAAGTATCCAAACAAATTTCACCACAAATGAGTGATAAATGAAGCCAAATCAGATCTACAAATTTTGTGCAGATCGGTCGATAATATATCATAGTTCCCATATAAGGCCCACTCCCGAAAATCACTTTAAAGAGCATAACTGCCTCAAAAGTGTTGGTATCTAAATAATATTGAACGCAAATATATTCCATATACCTATATACGAATAATATGGTACAATTTAATTGTGATCGGTCCATAATTAATCATAGCTCCCATATATGGCCCACTCCCGAAAATTACTTTAACGACCATAAATTTCTTAAAAATGTTGGTATCTAAATAAAATTCAACACAAATAAGTTTGATACTTATATACAGAAATGATGACATCTGATTTTATAATGGTCGGTCCATAATTAGTCGAAACTCCCATATAAGAGACCGTAATTTACTTAAACCTCCATAAATCTTTTGAAATCGAGACAAAGTTTAACACATATAATATTTATATTCACAGAAATCATGACACTAAATTTTTGGATGATCGGTCCACAATAGGTTATATCTCACATATAACACCCATTTCTGAAAAACTCTTTTATACATATACTGGGTGTAGGGTATTATCTATATGGTCGGGCTTGACCGACTATACTTTTTTACTTGTTTTTGGTTAAATTCAATTATTGCGAAATATGCTCATAAGTCCCCTTTTACAGTTGAGAAATTGATAGACAGACATTTTTCTCATTCTGCTTTGAACTTGCCTAAACCTTTTAGAGTTGCGAAATTAAGAGACAGACAGAAATTTTTTGTTTATTTTCTTATTTCTTCTTCTATGTTGATTGTTGTGGGAATTTTTATTATAAAAACGCATTGAGAATAAAAAAAATTAAAAAACCTTGCATTAAGCTCTTGCTTAATTTTTGTTATCAATAAATCTATTTGGTTAATAAATTTAATTATTTTTGCAATACGCGCGTTAAAGTGAAAAAAATTATTTAAAGCAACAACATGAAAAAATGCGAAGAGTGGAAACTGTAAACGAAAAATGTCTTAAAATGTCCAGTACAGTAGAGGTTTACCGCACACTCTTCCCTTCAGTACATCGCCAACAAATTTCGCCTGTCTGGTTTTCAATTTCTCAACTGTAAAAGGGGACTTACACGAATAAGTGAACAAAGAATAAAATGCCGAACAATTTTTTTTGTTAAATTATATTTTTGTTGTTTTTTTCAAGTTGTGTGTCACTGTAAATACATATGTACATATGTATGTATGCATGTATGTAAATATTTTTCTGCTGTTGTAATTTAGCAACATGCATTAAGTTATTAAGAATCATAAATTATAGCAATCTGTATGATATATGTTTATCTTATTAATAAAGATCAACATATTTCCATACTTCTTAAATTTATTATAATTTGCTCGAAATATTTTATAAGTTATGATACCTATACATATACATACTTAATTTAGGCCAATTTCGTAAACAGTTAAAATTCTTTTCTTTTTAATTAATAACACTGTGCTCGATTTTGACAATTTTTTTTTACCGAAAAAACGGGGCACCCTAGTGGGTAAAACTAAATCGAGTTCACTGAATGCAATGGTGCTAACCATTTTTTAGGTTAGGTTTAGGTTAAAAACGCACAAGTTGGTGCACTTTTTAGTTTTATATAATTTTTTCGCACCATATTTTGCAAAACATCCCAAATGTGCTTGATTGGGTTAAGATCTGGTGACTGGGAAGGTGAATTCAGTGGTCTTGGTGCATGATAATGAAGATAATGAGATCGTTGTTTTGCCTTGTCAGGCCTAAGCTTGTCACAGATGGCTTCAAATTTTGTTCTAACATGGTTTTATACTGAAACCAAACGATCCAGCCCGAATGCCGACATACTTCACCAGACCATAACACTTCAACCAACATGTTTCACTATAGGTATAATATATTATATAACGTTTGTATTACTTGCAGTAATACCAGTATTTGTCTTATACAGAGGACCCAATCGAAAATTTATAGGACTATGACGGGAGCACCGTGGTATATAAGGAATGAAAGCATCCATAGTGATTTAGAAGTACCATTGGTTAAATATGAATTCAGAAAAATTGGTGGAAAATATACATATCTTGAAGTTGCAAAACCATCCGAACACGCTTGCGAGATTGCTTACTAGAACTAAAATAGAAACAAGGCTTCGTAGAGCAGATTTAGCACCCTGCTAATTTAGAGTCCATTTTTTCATTATGGCTTCCTCAACTGAGAGCAAATAGCTTTCAAGGTTTAGGCTTTAAGATTTGAATACTTATTGTAAAGCCTATGTAGTAAATGCTACTGTTCTTCGTTACTGTTCTTCGTGAAATAATAATTTTGGAATATCGCGCAAGATTGAGGCGCATTTTTGAAATTCTTCGTTAAGGATACTCCTAACATTATGTCTTGAAGGCTTCTTAGGTCTTCCATATCGTTAGTTTCGGTGCTATTGGTGTTTTCATAGTTTCCAATAATAGTTTGCACAGTAGCTCGACATAATTTCATTACTTAAGCAATTTCTTCATAAGAATTATTTTCTTTTCGAAGATATATTACCAAATTTTGAACTGATTGTTGCATGGTGTAACTATAAAAGGTGAGTGCAGTAGCACAGCTGACTGACTTTCTTTACAATTTACTTATGCCAAAAGTAATACATTGTCAAATATTTTGACAGTAGTACATTATTTTACATGTCTGTTGTCTCTTTATTGTGTTGTATTTGTTGCCGATTTGCACTCACCTGCATAATTACACCACGGATTGTTGTACATAATTATTTTCTATTTGTCATTTATAAAATTAGTGTTTTAAAAAGCGCTTTGCGCTTTTATAAAATAAGGCTAATAATCTAACGGTGTTTTTTCCTTTTTTTAAGACAGTTTCTTATTCATTTTAAGACGTGCATGTATATTTTCCCCCCGCTGGTTATTGTGTTTATTGCCAATAGTTTGTAAATTATTAATATTTTAAAACTTTTTTCGTTTACAGATATTCCTACTCTATTAATGTTTTACAAATATTTGTTACATTTTTTACTGATATCATTACTAATTTTCTAAAAGCTCAAAATAGTAGTTCAAAAGAGTTTTTTCCTTAACTGTATATAAACTTTCAAAACATAATTTCCTGATAATTAAAATCGAATGAATAACTTTTTAATGCATACAATAATCGTAAGGATTTTTTAAAATGTATCAATTGAAAAACATTTACGTAAAGTAGTTAGTTCCGAATGCGGCTACTATTCAAGTAGAAATCCACGAATAAGGATCTAGCCCAATATCATTTCATTGAAGAGTTGTTAGATCCGTAACGTTTCCATACAATATTTTCCAAAGTAACAAGTTTGAGACGTCAAACATGAAACATGATGTAACGAATTTTATTCCTACGCTTAAAACTAGCTAGCGGCCACGGGCGGTAATCAGTTGCTCTTTTTGCCGCTTATACTTTTTGTAGGTAGGCAAATGTGCGCGGCATATTTAAAGCGGCAAATGTCAAAAAAATTAAATTGATATGTTTTTACATAAATATAATATTAAATAAACATTTTTTAGTGTGTACATGGTGTAAAAAGAATTAAAAAAATCGATTTTTTTTTTATTTTTAACTAAACTCATATGTCACATATTATATACATACATGCGTATGGTAACATCGTTTTAAGCGGCAAAGTTGAACAAAATTCAAAATTGCCAGATTAGGCAAATAAACAAAACTTTAATTCACTGGTAATAATGTTGCCGCCCGCGGCCGCATGTCGCTTATATTGGCCTTTCACTATAATATATTTAATTTTATATCTTAATTGTCTTAATTGTATTTAAATCTGTTACAATTTTAGATTGAAACAAGCAAGAAAGTATAGTCGGTCAAGCCCGCCCATATAATACCCCACACCCACTATATGTGTACTATGGCCGATTGTTTTCCGTATATATAAAATATTTATTATTTATATTGGACCAATCTGCATTGCAAATTTGTAGATGTGATTAAGCTTCATTATTTGTCGCGAAAATAGATATGTTCATAAATCAAACATTCACGACCGATAAATCCCGATTTCGGGAGGACATTTTAATGGGCCAGGTGAAATAAGGGACCGATTTCAACCAATTTCAATACCAACCATGTCCATGGAACAAATATCTTCAAAATTGCCACCTGCACTTTGTTCATGAGCTTTACATGGATAGCCAGGCAACCAAACGGACATTTCTAAATAGAATCAGGAAGTGATTCTGAGTCGATCGGTTTACTTTAAGGTGGATTTTGGACTAATAATTGTTGGAGTTACAAACATCAACACAAATCCAATATACCCTCTCTAGTATGGTAGAAATATTAAGTCTCTTGTGTCATTCTCTTCTTTGTTTTTTTGTAACAGTTGATTTACCTTCTAAAATACAAGGCCTTGCTCCCAATGAGTTGTCACTGGATACATTTACATAGCCGACTACGTAGCAGGGAGAAACACCAGATAAGAGACTATACAATGGCCTTATTTTGCAGAAATCAGAACACATTTAAATATGGTGTGTCATTTGTAGGTTTACCTAATCTATTCGCTAATTGTTAGAGGGCAGCATGAGGGCTTATTAGATCTGCTGAAAAAGCTTATAAAATGGCTACATCCTGAAAGGAAAGTCCATTAGAAGGTCTGCAAACGCAAATAAGTTACGAGGTCTATTTTTGAAAAACTTTTAACTGCTCAGCCAAAAACTAAAATGAACATAATGTTTCGCTTTGCAATTGTTTCATTTCCGAAATCTATTTCAATGATATACCGGATTAATTAACAGTCTGTTTCTTGATATCAAACGATTAATTCCAGTTCGATGAGAATAAAAGTCTTCATACAATATAAGGCTTATATGATTTAAACTCTTCCATTCGCTATATGAAAAGAGAAGGCAGAGTAAAATGAGTGCAAACTTTTCTATAATGTGCATAATCTTTTAGAAGGTCTGTAAAACGAAAACCTACTTCAAGGATATAAAATATTCAAGTAGTAGAACGTTGTACTGATTGGTCAATTAAATAAACAACTTCATTTAACTGCAGCCGACGGTCAGAGTTGGTGTGAACTTAGTACCACGATAATCATTTTATTAAATAGTTTACATATGGAAAAAACAAATAAGTTTTGGGTTTTTAAGTTACGAAATACCAGCTATTAGTAGTAGTTTACAGGCATCTCACATAATTCGATCGGAATGGTTTCAATTCCGTATTTGCAAATCGATCGTTTTTACTTTGCGTTCCCTAGATTTCGATCGATTTTGTTTATTGTCAAAAAAATTTTAAATCTCAGGGTTTTTAACTTAAATCGCAACCAAAACAAAAAACATATGTTTTTTATAATAAAAAGTATAAAGCTTTGTACACACGGTTGTCAGATCTTACAACGTTGTCAGATCTAGCAATGTGCTAGCAATGTACTGACATTGAAAAATGGTTAGCAAAAGGTAACTTGTCAATGCTTTTTTTTACAACGTTGGAATACAAAAATTTTAAGTTTACACGGTAGTTAGACATTTTCTGAACATTTTTCTGATAACATTGTAAGATCTGACAAACGTGTTAACAAAAGCGAACATAAAGAGCGCTAAAGCTTTGCACAGACGGTTGTCAGATCTTATAACTTTGTTTGAAAAATGTTCTAACAATCGTGTGAACTTAACATTTTTGTCTTTAAACGTTGTAAGACAAAGCATTGACAAGTTACCTTTTGCTAATCATTTTTCAATGTCAGTACATTGCTAGCACATTGCTAGATCTGATAACGTTATACTGACAACCGTCTATACTTAACAATGAAATTTTAAATAAAACTGAACAAAATTTGTTGTGTTAAATGAACAAAGACATCAAAACGCAGTTGAATTACGGAATCAAAACCCCTTTCGATCGGAATTGAGTTGTGTGCCATGGCTGATAGAATCTATTCACAGTAGTACTGTCTAGTTAATAGCAATTTTGCAAACAAAGTAATGTATTCTAGTATCCATTGAAACAACATTGGGCGAATCAGCTTCAACTTTAATTTCAGGGATTACATTTGCAACTTTTTGTTCGGGCCTATCTAATGTGCATTACAACTAAAATTTTTAAACAAACATGTTTATTTTCGATATTTCTCTAAATATATTAAACTATTAAAAAATGTTTTTTTCCAAATCTTAAAAATAATTTCAATGTTACAAATGTTGTTTGTCCGCTTACTATATGTATATCCTAATTAAAATTAAATTAGTGCTAAGATTTCGATTTCATATGTAATTCATTTCATTTTTCTGCTATAATCTCTAAAAAGTTCTCTTGTTCCTGGTTCTTTAAAATCTTTTGCAAAAGTTCCCAAATACCTACGAAAACATTTTAGCCATTTCCTTGATTTTGTAATATATAATAGAAATAAATAATAGTTGTAAAGAATTAAAACCTACAGCTATTTAGACATTTTCTTATAAAATAGATGCATTTACAGCGAATTTAATATAAAATAAATATATGTATGTATATGAAAATATTATTTTCTTTCGTTTTTTAGATTTTTGTTTTTGTTATCGACACTTGGTTGTTTGTTTTTTAGTTTGCAGCAGATATGGAGTTTTAAACTGTCCATCTTTATAACTAAATAATAATAGCAGTATTTAACCGCCGCCTTCTTATCTCCTAAATACCCTTATTAAAACTTAAGGCCGCTCGCAACTTGTTGCGTATGCGTGGTGAGGTCCAACGCGAGCCGCTCGAAGAGCCGCTACCGATGCCACTGTTGCGCAGATCATTGGGCGAAACACCCTCATCCACATCATCGGCTTCGGTTTTAATTTCCATTTTTTGCACAATCAAACGTAGCAATTGATGCTGCTGCTCTAAAATGCGACTAATGTCACGCAATTTACGTTTTTGTTTCTCCAATTCAGTGTTGATGAAGTCATCGTTATTCTCGAACTGCAAGACATCCATGGAGGCTAAGGGGATTTAAGGAAAATAATGTTTTTCTATAATGTATTAATATACATATGGGACATAATTGTATCTGACAATTTATTTGAAAATGTTATAGAGATGTTAAACAACTTTAACGGCCGATGTTAACGTCTTGTTAAAAAAACAATTATTTGTTCGCACAACTATGTATGTGTGTCATCAAATTACTTTTTTTACACAAAAACCGACAGTTTTTAAATAAATATATTGTATGTACTTATAATGCTGACAAATGGCATTCAATGAAGGAGCAAGACAAAATTCATTGAACAAATTTATGTTAGAAAAGCATTAAACTTTGTTAAGGAAAACCTTAAGGACATTGGAGCAGAACAACTTGAAATGAATTTAAAATCAATTTGTATACAACAGTTGAGGGTGAGTTGAGTTAATTTTTTTTATTTAAGCTTTCCATAAACGCTTTAACGATATGATTGTGTTTTACAGAATGAAACATTTAAAAGTAATTGAATTTACGTAAAATTGTATTTTAGGGTAGAAATTCACTGGCTACCGCACAGCAAACTTAAAACTTTAAGACAGCATTTGGTATAGAAAATCTTAACGCTTATCGAGGTTTTATGTATTAGTGTAAAAACCACCGAATGTTCTACTATTCAAGAACTTTGTTTTTGTAGGAAAATCATGACATTTTTGATATTTTACTTGCTGATATAGGTATCAATAGTTGAAACATTGACAATTGTTACAATGAATTTAGTTTCGCTCAAAAATTCATTATAAAAATGGTGGATTTGTAAAAACTACCTTTCGTAAAATTCGTGGTATTATTGGTCAACATAATCGTTCTTCTGAGACCGCTATTAAGTATTTGATCGGTTAATTAGTCGCATTTGCAAATCTAAAAATTTTTTGGAAAGCCTTTTCATGCTGAACGTGCACTATTGGTCCATTTTTTATTTCATTTAGAAATGCATTTACAGTAAATGGGTCAAGCTATCAAGAGATGTTAACAACTATATTTTGCCGTAAAATTGATGATACGAATAACTCAGGCATGTGGATTTAACTGTACCACACAGCAAACGAAACAATGAATTTATTGCCTCAACAACAACATTAGTTAATTGTAGTCACACAAAATCTATTATCATGACCTGATAACAAAGAAAAACTGTTCGAAATGATACAGCAAAATATTCACCATTTTATTCAATCGTTGCTCCAAACGTTCATGTTTTCGGATCAATTATTTTGAAACACTAAAAAGCAAAAACTTGCACAAAACAATGTGCTATACGAAAATAATTCTGATATGTTGACTCAAACTAGTTGTTGTGCATTGTTATGCGAACTCAAACACATTGTAATGTAATGTACGAGTAATTGCAACTTAAGAAAATTGTTGGAAATTTCTAATTCTTCTAAGTCTTGAAATTATCTTACAAAATATGTGTCAGGCGAGTGCCAATGATGGATTATGAAATTTACTTGAATTTTAAAAAACATTTGCAATATATCCGAAATATTCATAGTCAAGTAATTTATTATTCATATAACGATGCAGGTCTAATCTACTGATAGCAACCCGTAATATATGTATATTATTTAAATCTTGCATTAAATATAAAAGGGTATTAGAAACAGGTTTATGACTGTATTAAATGTTTAAATTATTATTATTTTACACATACATACATATGTTAATAAAATAAATCTCTGTTTGTACAATATGTTTATATAATTTAGGATGTAATTTTCCATTTGTTATTGTTAGAGTGATATTAACCTAGATACATACATATGTATGTATAGTATATTAAAGTACATACTTACCAAATAACATAAACAATACTGAATAGGTTTTATTCCAGAAACCCTCAGCATCACGATAGCGTAAACATTTCACTTTATTTGGATCACTATCATCCATATAAGCGCCAAAGCCAAAGAAAGGCAAAAATGTAATAACCACAGCTATTAATATTAAGGATTTAATAGTTTTACGCACTAATTCATATGTAATGTGCTAAATGACAGACAGAATAATGAAAAATAAAAATAAACAATTTGTTTCAAAGAAAAAGAAATTCAACACAATACAATTTAACACAATTCGACACATTTCTTGCTTAATTATTATTCTATTTCTTTGAAAATCTTTGTGTATACTTACTTTGTGATATATAAATGGTC
The DNA here is from genome assembly GCA_950370525.1 of Bellardia bayeri. NCBI lineage: Eukaryota > Metazoa > Arthropoda > Insecta > Diptera > Calliphoridae > Bellardia > Bellardia bayeri. Next base: position 53,201,570 of record OX493267.1, on the reverse strand, counting down.
TTGCCAAAGCCATCCAACGTTCTATGGCCATAACGGCTGCTATGCATCCGGAACTTAAGCCGAAAAATCTCCAAATGACTTTACCCACACAATCCCATTTGGTATATTGTTCAAATATTTCACGTGGCACATATATTTTCAACAGAAGAGTGGTTAACATGCCTAATAAACCGATAAAATTATTTGTGGATAAGCAACTGAAAAGAGGAAAATTAAGAAAGAATTCAAATAAGACTGATTTGCCATTAAAGGACCACGATTTGGTTTTTTTAAGCTAGGATAAGTATGTATTTAAAAAATTTGTATAAAGCATTTAATTTATTTGTGGTTTTAAAAAGAATTAATGAGTTTTTACTAAAAGTTTATTTTTTGTTTAGTTTATTGTGGCGAAACCAAAAGCCTCTCTATTTTATTATGATGTATTGAATATATTTAAATCTTCTAGACGAATTAACAATACTTAACATTAAAATGCTGACGTCGAAAAAATATTATAATTACTATTGTCATTCATTGCATACATTTATCCTAAAGTAGCAATTTTCATTCAAATTCCAGCTATTTCTGTCTTTACATTTACATATTCATTGGATGTATGTATGTATTTATATTAATGGGCTGATTACCAATGGCAATTGAACCTCAGTGGATTTGACAGTTGCCAAAAACATATTACAGATGGCAACTGTCAGCTTCAGTTCAGTTGCCGAACATGGCAACCGAATTTGTGGTTGCTTTGATATTATTTCAAGTGGTAAATTTTAAATGGTAATTTTGTTGTTAAATTATTTATATTTTTAACATACATATAAATGTTTGTTTTCTACTCAAAAATTCTAAAAAAAGATAAAAAACGAAAGTTGCCTTACATTATAACAACTTGCATGACAGTTGCCTTGTCTATTGGCAACCCAACACGACCCATAAAACTTCCAAGGAAATAAATCTTTGTTTAGTTTTCGAAAAAAAAATAGCTCCCTTTGAGCTTTAATCAGTCACAAACATTTATATAGAATAAAATCTAATTTGTACAGTTTAACCAGTTGTTTAACACTTGAGGACAAATTAGTCAAATATTTGAACAAATCAGTGTATGCATTTTTTGATCCCTTGCAATCAAGTACTTTGAGCACCACTGATAAATGTACATATTAGACCCCACAATATGATTTTAAAATTTTAAGTTGATTAAGCTGATTTAAACTACGCCTACGAAGTTTATGAGATTCAATATTTCCAATTAATTTACTTATTATATTAACACCAACATAAATAAAAAAATAAAACAAAAAAATGTGCATACTATTGGACTATGCTTTTGAAAACCCTTCATTTTGTACCAAATTTATCAGCAATAGATATCTATTGCTAATCCAAAGTTTCAATTAAGTAAAACTGTAACTTTTTTTATAATAAATAATAGTATGATTTCACGTAGTGCTAATTTATTATAAAAATATCAATAATAGCTAAAACAATTGTGCTTAAATATTTGCCTCATGTGACCTAATAAATAAACAGTATATAGATTATATTTCCAATTAATTTACTTATTAACACCAATATAAATAAAAAAAAATAAATTGACAAATGATACACCAACCTACTCAAGTGTCACTTTTGGTTTGAGTATGTACAACTAACTAGTCAATACATATATTTTCTTTTATTTTTGGAACTGAGGGATTTGCTTGTAGCAAATAATAAGTTAAAATTCCTTAGCAAGAGAAGCCGTTTCTTTTCTTTCGCTTGATAATATATTTCAAACTTGCCGTATTGAAATAATACAAATATGTATGTACGTAAAATCTTTATAATAATGTACTCTGTATTTTCTACGAATTTGAATTAAACAAATAAATTTTCTTATACCCTACACCACCATAGTGGGGAGGGTATATTGGATTTGTGTTGATATTTGCAACGCCCAGAAATATTGGTCCAACATCCACCTCAAATTATACCAATCGACTCAGAATCACTTCCTGAGTCGATTTAACGATGTTCGTCCGCCTGGCTGGCTGGCTGTCCATGTAAAGCTTGCACGTTAATATAAAGATATTTCGATAAAATTTGGTACGGATGGGATTGAAACCGCATTTGTGATCGAATGAGCTATCGTATCGAAAAATGATTTCGATATCGAAATTATGATAAAATTTACTAAATTTCTTGCTCAATATCGTATGCCATCTCAAACAAGAAAATTACGATCAATTTTACTCGATATCGAATGCGGTAATTTGGCCCCAGATCTACAAATTTTGTGCAGATCGTTCCATAATTTATCATAGCTCCCATATAAGGCCCACTTCCGAAAATCACTTTAAAGAGCATAACTCTCAAAAATATTGGTATCCAAATAATATTGAACACAAATTTATTCATATATATACAAATAATACGGTATAATTTTATTATGATTGGTCCATAATTAGTCGTAGCTCCCAAAGTGGGCCTTATCACTTTCGAAATTCACTTTAACGATTATAAATTTCTAAAAAATGTTGGTATCCAAATAAAATTTGACACAAATAAGTTTCTTATATACAGAAATAACGACACCTAATTTTATAATGGTCGGTCCATAATTATTCGAAACTCCCATATAAGACCCACTCCGTAATTCAATTTAAGCTCCATAAATCTTTTAAAAGTACTTATATTGAGATAAAGTTTAACACATATAATATTTATATTCATAGACATCATGCCACTAAATTTTTGGATGATCGGTCCACAATAGGTTATATATCCCATATAACGTGTAGGGTATTATATGGTCGGGTTTGACCGACTATGTTTTCTTGTTTTTTATTAAAAATGTGTTTTGAATTAATATTACACATCATAAATTTTATATAAAACTTTTTAAAAAGAGATCAACGATTAATAGTAAAAGCCTTTTTTTAATAAACGAGTTTATAAAGATAAATTTAGCATTTGACCACTCAAATTTGACTCACAATATGCTTCAGTTCCAAATGAAGTACTAATTGGTAAAAAGGGCTAATTTCAGAAGATATTGGTACTTTTTTAAAATTATTTTTGTTTTCTATTTTAAGTACAGTTGAGCCTCGATTAACCGGCTCACTCGCGACCGGGCTTACCACGAATAATCGAAATACACGGTTAATAGAGGTTGTATTAAAACATACAAGATTTTATTTTTTTTAATTTATTTTTATTCAGTAATTCAATTTGTATATATTTGTATATTGCCAATAGTAAATTTTTGGCAATTTACTATTTGTGGGAGTCATTGTAACAAAACAGGTGTTCACAGATCAAATTTCACTTAGATAATGAATAAAAATACATACAAGCACATGATACAATTATGTGCGGACATATGAAATTAAAAAGGGGAACCATCGGATTAAAATTAACATAATAAAAAATCTTATGAATGCTGCACGGATAATAGAAGTAAAAATTGAAAAAAATCTGCTGCCGGTTAATAGAGACCCGGTTAATCGAGGTTTAACTGTACTTCTATTTGACTTTTTTCTATAAAATTTGTTATGGCTTCACTGGGACTCTAACCCTGGTTGTTTATCTATAGTTCAAACCATCAGGCTATTATACAAGAATTTTTATTTCCATGTTTATAATGTTAATTTTATTTTCAAACAAAGATTTTCATCCTCTTCGCCTTTAGCTATACATTCATGTGATGAATTTGGTAGTATGTATTCATTTATTATACATTCATATTTAAAATACATTTAATGGGGTTCCTTTTCATTATACATATAGATTTTATGATAATGAATTATTAATAAATTGCAATTAAAAATTAGTAAAAATAAAGATTTCATCACATTTTCGGAAAAATTAAAAAACGCACCGAAATTAACAAAAAAGCGCACCGCGCACCAACTAAGGAATTTTTCGCACAAAAAATTTAAAAAAGCACCAAAAATGGTCCGAAACGCACCAAGTTGACAACGCTGCTGATTACCTTCTTGACATCCTTGTGAGTGGAAGAGAGTAACACATACATATGTGTATGCCAATAAAAATACGAGTGATTTCAGCAATTATATTTGTAAAATTGTATCAATCTTTTCAATAAAAATTGCTTCGTGTAAATTGGAACTTACTGGATTTTTAGATTACTGATTTTTTGGATAAATACTAGGTTTGATTTCGGTAAGAATGAAGGTATTGCCCAAATACTAACCGGTTTGCAGATTTATTTGCACTTCTTCGGCATTTCATTGTTTCCTTTCAAAAGTAATAAATCAATAATTACAAAATAATATTTATTTGTTAATATATGTACATAAGTATGTATTTACTTGAAAAAATAGCAATAATTGTTTTTATTGAATTAAATTAATATAATAATGATTAATGTTCCTTGTAAAATTGTTTATATTTCATTCAATTACACATGTCTTAGTTTGTTTTTTCGATAATTTTTTTATAATTTGTACAATAATTAATTTGTTAAAAACTACAAAGAAAAATAATTAAAATTAATTAGGTGTGATTGTAATTTATTTATGTACTTTTTCCGCAAATGCATTTAAAATACTTAATTGTATTTCTTTACTTTCTTACAGACTGTTTTGCATATAAATTGATTTAATTTATTTGTAGAATTTTAATTTCCTCATTTCTTCTAAATTTAATAGCGGAAGCTTTTAATATCATTTTTATAAAGATGACTGAGAATTCATAGACAAAATTAAATATCATCATCACATAAATTTGAAACGCAAAGTTTATTGATTTCTAAGCGGCAAGTATTGTACTGCGTGTACATATGTACATATGTATTTTACTAGTTAAACATTTAATATGAGTGTACTTGAAAAGTTTCACAAATTATTACTGACTTTTACTGGTTACATTGAAGAAACTTGTAAATTTTAAAGTGACAGTTAATAGATATATATTAGAACGAGATTAATTTTATTTTTTGTGAAAAGTCATGCGGATTCGAAAACTACAAGAATATAATTTGTATACTTTTATTACTAAAAACATTGGCTTTTCTTACAAAAAGTAAGTAATTTACATTGTATAAAAATATATTAAATTCTTTATAAAATCAATTTTTCTTATATTTTTATATTGTGTCTAAAACCTCAACGTTTAAATTAAAATCTTAGAAATTTTCTACTAAATTCTCTATCTAACTCATTTGTTAGAACTTTAATCTTGTGAAGAGTGTAGGTGTTTTTCGACACACATTTTTCTTATCCTTATTAATACACATGCTAATGTGATAAATTATCTAACTATGTATATAGTAATTTAATTAAACGTCATACAAGTTAAATATGTTAAAAAAAAGAAAACAACAAATATAACACGAAAAGAAAATCCCATATGAATGGGTAAAAAAATGGTGTAAACACCATCATAATTAAGCAATTACTTTGCAATGTTTGTTATTTAGCTTTGATACAATTTATGTACTGATTAATTTATGTACTTACATAGGATGTGATAATTAATAAATTTATTTGTATGTCAAAGCAGTAAAAATTATCAAAATTTTACTGAAAAAATCGATTGTTAGAAAATAAACTGGCTAAAAACATAATTAAAAGTTTATTCCTTTAATTTCAAACATGAAACGTAATTTTACGAATTACGTAATTTTGAAAATTATCATCTCGACGGCTTATGCCTAAAGAGTTTATTGTCTTTTTATAGCAACTTTAATTACAGTAGAGACTTAAAAAAAAACACAGTTAAAATTATAAAAACAAATAAAACTTTTCATACCAAATAAGTTATAGAAAATGTGCCAAATTGCCATTACACTTCTCCTAAATTATGTTTACATATTTATTTTTATAAATCATAACATAATATTCAAAACAAAGGTATCCTGAAAAAATTCGTAAAATATTACTTGCCAGTCGGCAGACGTCCGTTTCTTTTCCAAGTTTTTTAAACTATTAAAAAATCGTTTATAGCGCCAGTTTAAGACTGCATTTCATATTTCGGTTGTTTAACACGTTGGCTGGCGCGTCGCACGTTTTCATGCGACAAACAGATGTTACCCTGAGGCGACGTCGCACATTTTCGTACATTTTAATATGGAATTTGGATTCTCTGGTTTTATTGTGTCGCACATTTTCGTGCGACGTGGCCCAACAACATTGCTACTGAACGATCAAAATAAAAAGGCTTTGGCAGCCAACGTGTTATGTTTTTTTCGTTTGTTCACATTCAGTTGGTGTCAGAAAAAATAATAGAATAGAATCTCAGGAAAGCAGCGACCAATTGACATCGCGAAATCGAAAAAATTATCCATCGGGTAATGACTCTGATGACAACTGAAATGTTTAACATTTTTAAACATTTCTATTAAACATTTTAAAATTAACGATTTTTACATGTTTGGGTTGGCGTTAAAAAATATGGCATTACTTTAAACATATGTATGTATGTTGTCATTAAAAATACCCAACAGGAAAAACAAAAAAGGCGGACATTTTATGTTCATTAAAAATTTTAACTTAAAAAGGTTTTATATACATATTCAAGTACTTATTTTTGTCACAAAATTTTGTGGAAAAGAGCTTGAATACAATAGTTCAAATGTTATTGTAATGGAAATGTTTTTGCTATCAGTTGATATAAGAATTTTTCATGTTAAAAAGTAAATAATTATCATAAACAAGTAAGAAAGTATAGTCGGTCAAGCCCGACCATATAATACCCTACACCCAGTATATGCATAAAACAGTTTTTTAGAAATGGGCGTTATGTGGGATATATAACATATTATGGACCGATCATACAAAAATTTAGTGTCATGATGTCTATGAATATAAATATTATATGTGTTAAACTTTATCTCGATATAAATACTTTTAAAAGATTTATGAAGCTTAAATTGAATTACGGAGAGGGTCTTATATGGGAGTTTCGACTATGGACCGACCATTATAAAATTAGGTGTCATTATTTCTGTATATTAAGTAAAATTTTATTTGAATACCAACATTTTTAAGAAATTTATGGTCGTTAAAGTGAATTTCGAAAGTGGGCCTTATATGGGAGAAATATAAGAAAATGATTCTGAATCGAGCGGTATACTTAATGGTGGGTATTGGACCAATATTTCTGGGCGTTACAAACATCAGCACAAATCCAATATACCACTATGGTGGTGTAGGGTATAAAAATGTCGTGTATTTGTGTATACATAATAGGTCTTTGTTTTGCAAATTTTTGTAAAAAAATTGTATAACTGTTATGTATATATCAGTTTAACGACCATAAATTTTGAACAGTTTTAACAGTTTGAACATACATTTTTAAATATAAAAGTTATAAAAATTAAAGTTATTTACATATAAATATAAAAATTTGTGTATAATAGTTTTTCCTATGATAACATTTGTATATAAAAATTTTTTCAAGGAAAATTTTGTGTATAACAGTTTTTTCCACTTAAAATTAGAGTATATGTTTTTTTCCTAAAAAAAAATTTGTGTATAACAATTTTTCCTCAGAAAAACTTGTGTATAACAGTTTTTTCTTACAGAAAATCTTGTGTATAACAATTTTTCTTACAAAAAACTTGTGTATAACAGTTTTTTCCATTTATATTATATGTATGTATAAGTTTTTCCTACGAAAAATTTGTGTATAACCGTTTTTTTACAGAAAAACTTGTGTATAACACTTTTATCTTACAGATAAACTATATATAACAGTTTTTTTCCATTTATAATTAGTGTATAACAGTTTTGGCCATTAAATATGTGTGTAACAGTTTTTTCCATGGAAAAAGTGTGTATAACAGATACATTTCTATATAACACACTATTTGGGGCAATATAATATGTTAGCAATTTCTTATTGGGGTATTAAATTTTGTATGTCATAATTTTTGTTGTTGTTTTTTCTAAGTTAATATCGTGGTGAATTTATAAGTATGAATGAAATATGGTTTTGTCTACAGCAGCGTATTTTTTTGGTATCAAAGACCAAAACAGTTTAGAAATGTGTTCATTTGTAGAAATTTCATAATTATAAGAAAACGTAAACCAATCAATGGAGCATAATGGCGACAATAAAATATTGCCAACTTTTAACGTGTTGTGTGGAATTTGTAGTGAACTTTTCAAAAACACCGACTTCATCTATATCATTGTAAAGTGTGCTCATGTTTTCCATCGCCAATGTCTGTTCCGCTGGCTGAGACTTTCCCATGTGTCATAAATATAATATACATCACTTGTTCCTAAATTTTAATAATTCTATTGAAACGAAAGATGTAGGAGCTGAATCAATTAAAAGCTTTGAGTGGCTGCATATAGACAAGAATGTCTCAGCAGAAAATATAACCCAATTTGGTTTTATGTTGGGTTTAGATCAGGAAGATGAACCGGTATTTGCAGCTCGTGTCTACTTCGAAGATGATCTGGGGCCGGCATATTATGTGCCCAAGTTAAATAGTGTTTGTGCCGGTTGGAATTGTGAATCTCACTTCATTACTGAGGGCATAGAGTTATTAAATATTAGTAATGATAATGGTGAGTATAAATGGGTGGCTGCTGCTGATGGTGAAGAACCAGAGAATGCATTTGCAAGCGGCTTAAACCGGTGAAACTTTATTTACTGCCCGTAATTTTTATAAAAAAGCATACGTTTAGGAAAAGTACATCCATCTCATAGCTGTTCCTACATAATATACAATGTAAAAGAATTTCGTAATCGCAATTATGAAGTTCTGGTTAGAATACCTAACGATAAAGAACAAATTGATTTAAACCCTTAAGTTTCACATTTGTGAAATAATAGTATTTTATAATTTGTAATTAAAACGTACAAAATATAACATTAGCATATGATAAAAACATTTTGTTAAGATACTCTAATTAATACATTTTTTGTTTTAAAAAAAGGTTTAATTAACCTTCGGTAACGTATCATAATAGATACATACGATTTCTATAGGTATATAATAACCATTTGCCCAAAAATGGCACAGTTAAATCAACCATATTCGGATATACTAAGTATTTATTAACAGCCTCGCATAGTTTACCCTCAATAACATTAGTAACAATGCTCCAATCAACAGATTTATCACCCACAGTGGGACGCGCTGTAAGCCAAAGGCGTGGTGGAGCACGAAAACTGCAATAATTAAAAAACAAATTTATATTAAAACATCTGCTAGTCTTACACCCACTTAAGGCAATTCATTTCAACTTACGCTAGCCATATTCTATCTGAGGGCGGTGGAGGTATATTTATTGTTACACGAGAAACTAAACCTCTTAAATCTATGCCTAATGTTATGGTAGTACTCATATTCTCCATGGCTTTTTGTACAAAAGACAATTCCGTAGCTGATTGGAAAAAGTTGGAAGTAGCAATACGATCAACAAATTTGAATATACGTCTGGCATTGCCCGGATTTGTGGCGCTAAAATTATAAATACATTTTCAAAATATTTATATTTGTCTTTTTAAGCGTGAATTCGTTGCTTACCCTTCGCTGACACTATTCGGATTTTCACCCATTGTACCAGCAATAGAACTATCGGATTCAGTACTCGAACTGCCAGTACTTTCAGCATCACTGTCAAATATAGCATTGCCCGTCAAGGCGCTTTCTAGCAATAATTCCGTTTCATTAATACCACCGCGTGACGCTTTATTGGCTGCCAACAGTTCGTCTTTCAAAGATGCAGCAATGTGCGAATTTGGTATGGTGGCATCAATTTTTGCATCAACAAAGAGCGGACTACTACGCATTGGACGTTTAAGGCGTAACAAATTCATTTTTGTTGTAACAGTTATATGACAATGACCCTCATAAGTCACATCCATATCTAGCCATATGCCACGCTCATCCAGCATGGGCTGTGAAACACGATGAATTAGCGGAGGTGTATTACCCAGGTCTATGTTTTTAATGATTACATCCTCCATGAAACTGGGAAGCTAAAAGTAGAACATTAAGGTGTTTTAAATTAATAATAACTATGTAGTCTATATCAATAACACGAATGTTATTCCACGAATGTCAATACATATGATATAATAACTTACCTTAATGGAATTCAATTTCTTTTGCAAAATGTCTTGTATTTTTTCCAGTAGCTGTTCATTTTGTAGAATGCTGTATAGTAGGCGGCCAATTAAAACGTTAGCCCATACCACGCTGCCAGATGGACCCAAGAATAATGACTGATCTATGCCCTTCCAAAGCTCATTTTCATGGCGAGCTGTGCGTTTGTTCTAAAATTGATGATTTAAAAATAAATAAAAAAAAAACAATTTATATAAAAGCTAACAAAATGAACCATGGTCGGGAAAATCGAGAAAGAGTGAAAATAAATCAACAAATTCAATAAATTTATTTTATTAAGACATTATTTTAAAAAAATGTTTAAATATTTAATAAATTAGATGTTAACATAATTACAGTGATTTGAAATAATTAATAAAATATATATTTTAGTCTTAGTTTTAATAAATACATGTATAAAGTATAGAAAATGTAATAAACACAATAATCTGTTCATTAACTTTGAATTTCATTGAATTCATCCAAATTTAATTTTCGATTTACCCAACTAGAGCTTAATTTTAGTTGATTTTGAACTTGTTTTCTTTTAATGATTGTAATGGTTAAATTATAAAAAATAATAAAAAAAAAAAATAAGAACATACGCTTTTCTTGTCTAGAGGATCATGAAATATTTGTCCTTTATAAACTGGAATCTTTGATTGTCTACAAGCTTTCTAAAATAAATTAAGAAAATAAAATCTAAATAAAAACAATTAATATAAAACAAAAAGTTTAATTTAAAAATAAATAAAATGTAAAACAATATATAATTTAGCGCCATTTTGTAAAAATACATTAACAATTACTGCAACGATGATATACGAAGTGGAACGAAAAGTAAGTCGAAAAAATGTTCATTAAAAACACTAAGTTTTACAAATATTTTCGAACGATTTTCCTTCAAATTGTTTGGACTTACATCGAGGAACAGGGACCTGGTTACATAAATAAACTAAAAACAACCGACGCTTTGAAAGATAAAATGTTGCGCTGCATTGTCGAAAGTTTTTGCAGTATGTTGTAACAAGAAAACATTTTCCCAACATAATATTCCAGTATCCTACTATATCTACTTTAAATTGGTCTCAATAAAACCTTTTTTTTCAAAATAAAGTGTGTTTTTCAGTCAATTTACTTCATAACCTCAAATTTACCCATCCTATAGTTTTTTAATCACCGCTATCGTGAATAAAAATTCCCCATGAAATTTGTTCCCTTTTCACATTTTTCCTATTTAAATTCAATCACCCCTATCGTGAATAAAAATTCCCCATGAAATTTGTTCACTTTTCACATTTTTCCTATTAAAATTCAATGTTAAAAAAATAAAAGGGAATAAATTTCATGTGGAATTTTTATTCACGATAGGGGTGATTATAAGTCAACTAGTAATATGTATATTACTCTTAAATAACGATTAATTCAAACACACGAAATAAACTGTGACGTCGAATTTCATGCGGAATTTTTATTCACGATAGGGCTGAATGTGAAAAAAATAAAAGGGAACAAATTTCATGTGGAATTTTTATTCACGATAGGGGTGAATACCTTTAAAAATATTGATTTTGAAATATTTAAAAATTCTGAGCTTAACAGCGGATAAAATGTATGATGAAGTACAAAGGCAATTCTAATCGATTTTGCCTACCTACTCATTTTTAGGAGAATTTTTTTTCATTCATAAAAATCAAGTAAAACAATTTTATTTTATTTGCAATTGATAATATTAATAAATTATATAGAATAGGAAACCCACAAAAATAATTTAAAAACGAGTAAGAAAATATAGTCGGTCAAGTCCGACTATATAATACCCTACACGCAGTATATGTATAAAACATTTATTCAGAAATGGGCGCTATATTGGAGATATGACCTGGACCGATCATCCAAAAAATTAGCGCCATGACGTCTGTAAATATAAATATTCAGCCCTATTATGAGTGTCGTTTTCTTTTCACGACACTCATAATAAGGCTGATTATTTTAAAACATTTATGGAGGTTATATGGGAGTTTCGACTAATTATGGAACGACCATTATAAAATTAAGTGTCATCATTTCTGTATATACGAGTCTTATTTGTGTTTCATTTTATTTGGATTCCAACAATTTTTCGTTAAAGTGATATTCGGAGTGAGCCCTATATGGGAGCTATGATGATATAAACTAATTGTGGACCTAAAATCATGAAATTGTACCATATAATTTACATACATATGAAACATACTTGTGTTCATTATTATTTGGATACCTACATTTTTAACAGTTATGCTCTTTAAAGTGATTTTCTAAAGTGTAGATGTGGTTTGGCTTCATTTACCACTCATTTGTGGTGAAATTTGTTTGGATACTTGCATAATTCAAATATTTATGATCGTTAAACTACTATTTCGGGAGGGCATTTGTATGGGGGCCCGATGAAATAATGAACCGATTTCCACCAGTTTCAATCCCATCCATCCTTGGGCCGAAAAAATACCATGTACCAAATTGTATCGAACTATGTTCAAAAATTGCGACCTGTACTCTGCTCACAAGTTTTACTTGTACAGCCAGCCAGATGGACGGTCGGACGGGCATCGTTAAGTCGACTCAGGAAGTGATTCTGAGTCGATCGGTATACTTTAAAGTGGGTGACCAATATTTATGGGCGTTTCAAACATTCAGCACAAATTCAATTTACCCTCCCCACTATGGTGTAGGGTATAAATATTATTTTTATTTAGTTATTGTTGCAATTTATTAATTTGCTTCATAATTTAAGTTTGAGTTTATAGTATTTTCTAAAATTTTTCATTGAATTTTTTATTTCTTTTGTTAAGAAGATACTTGTTATACATATTCCAATTGTATTAGTAATGATATTTTTCCTTATTGTCTTCGATTGTGAGGATCCCCGTGTTAAATAAGCCGAAAGGAAAATAATTAAACATCTTCGAGAAAAAAATTATATTATACCTCTACGATTTCAATGGGGTCAGGTCTGAGGAGGTGTTGGTCAATGTCTGGTTAAATTTTAACATCTAAAACTGTGTATTTTGTGTCATTTTAATGTTAAAAATAACAATATTTCTTTGTAGATCCAATTTTTGGCTCTGGTATTACGATTTGCTTTCGCAATGGGCCAATATCCAGGGTGGTCCATAATATCATCGGTATGTACAAGATTAACAACTGCATTGCCAGAAATACAGCCCCATATCATCATACCGCCGCCATCATTATTGCCCGTGGATTTTATATTACTTGTACTTAAAGCTTTATTTGGCTTCCACTACATCCTATGACGGCCATCTGTACCAAAAATTCTCAATATTCAAAATTTCTACTTTTATAGATCTCAGCGAATGATAACCTCTTCAATCTGTAAATTTCCAAAATAATTATGGCTCTCGGCGCCCTATGATTTTTTTTCGTTGTTTATATTGGTATATAGTGTTCTTGTTAGTTGGTCGTTAATCTCTGGTCCGGATATATGTAAGTATGTAGGTAGTTTTAAACGCTGCATTCAACGATATTAGACGAACATTTCGTGGTAAATTTTAATTGCTTCCGCGACTATAGACCAATTTATTAAATTGTTTATGGCTTGACAACATCTACTAAACATATCGCAAATGTTTTTAATTTATTTAAATAATTTTTCAATGGGAAATTTTAAAATATTTTCCATTTTAAAAAATTTCGCGAACAATTAAGAAAAACCCAAAAAGCAATATACTTTTAAATGCAACAACAACTAAACAAAAAAAAAACATTGTTACAATTTTTTTGGATTTCTTCATTTTTCAATTAGAAAATTCAATTAGAAAAATAAATTTCTCTTTAAAATGAATAGGCGAAATAATTTTGTAATACACTTTACATGGTTTGTGGAAAGTAATGAATTACAAACTAATAGCCTGTAGCTCATACTCAAAAGCAAAGCGAATGAAAGTTCAATTGATGATGATTGAATTTGGATTCTTCTATGTCGAAAGTTTTAAGTACCTCTGCCTTAAAATTCCAAACGAGTATCAAGCAAAAATATAAATAAAAAACAAAATTTTTTTTTACATAAAACTTAAAGTGTCGATCAAACTGAAAACTTTTGTGAATATCGAAAATGACTTTCTTATAAAAAAGCCCTTCAACATACCTGATATAAAGCCATAAATTTAATATAATTGGCATCATTACGTGCAGCGCTGGCTAACATTAGAAGACCTTCGATAGTTTCAGCATCATCTGGCATAAATTATATAGATTCATCATCACGTTCCGGTTCCTCTTTTTCGGGAACAGCAGGAGAAAACTAGAAATTGCAAACAAACTTTATTATATTGAGTTATAAGAAAACAAAGGGAACTCACATCAACCAAATCTTCAAAATTAATCGATGAGGTCGATTCTCTTTGTTGCTCAGACACCGAAGATTTGCCAGAACCAGTAACATTCTCTTTAGGCTATTTTAAAGAAACAAAATAAAATCAATAGCGGAAATCAGTATTCTTATAATAAGTAACATTTTTTTGCATGAATTTTATTAAATTATTAAAAACGGAACGATAATAATTGATATCTGAAAAACTCAAATCTTTAAGTTTTGTATATTTACAAGACCAGTTTGCTATGATTTTTAGTGTTGGAATTTAGCTCGAGTCTAGTAAATCAGAGTATCATATATTATGATGTTGTGTTCTTGCAAACTGTAGCAAAGTGTTTAGCACAACTGCTTATGAATAATAAAAAAATTAAACAAACCTTAGGATTAGTTATTAATTGAGCAGCTTTAGTAGCAGCAGCTTGTAAATCCTTAGAATTAATTAATTTTACATTACTCAAATGTAAATCTTGATCATGGACATCACCACTGCTAGCGGCTACAAAGCGTCTATACCTGTTGTAATAATAAGTTATTAAATTTCCTTAAATTTGTCATTGTTAACAATTCAATTATATTACCAATCTTCCTTTTCCCTGGCACTTCTGGCAAATAATAATATACGAACTTCATCCCCACATGGTACGGTTATATTGTTTAAATCCTCATCAGGATTTACGTCATCTTGCAATTTCTGCAGCTGTTAGAATTTATTAAATAAAAAAAAAATATTATTTAAAAGGGTTTTTTCTGTTTTATAATGTTAACCTACATCTGCATTTAATATTGTGGCTCCAAAATCCATTTCTCCACCAGATTCTTGTGTTTGTGATTCTGTTTCATTTAACTTGCTGCTATTTTCTGATAATTCTCGTGTCTCTGACTTTTCGCGCTTGCTGCGATGACGGCTAAATCTACATCTTAAAGGCTTAGTATCAAAATTATCATCATCTGTTGCAGGTGCCATTTTACCATCTTTTATTATAAGTTGTATGGGATATTTGCGATTGAAGTGCCTTTAAATATAAATGTTAGATTATTTTTTGAGATAATATGAAATTTCATGATATTTGCCTTTTTCTAGCTAGTCCAATAGGCAGCAATTCAATACGACAGCCTAGTAAATCGTAAGTACGGTGTGTGGTGAATATAATAGTTTTGCGATTTATGGGCAATTCATTCCACATGATACGTTTGGGTATGCGAGCATTTGTAGTGGATATATGTAATACTGTACCTGTTTAAATTAAAGGAAATCCGTTTGTTATTATCGTCATAAGTTTAAAAATCTGATAATTTTAAAATAAACAAAAATTTAATTGCTCAATTTAATATAAAATATAAATTAAAATAGGTTAAAATATCAAATTTGATTAGGTTTTGAAAACTGAATTAGAAACTAATTCTTTCGAACAAGATTAATACAAGAAATAAAGAAATATTAAAACATTCTCCTGCTACTAATTGCCATAATCGATTACAAATTTCTACTTAAGTAATAGTTTTTTCAAAAATTTATATATAAAAATTAAATTTAAAATACAGAATTTAAAAAAATAGTATTAAAATAAACTAAATGTATAATTGTGCGAACCCTATTAAAATAAAACTTTCCATATATTTCAAATTATAACATTAATTGAAAGAGATTATATAGAATGGGTCTATCCAAAATTGTTAAACATTTTTGAGTATTCAAACAGCAAAACATCCGTGAAAATTATACTCAAAGAATATCAATAAACAATCCAATGAAATCAGACTACTACCACAAAAGCAACTTAATCAGCATATTCTACCAAAAATGAAAATAAATATCCAACAAAAGATAATGTGAGACCTTGAGGAAGTCGTCTATAAAAGAAAATAATTTACCTTAGTCATAAAGTTATATATAATATATGATTTTAACAGTGTAACAATAAATTAATATACAAGCTGTCTCAGTCATGCCAAGAAAACTAATCAAATACTCTAATCATTTCCAAATGAAAAACAGTTATCATTATGAATTGAAGCACAATTTCGAAATATTTTGCAAAACATAAATGTTAGTTAAATTCAAAACTGAGCCATTTAAAATATATCATCTAACAACACAGACAAAAATAAAAAAATAAATTTAGTAATTAATACACAGTTGTATAACCTTCCAATTCAATTTGGTAGGTAACAGAAACAGTGTATGGTCAGAAATAAACTTCAAGGTGTGTACTCAAAGATAACAAGTCAAAATTTAAAAGCCATGATTTTCTCCCGTTTTTTATATCCCGCCTTTCAAACCAAAATTTCGGTTTTTTGCTTATTTGAAAAAAAAAATATAAAAATTAAAACTGTAAACTTTTTTAAACATTTAAATTTAATTTACGTTATTTTTTCTAAAAGATTTTAAAGACATTATTATCGTTAAAATATTTTACCAGCAACGAATGAAAAGTAAAAAACCAGGTTTTCGGGATTTTAATTTAATTTTCTGAGTATCGCGAAATTATTAATGTACCTTTGTACAAATAGTTCCGATCGGACCAGCCATTTAGAAATAGCAGCTTTATTTCAAAAAAAATGTAGATTCTAATCATATAGATTCTAAATTTTCTTTATAGAATTATTCAATTTTGAAAAATATTCCGATCCATAGTTTTGTTTAAATGTTCACTGGTTCTTAAATCAATGTTTTTTGTTTAAAATAGTCTATTGACTTTATGCAAATTTTATACAGATCGAAAGATTTTTTCTCCAAAATGAATCTGCAAGAAATTGGTAACTTTTATAAATACTAAATATTAATATAGGTACATATGTATGTATATATATGTATACAATTTTATAACAGTTTTTAAATTATTAAATCGTTTAGAAAGATTTTTGTTAATGGGTATCATATAATATTCAGCAGTAATTCTGATTTTACTAGTTTTAGAATTAATGATTTTACAAAAAACAAACGTTTGCAAAAGTTTAAAAGTAATAAATATGAAAATACTTAAAAACTTTCTTCATATAATAAGTTTCAAAATCCGCCATTTCATTATATTTGCTTCGCAATCGCGCTTTTTCATCCTTAACATCCCGCTTTTTAATAAAAGCTTTCTAGTCGCGTTAGTTATTACTCAAAATACTAAGAAAATAATCAAACATATACTAACGCCAGAATTTTCAAAATGCCTGTCTATAACATGAAGGAACAGAAAAGCTTAATGTGACAATCAGACATCCACACGAGATCAGAAGGCAACACATGTTTCACTATATATAAATCGAAAATTTTTAATAGAAATTCTTAAAGAAGTGTACAATAATCTACACAACATTAAAAGACACAAAAGTATTAAATGCCAATTTACACGAAGCAATTTATACTGAAAAGATTGATACAATTATTTAATTGAAATTTCTTCGCTGTTCACACAGCACAATTCTTATTGCCTAAATCGCTCGTATTTTTATTTGAGAGTATACACACATTTGTATACACATATGTAATACGAAGAGAGTAACACAAAATGCTATTACAATCAAGTGTGTGTGTACTCGGCTTATCTTCCCTTCACCACGATATCAAAAGGTTATCAGCGTAGCTTAAAATATTGCTTCGTGTAAACTGGGACTAAAGGTGGATACACCCAAATTTTTTTTTCATATAAAGTTGAAGTCTCTCTTTTGGATAGAGATAAAATAACAACTCTCAGCTTAAATAGGTTTAATTTTACATTGACAAAAATGATCTGAGTTGCCATTCGTTACATTCTTTCATACAAATAACAATGTCTTTGTATTTCCATGGTCATCAGCAAAAGCTACTTTCTGTTTTAATTCATTTTGAATATACAATATTTTAAAATAACTTAATACATATTTGTTTTTTGACACTTAAAAACCAAAGCAAAATAAATCAATGACCGCAGTATTAACACTTGTAAAACTAAAAGGTTTTGTTTACAAATGGCAGCTTTGATTATCCAGAAAAATCATTCAAAATGGGTGAATAGTGTTGCAAAAAACTTTCAGTAAAAAATTTTTTCTCCGGACAAGATTTTTGTTCAGATCAAATGGGTGAATCCACCTTAAACATCCACATAATTAAGTAATTTCACTCAACAGATTTGTAATGAGAGGATGCCGAACCAAAATATAAATATAGGTAAATACAAATGTATAAACTTGGTAAACAGGCAATGGTTTGGCAGTAATTTGAAATTTTGGTCTTAAGAGCAACGGTTGCTGCCTCTTTTTGTACTCGTATGTAGCTCACATAAAGCGAAATGTTGTGCAACAATTAATGCCATCCATCGAAACAAAAAATACGGTTTTTCACAACATAAAGTTACAGAGAAAACAATGGGCTTTGAAAATAGTCCCTTGTAAAAAATCTCTTAGTAAAATCATAAATCAACTTACCATCTAGTTTAATATAAACCGATCTAGCCAGGTTAATACTGAATGTATTTGGATCATAACTATCAATCTCATTCATCCAACCCTAAAAATTAAAAAAAAAAAATAATAAATTAAACTTAAATTCATTGGCATAACAATTAAACACTTACCCCATACGATTTAACAGTTTTATACTCCTTCACCGCCGGCACTTCACATATTGTCATTTTACTGTAGTCGGGTATATGGAACGTAGTCTTCTCAGGCTTAAAATGAATTGTATAACGTTCAATAATATTTTGTATTAAACTCCATAGGCCATCAACAATTGTTATGCTAAGCAGACAGCTTAAAACACCGCGTATAAAATCGTTCAAGGGCAAAATGAAAATCGTTATCAAACCCACAATAGAAATACTAGGTAAATATTTGGCATGCTTAACAAGTTGATGCCAGTAGTCCCAAAAGGAATGTTTATTGTCTGTATGATTTGACTGTGTGATGGAAGCAACACTATCTGTTGCTAGACGTGACTGTTTGGGAGTCAAGTTTGCAGGATCATTGCGTTCATATAACATTTTAATACTTTTCAAAGTGTAGTCCTTGTAGGAAGGAGTGTTAAGGGCATCGCTTTGTAAAGGCAAATCTAATTCATCACGTTTTGGTGCTATAATATCGGGTGAAATATCATCTGTAAGTAGGGTGGGTGCCGGTGGCGGTATCATATCCTCTAACATCTCTACACCAGATTCAATTTCAATATCCTTTTTGCCCACTGTAATATTCTTGGTTTTCTTGACAGGCTTGCCACTTACCACTACTGGAACTACGGCGGCCATTTCACCACTAGCTGCCACAGTGGCCGCTAAGGCCGATGCCATATTGGTGGGTGAAGCCAGTTCAGCCGTTTCAACAACCTTATTACGACGTCTTTTCAAAAAGTTGCCTCTTAAAGAAGCCGAAGAAGAAGATGAACCAGTACTTCTGCTAGGACTGATATCTTTCTTTACAGCTGCTATGGCCGAATGGCTAGCTGGCGTGGAGACTGCAGATGCTGAGGAGGTGGAGAGCGTAGCTTTTTGTGCTTGATGAGCTGCGTGTTTGGCCTTAACTTTCGACTTGAGATGGGCAAAGCCACGACGTAAACGTGAATGCTCGGATTCACCTTCTAGCAATATTTCATTTTCAAATTCTGAATCAGAGTCCTCCAATTTACTAGTTCTTTTGTGTTTGCCACTGCCACCTGAACTGCGTCTGTCCTGTTCCACCGATAAATCTTCACTTAAAGAGGTTTTTGTTTCCTGATCCGAATCGTATTCGAAACCGGTTTGCGGCTGTTGTTCACCTCCTAAGACAGGATAAGTTTTGTATTTAATTTGGTTTGTTAGATTTTTAATATTTGTATTTGTAAAATGTTTTGATTTTGTTTTTTGTATATTCATTTTCTATATTATTTTTTAATAATCAAATTAAAAATAAAAATCGTAAACAAAAAAACGAAATCATAATTATAATGAATTTTGAAATATTTACCTTTGATTACAATAGTCGGATATGATTGGGGTTGTAATGTAGTAATATTTGTTGTACTACCTTTAGATGATTTTATATCTTCAATTGTTTGTGAAACTTTACCTTTTATCATGCGCCATGTACCGATCGAAGTGGCATCACTGCTCGATAAAGCGGCTATTAGATTCGGACCAACCGATGTCGGCGAGATACCCTCAATACTGCCAGATCTGTGGGCGAATAAGAATGGAATAGTTTAACTAGAGTTTAAAGAAAAATATGTGTAATTTAGATATGCTTAGAATTAAATGGCAATAAAATATAGAAATGTATCTGGTAATAATTTAATTATCTTACAAGATGGTAGGTACATTGGTGGTACTTTTAAATTGTATCACATTTAATTTGATAATTCGTAGTACAAAGTATGTATCTACAGTGGCTCACAGCTTATTTTACTCAGTGCATATTTTTGTATTTTTAAAAAGCTCCATAAAAAATAAACCAACAGAACTTAAAAAGAAATTTGTTTCATTTAAAATAAAAAATGTTATAGACTAACGAACCAAAATAATTTATTTCAAAAATGCTGGTTTTTTCACGCCACAGCTTATTTTATACAGGCACGTATGGGTTTTGAAAACTTGAAATTAAAACTGGCAATTACACGATTCAATATTTGGTGTTGTAGCGTTTATTATCTACAACATATTTAAGGCGATTTGGCATAGATGCGATCAGTTTTTGGGTAATACTCAGTAAAATATTCGACCAATCCGTCTGTAGCGCTTTTTTTTAATAGTTTTTGTTAGAAATTTTGTGTTTCCGTAGCTGATTTCTAAAAAACCTTCTGCGGTGGCGGTGTTATTAAATGTGGGCACTTATATATTAACCATATTTGCACAATAACCAATTTGTGCTTTGGATTGTTATCCTGGTAAAATCGAAAATCTGCCAGCAGCTAACATACAGGCCCAAACCATGACACTGCTGCCACCATGTGTCACTGTTGTCTTTAGGTTTTCTTTGTTAAGTTCTGTAATTGGTTTCCGCCAAACCAAACCGAATTTGTTAAAGTTATAAGTCGATTATGTATAAACCAAACTGGAGTTGTGTTGCCAATAGGTTCAACCCAACATTATTTGCCCAGGTCAGCTTTAACTTCGGAGGCCAGTTTCTGCCTTTGTTATGGATCTGATTTTCATGGATGAAGCGGCACTTAATGATGATTGGATTGTGGAAGCTTTAATGTTAACCATTTCTGCTATTTTTTGCTGTGAGTGGCCATTTTGGAAATAGTTTAAAACGAATTTTCGTTGAACGCGCACTCATTTGAACTATTTTAAATTGACACTTGTTGTTACAAAACCGTACTCACAATTCAATGGAATGTGTTGATAGAAGTAGAAAAAAAGAAAAATGAAAACCCAACAACGCTGCATTGAGCTATCGGTACAGTAGAAATTGACTGCATAAAATAAGCTGTGATAATAAAATGTAAATTTTTGCAATAAATGTGTTTTGTTTTGTTATTTTAAATGACACCAATTTCTTTTTTAATTTATTGTTCTTTCCTATTATTTTTCTTTTTATGGAGTTTTGAAAACAAAAAAATGCACTGCCTAAAATAAGCTGTGAACCACTGTACATATTTGTTACAAGAATGTCTTAACTGAACGTCGTTTCAATTATTTTTTCAATTATTGTTCAGGTTAGGGTTAGTATTTATGATAAATACTGTATATGACAATATTTTGTCAATTTAACAACAATATGTTGTTAATATAACAACAATATATTGTGAATATAACAACCATGCATCGTTAATTAATTTATTCATTTAGTTCCAAAAAAGAAAACTCATTCAAATATTTATTCAGAAAAAATGTATTTATTAAGTGAATTGTATTATTTTTTTTTTTTTTATTTTTTTTTTGTAATATTATAATTTTATTAATATATAATTTCATTCCTTTCCATCTGTATTTATTTTGATGCACCAAAAGTTTTCAAGATTTTTTTTTTAATTTTTTTTTCATTTTGTTATATTAATAATACAAGTTGTTTTATTTGTTTAAACTGTATTTTTTGTTTTTGTATTTGGAAATATAATGTCGATAAAAGTTTGCAACTAATTTTTATTATTTGATTTTTATTAATTTTTATTTGTTTAATTAATTTGTATTAATATTTGGTTTTGGTTTTTATACTGATATATTTAGTTTTTAAAATTTTATTTTTCTTCTGAGTAGTAAATAATAATTTGTTGCGACTATTTCTTGTTTTCTTTATTTTTGAATAATTCATTAATTAATTAATTATAGTTTTATTCTTTTTTTTTTTTTGGCAAAAAAACTGTTTAATTTTTGGTTTATTTTAAGTTTTTTGGGGGGTAGAAATATGTTTTTTTTTAAATTGCTGTTGTAATTGTTTAAGTATTTTTGTTTATATAATATATATATATATTATTATTATTATTAGTTTTAATAATTGTATGTAAAGTTTCTTTTTTAACTATATGCTATATTTTGTTGTTTAAAAAATATGTTTGGTTTTATGGTTGTTGT
This sequence comes from Bellardia bayeri, assembly GCA_950370525.1. Taxonomy (NCBI): domain Eukaryota; kingdom Metazoa; phylum Arthropoda; class Insecta; order Diptera; family Calliphoridae; genus Bellardia; species Bellardia bayeri. Next base: position 53,178,682 of record OX493267.1, on the reverse strand, counting down.
TATAGAAAAAATAAAGAAAAACTACAATATATACTTTAAATATATTTTAAATATATATTCGTTTTATGTAAAAATAACTAAAAAAAAAATTTATAAATAAATGATTTTTGTTGGTTTTATAAAATATGTTTTCTTTATACTTATATAAAAAAAAATTCATATGAAAAAATATTATATAAAATGTATGTTCTAGTAATTATAATTATAATAATAATAATAATTATTATGATAAAGTATTTCTTAAATATTTTGCTAAAGGAATCATTTATTTAAGGGAGTTGTTTCTTTTGTTTTAAATTACCGTATTTCATTTTATATGGAAGGATGTGTTTTATGTTTAATGTTTTATTTAATTATTTATTTATGTTTTATTTTTAAAATGGGAATTAAGGTTAACAAAAATTCTTTTAGTTAAGGTACTACTTGAAGAATATTATTTATTACTTTTGCGTATTCGGTTTCAATTTTTTTAATTTATAAAAATATTTTACTTTTTATAGTCTATACCAAGAAGTGAAAAAGTTTCTACATAGTCCTGTAATAGATTTGTTTTTTAAATTTAGTCTGCAAAACAATATTGAAACTAGTTCAAAGTGCATGATATTAACACGACTTTTAAATGAATTGTCCAATGAAATGCTATACGTTGTAAATGTGAATGCTCGTCTTCAAGAACTGTCAATATTTTATTTTTAAGTTCAACTCAAAGTCGTGCAATTTATTATAGCACTATCTGTTGCTAGATGTGACTGGTTAGGAGTCAAGTTTGCAGGATCATTGCATTCATATAACATTATAAAACTTTTCAAGGTGTAGTACTTGTAGGAAGGAGTGTTAAGGGTATCGATTTGTAAAGGCAAATCTAATTCATTACGTTTTGTTGCTATAGCATCAGGTGAATTTTTATCTGTAAGTAGAATGGGTATCATATTCCCTAACATCTCTACACTAGATTGAGTTTCAATATCCTTTTTACCCACCTACAAATCTTGGTTGATTGGTAACGTGGAATTCAAACGCGCAAACAATCAAGTAGAGTGCACTCGTCCGATTAAAAGTCTATTAGATAATAATGAAAGCTAATCTCCCCCATTAGCTAAGTCAAACCTCTACATACCTCAATAGGTCATTAAGTCTTTGTCAGTGCCTCTTGACAGTAAGGGAAAGAGGATAATCTTTGTCTAATTTTCCTTGGGATATCTTTTAATTTTTCTCCCCAATTTCTAATAAATTTATCATCAAGTGCTTAACAGGGACACATTTTATTTAAATCTTAAATTTAATCAGATGGAAGTGACTTTTAGATATTGTTACGAAATTATATGTATTTCAATTTAAATTAAATGGTTTGTAACGGTATCAACATACAGCATGTTTATTAACATACAACATGATTATCAACATTTGCATTAGTGGAAGTTTCTATTTGCAAATATTGTTTATAACACGCTGTTATCAACATAATTAAGCACTATGGTAACATTAAGTTTTAACAGTTTTTGTTGAACATTATTGAAAGAGACTTTCGATTGTCTTCTCTAGATGCCTCCGGAAATTACTAGAATAGTCTATAAATAGAACAAACAGGGCCACTCAAAAGTTTGTTGATTATGAGCCGTCACTGAATGAACAACACGAAAAATTATGCCTTAAATTTGTTTACATCTTATATAGGGCTCCAATTCCTTTAACTTACATTTTTCGGATCAGCTCTAGTTTTCGAGATACATATTTGATTTTTTTTTAAATTACGTAGTTTCACGATTTTGTGTAACATAACTGAGGAGCAGTTTAACCTACTTATTTTCCTATATGACTGAAAGAAAATAATGGAAAAATTGTCGTCTTCTCTATTTTTTATGAATTTTTGAAATGTAAAAAAAATTTCCATTCAAAGTTATGCGATATCTCCGCAGCATAAAGATAATATTGTAGCCGATTTCTTATATTTACTAAACAGAATGAACCGTTTATTAGTTACGTTACTATAAATCGCGTAACTACGTAGGTAGTTTTCTTAAAAAAATAATATCTCGAAGAGCTGATACAAAAAAAAAATGAATTATAGGTATTTGAAGCCCAATACTAGATGAATACAAACTGACTTAAGGTATGGTCACATTTGCAAATATTAACTCAGAAAAGCATAACCACTTGTTTTAGTACAAATTTGTTTGACGTTGTTCACTATTACAAGAGTTTTGCAAGATCAAACAGCATCAAATAAATTAAAACTAAATATTTGTTGTGATTTGGCCTAAATAAGTAAAGTTTGTTTTTAATAAATAAAAGAGTTCAAATATATGTTATTTAGTGGTTACATCTTTTTCGGCAAATATTTGCCAAGTGTGACCGTACCTTAAGAAATCTAAGGCACCAAAAAAAGTTTTCATTTTGTCAGGCTTTGACATCAAAGCGTTTTCAAACTGTAATTAAATTGTGTTAAAGTAAACTGTAAAAGAGTGTAAAAGACAGAGAGTTCATTTAAAATTGTTTTTGTGTATATTCGATAAATAAAGACTCGTATATTTACTTTGACGCTTTTATTTGGCAATTAAAAGGATTCCGGTTTCTTTAAAGGAAATAAACCACCGTTTTTAAAAGTTAAAAACGTAACAATATCTTATTTCTTAGTATAGAGCATAAAAGTAACTGCCTTTAAACCGATTTTATTTCTAATTATTTCCTTTTTGTTTAATTAATCCATTTTTAATAAGTGTTTTGCAATAGGTACCAAATTTTTATTACAGTTATCATCCAATTAATTTCACTAATTAAAACAGGTTTTCTAGCTACTAATAATATTTCAATTATTTAATTGTTCATCTGCATCTTTCAATTAATTAATTCATTAATGTTATACAAAAATTGTGCTATGAAAAGTTTCAAAAAATAATTTGGTTTGTTTTGTTTTTTTTTTTCTATTTTATTTAATTTTTGGTTTTCTATCGATAATTTTTTGTTTTCTTTTGTTTTTGTAATATATATATTTTAAGATACAAGATAAATTAAATGCTTGTTAAAACTCATGATTAAATTTTTCACGAAAATTTTCTTTTGACATTTTCTGCAAATTTTTTATATAAAAATCGTTAAGTAGGTAAGTATGTAGTATGTTTATTTCTTATTTATTTCATTATTTATTTATAATAATTATTATATATAAAAAAAGCCAACTGTTTTTTTTTTTTTTTTGTTCATTATAATTATTAAATATTTTGTTGTTAGAAGTAAAGTTTTGTCATTTTATTTTTAATTTATTTAGTATTCAAGGCGTTTTATATGTTTTCATTTAATTAAAAAAACGTTTAAGCTTTAGATTAAAGGTATTATTTTTTGGTTTGTTTATAATTAATTAAAAAAAAAATTATTAATTGTACTACCTTTATTTCATTTAGTTCGTATATATTTGTTTTTAATGTTTTATTTTAGTTCTTTATACAACAGTTTTGGTTTCATAAATTATATATACTCGTATTATTTAATAATAATAATATTATTTTAAGTCTTGTTTTTTAATAAAATTACAGATCATTTTATAGTTTTTCTTATTGATTTTTCTTTTTTTACCGACTTGAAATACATTCAAAACATTTATGAATGGAACTCGACTTCGTTCATATGGGCACCGCGGCCACGTCGACAGTGGTCGATTCGTTGGACCCAATTTTGGATGACTCGGTCACACATTTCGGCCGGAATGGCCGCTATTTCGCGTTCAATGTTGGCTCTAAGTTCTTCCAACGTTGTCGGCTTGTTGGCATAGACCAATGATTTGACGTAGCCCCAAAGAAAAAAATCTAGAGGCGTTAAATCGCAAGAACGAGGCGGCCAATTGACTGGTCCATTTCTTGAGATAACACGCTCGTCAAACTTACTCTTCAGTAAATCGATTGTAACGTGTGCTGTGTGGCTTGTGGCACCGTCTTGTTGAAACCACATGTCATCCAAGTCCATGTGTTCCAATTCGGGCCAAAAATAATCGCTAATCATTGCGCGATAACGATCGCCATTCACAGTAACGTGACGATCGTTATTGTCGACGAAAAAATATGGCCCAATGACGCCGCCGGCATGCAAAGCGCACCAAACAGTAATTTTTTGTGGATGAAGTGGTGATTCGTGAAGCACATGTGGATTTTCAGCAGGCCAATAACGCATATTTTGCTTATTGACGAACCCATTGAGCCAAAAATGAGCTTCGTCACTGAAGATGATTTTGCGATGAAATTCATCATCTTGGTGCATCTTCTCCAGAGCCCAATCGGAGAACGTACGTCGACTCAAATGGTCCATCGGCTTCAATTCTTGAGTCAGCTTAATCTTGTATGGATGTAAACCCAGATCCTTACGCAAAATTCGCCATAAAGTGGTCTTGGGGATGCCCAGTTCTTGAGAACGCCGCGGAATCGACTGATTTGAATCGTTTGCTACGGACGCCTGAACGGCAGCGATATTTTCGGAACTTCGACCAGGCCGTTGTCTCACTGGCACGACAGCATCACACAATGAATATGTAGACTCAAATTTTTGCACTAAACTTGTTATTGCTTGTCTACTAGGGCGATAATTACGACCGAAAATTGGAGTTAACGCTCTTAAAGTTGCGGTCACCGACTCCGAATTTCGGTAGTACATTTTTATAATTTCCAAACGTTGTTCCTTCGTGTACTTTACCATAACGAAAATGTTAAGTTTACTGAAAAAAAAGAAAGCAACAATTAGATGATCAGTGAAATAGTGCGTTCACAATTTAAATTCAGAGTTGTCAAGTAGCTATTGGAAAACCCGATACATCTTCATATTTATTTTTAAACACCACTGTTTTATATATTTTTTGACAATTCCTTTTCAAAATAAACAAAAAAAATTTTAAATAAACACATGTATTTGATTGTAGCTAGCACATACATACATACATGTATGAAAATAAAAAACAACGAATGAGGGAACAAAGCGTCCCAGCAAGCCATATGAGTCCGAAAAGAGTCTTTTCTGACTCCTTTTTCAGAGCGCTCCTAGAATGGTATGCTGGGGTGTCTCACGAATACATGCATGTGTCAGGGATGATAAATGAGAAAACCAATATCGTACCAAAGAACTTTTTAAATCGTACATTTTCGAGCCCAATAGTACTAAATATTTTTTTTTTTTATTTAATTTTATTGGTACATGTAAAGTAGAGATAACAAAAAAAAAATAAATCCATGTTCATTAATTATACATATGTAGATAATTATGGTCATAGAAAATATTAGTAAGGTACATTCAAATAAAAAATATCAAATTTATACATTTTTGATAACAAACCAGTTGTTGCTATATTAAAGTTGTAACAAGAGTTTTATTTTAGTACCACTTGCAAAAAACTAAGACGACGCTTTCATACTGCAAAAAACCGTATTGATATTAAATGGCAACGCTTATTTACTGAATGAATAGATCTTTGCACTTGTTCATTGGGAATAAATAGCAGGTAGTTTTTAGTATTCAGCTAATATTTTATAGTTGTTGTTAAACTTCATATATAAAATTAAGAGAGCAATTGTAAAGTTTATACAGTTTGATAAAATGCTTTGTTGTAGAGTAGCAATCATCTTGGTAAAATACATGGCACGCGCCTAAATTTTTTAAGCGACTAGAAAAAACTTCAATGCTGTTTTTTGCAGTATGAAAGCGTCGTCTTAGTTTTTTGGAAGTGAATGTATTTTTTGAATGTACCTTACTAATATTTTATATGACCATAATTATTTAAATACTTATATATGTATGTATGTATAATTAATTAACATGTATTTATTTTTTGTTATCTTTACTTTACATGAACCAATGAATTTAAAGTACCTTTTGTTTTTGTTGTATTAAATTTTTGTTTATTAAAATAAAATTTAAAAAAAAATTGTAAACAAATCATTTAGTACTATTGGGGTCGAAAAAGTACGATTTTAAAAGTTCGTTGGTACGATATTGGTTTTCTCATTTATCATCCCTGATGTGTACCCATTTTTGTACGACTCACCCCTCTCACGAACAAAGCCAGAATCGCAGCGACAAAAATTTCATAATGTAAACCGGGACTAAAACGAACTATTTATTATGCTTTTGTTATTTCAAATTTGTTGATCTAAACTCTAGCAATTTATTTTAATATTCTATTTGAACTTTTTCTAACCTTTAAATACAACTATCTTATAAATGTCACGTTTTCTTTAAGTCATTAAATATGATTTTCACAAACGCTACTAAAAAATAAGTAATCTACACAAAAGATCATTAACACCGGCTTTTTCCATGAATACATAAAAAAAACTTATAAAACAACCAATAAGAGAAAAAACCAACGAGTAGACAGCAAAAAAAAAAAAAAACAAGCAAACAAAATGGCGCGCTAGTATGCGTGAATTTTTAGCAATGAATTGGGAATAAAAACGATGACGTGCAAATTAATATTTCTAGATTTTTACACAGAAAAAAAAAGCCGGCCGGTTAGGATTAAAAGAAACTTTCTTTTCAGTACATATTAATAATGCGAAACAAAATTCAATATTTTGAATTCTAAACTACATAACACAATTGAAAAAAAAAAAAAACGCAAACTGTACCCAATAAAATTTAACATCGTTAAATGTGTACCCACTTCTAGATATTTTTTTCTTGCTTGTCTACAAATACGAACATAAAAAATGTGACTAAAGCTCCGCACACGAGTGAAAAAAGGTACATATTTAATAAAAGTTAGGATGTAAATGAAAAATGAGGTTATATAACTATAAGTATATTAATTAATTACTCTCATATTTATATTTATTAAAATCACAAAACTATCAAAACCAATTCTGTAATTAATATGATTCATGTTCTACAAGGACAACATTTACTAAAGAAAATTCTACATATTTAAAAAATGCTTACCTTTATAAAATTAGTTAATTTTCAGCGTCTAATAAACAGTTTTTTAAATAAATACAGTTTATTCAATAGAAATTAGTATTATTTTCTAAAAAAAAATGTTTGTAATGTTAAAAACCAAAATGGCTACTTTATGTTCTACAATTCACTTTTTGTGTCACTTAAGAAAAATTTGCTATGAAGCAGCCGAGAACACAACTGCACTTGACGAACGACAAACAATTACTCGTGAAAGTCAATGGCGGCCGCTGTGTATATGGACTTTTGTGTAGATAAAAATAGCGAGTGAGTGCTCCAATAGCCGAGTTGTATTTTAATGTAGAGCTGTAAGATAGGGTTGTATTTGTAAGTTGTATAGTTGGTAACTCCTAAAGGGCATTGCCAGCAGCATTGTCAAATTTGAAATTTCAAAACGCACCAAAATGTATAAAAAGTATACTATGTTTGTATTATAAATATAACAATAAAACAGTCTCCTAAAGTTCAGTGTTTTTAGAAAAAAATGCCTAACAAAAATAAACAATAAACTTAACAAATTTATTTGTAATCCTTTGTACTAGATATGTAATTAAATTCATAAATTCTATATAAAGCCTTTTAAAAAGAGATCAACGATTAATAGTAAGGATTCAAAATTAATAATTAATGTATTAACACTAAACAACTTTGTAAACACATAGTATCTACATATGATTGCATACATTTGTACAAGATTTTGTACATTCATTTTATAAATTCTTTTTAAAGAAATTGAAAACTTATAATAATTATTCCAAATTAATAAAGCTAATAATATATGTAATTATTGTTATCATCTGGCCACAAAACAAATTTCATTTCAAAATTCTGCTGTTTTTAAACATCATTACCATTAATGTGGCAATTAACACTATCAGGAAGTTGCTAACTGTCACAGCAAGCATTTTCCCCTTTTAACCCATTTTTGATTCGGTTATGTATATCATATGATTTGGTACGTCTTAAGGTATAGTCACACTTGGCAAATATTTACTAAAAAAAGCGTAACCACTTATTTTAGCAAAAATTTGTTTGATGATGTTTACTCTTACAATAGTTTTGCAAGATCAAACAGAAACAAATAAAACTAAATATTTGTTCTTTCTCGTTGTAAATATGTAAATGTATTTTTTTTAAATCAATTTTTTGCACAAAAAATTTAAAAAGCACCAAAAATGGTGCTAAACGCACCAAGTTGACAACGCTGTTGCCAGATATAGGTGTTAAATTATAAAAATGTAGTGCATTTTAAGTAAAACTTAAAAGATAATTATGCAAAACTTTGAAGAAGAATTACAAGTTTATAAAATAATTAAGAGCGCGTCTAAACGTTTGTGATTAACAATTTAAGATAAAATGTTTAATATCATTGTAATTTACTGCAATAGTGGCTCATCTCAAAGTATTGGAGTATTTTACGATGATTTGCAAATTGCAATCTACAAATGTATATAAGTATGTAAGTATGTATGCATTTCTTTGATCTTATTTTTAGATACTAAGAATTTTGTTTATATAGTAAAATATTTATGTATGTATATAAATTCGGGTTTTATATAATAAAAACTTTTTTAAAAGCGCCTACGCAAAAACTACCAACAAAATCGGGTTAATCTACAAACTCTACTAGTTTATGGGCGCCATTTTGGAGGCAATCTTCTAACGAATACCATAATAGCTTGCTTTACATACATACATACATATATGTAAATTACAATTATTGGATATTAAATCTGGCTTTTGTTAATAACAAACGTGAAAATTTTGAAATGTGCCCATATTACCAAAGATGAAAAATGATTAGATTCTAATTACATTTTTGAAAAAACTACATAATAAATATGCACAGACATACATATTACGATAAATATAATGTACTCGTACCTATAGCCTAGTCATTAAATTTTATCATTATATAACGGGGTTTTCAACAAACACTTTATTTTCCAACAGCGAAACAGTAGAGCAAGCATTGACAATTATTGTTATGAATTGAATTTCGCCTGAAAATCACAATGAAATAGGTATTAAAAATTCTTTATGAAAATCGAACTATGTACATATAAAAAAGCTACATTTCCTAAAATTCGTTATACATATGTATGTACATATTTACATAAATTTCCTTCTGAGACCGCTTTTACAAATGTTGGTCGATTAATATGCGTCCATTGGTTTAATGTGTCAACACCAACGCGTGTTCGAGGCTATCGTTTAAGTGCAATTGTTGCAGTCGTGAGCCGCAGTGTCAAAGTAGGTCGGAATTTCTCCATTCCTTGGGGTTCTCAACAACTGAGGCTATCCACAATAAACACATGGCGTACAGTTTGTTTTTAAAGTCCTACAAGGTGCAAGTGTTTGTTGCACGAATTAAAGTTGGCCTACCATTATTATACCCACCACCATATATTGCGTTTGTCATTCCGTTTGTAACACATCGAAATAATGGTCGTAGAACCAAAAATATATAGGTATGTACATATATTCTGGGTCGCTATAAGATTCTAAGACGATTTAGCCACGTACGTTTGTCTGTCCGTCTGTTGTTGGTACGATACAGCTTCGAAAAAAAAGACGGAACAATTAAATTTTTACCTAGGTTAGGTTAGGTTAGGTCAGAAGGCCGGTGTGAGGTTTTCCCCACACCATCAGTACGTAACATATTTTGATCCACCGAAATGTTTGGTATTGCAAATGGGCAAAATCGGTCCAGCACGATCTGAGTTATAGATCAAAGTTTCAGATTACCTCGATCTTTTTCAGATATTTTCAAATATAATGCAGATATCATGAAATTGAAAATGGTCGGAATCGGTTAACGATTTCTCATAGCCCCCATACAAATGACTTCCCGGAATATGGCTTTATGGGACATAAATATCTATAGAAAAGCCCTACAAAACTGCAATAATAAATTTCATGCAAAGTGAAATCTTAAAACAATATTTTGTTTGCATTGGTCCATAATTTTGACACAGCCCTATACAAAGACCACTTCCGAAAATCACTTAAATGAACATAAATCCTTTGAAAAAGGACTATCAAGTTAAAATTCGACAAGCATTATACATTTAAAATATACATTTAAATCGTCGTACCAAATTTCATGATGATCGGTCTATATTTGACCGTACTGCCCATATAAAGTCCAGTTCCGAAAATCACTTAAATGCGCATAAATCCCTTACAAAACCCACTATTTTGTTGAAATTAAACACAAATAGTCCATACATATAAAAAAATCGTCTATATCAATATGACGATGATCGGTCCATATTAGACCGTAGCCCCCATTTTAAGTCTACTTCCAAAATTCGCATGAATCTCCATAATAGTTGATTTGGTCTTACTTGTTTTTGCCATACATTTGCTGAATTAATTTTCTGTAGAAAGCCATTTCTGCATTTGGGATTCTGAAAATCAAAGATCAATTGTTAAACTTGTCACTTTATGATGCTCTATGTGAGATAGGTATAATATTTTTTCAAAAATATTTTTTTGGAAATTTAGAGTAATGACTAAAGAATTTGTTATATAAATTGCCATTTCTGATGCTTAATCTAGTTGATCCTCTAAGTCAAGTTTTATTTTTTTTTTCAATGTAAATTTGGTTAATCTCTGAATTTGGCAGGTTATCCCAAGACCGATTCAAGGAAGTCCTAAGTCGACCTATACCTTCATATAGGAAGCTGAAACGCCTTAATCTTGTATTAAAAAATTTATAGCATGTGACTTATGCACCTTCGAAAAACCGTATCGCTGTACAGTTAGACGACGTTAATCATCAACTAATGCAAGACTAAGACGGAAATCTCTCGAAGGCAGCGAAAAAAGGACGGCCTGATTGCCTTTGAGCGATAATGACAATGTCGCAAACAAAATGCCTGTTGTTTCTGTATTGTGTTGTATATGTTGCTGATTTGCACTCACCTTGTATAGTTACACCAGTGATGGAAATTGGGTTTTAGGATTTCGTACCAATTATATAAATAAAATGTACTTCTTCGACCTCCACGGCACCATTTTTAATATTTGTTAAATAATAATAAAATTAACCACGAACTTACTTCATCGAAAATTCGATATACATACATATCTTTAGGCAACATTTTTAACATTACCTTATATAACGAATGTTTAAACAATTTCATACTCGTTTGGTATTGATTAATTGCAAGTGATAAAAAAGTATACGGCATAACACTTCTGCAAAAAATCATTATCTAACTTCTAGTGATATTATAAATGCTATAAAACAGGTCTCTATTGGAAAATGCTACCAGCATTTGTTCAAGTGTTCCAGGAAGAAAGTTACCAAAGGATACTCTAGCAATTTTATTTTAATGCAAGAGCTCCTTTCGTAATAAAATGTTTCCTGTAAACTACCTATCTTGATTTGGTATTTGTTTGTATTTGTTTAAAGCTGTCTCGGACACACATACTCACTCATACCCAGGTAGCAATTTTTTTGAAATTTTTAATCATATATGAGTCTTCTTTGACTCCCCCGCGCGATTAAAATAATCACTTATGCTCTCGCTTTTGAGTCGGAAATTAATGTTTTGTCGGAAGAAAATGGTCGCGACTCTTCTGAAGGAGTCTTTTATGACTCGGTTTTCTGAACTCTTGCGACGCATTTTTGTCACTTTCTTAAAAACAGTCATATTATGAACATCTATGTAATTAAATTATGATTCCGCACATTCAGCAGATTTGTTTTTGTTCTTAATTAGTCGCTTTCTAAACATTTAAATGAGTCTTGTTTTAGTCTTTTTTTTTATCGTCAAACTGAGTAATCAGTTTTTGGTCATCTAAGGTAATCTTAAAAGGCTCATTTTGCTGATATTATAAAAAACAATCTTCCAATTGCTAGCTGGGATGTGCTAGTGTTGGAAGCAGCAAAAAACAAACGACCGCAAATAATTGTACACTCAAACAATTTTTCAGTTGCCAAAATTAAAGACATTTTTTTGGTTTTAGTATTTTTATTTGACTTTAATTTTTTTCAACAACACCATGGTGCAACTATACAAGGTGAGTGCAGTAGCCCAGCTTACTGACTATGTTTACAATTTACTTATGTCAAAAGTAATACTTTTTCAAGTATTTTTGACAGTATGTAGTACATTATTTTACAGAAACAAAATGCCTGTTGTTTCTGTTTTGTGTTGTATTCGTTGTCGATTTGCACTCACCTTGTATAGTTGCACCATGAACAACACTTTATGAAAACTTTTTATAATAATAACAAAAACAATATTCATTTAATGCAGACACGCGTATACTATTAGTTTTTCATTAAATTTTAATATTAATAATTAACAACGAAAGAAAATATATACAAATAATATTAAATTATAAAATAATATATGTATAAACATAATGTATAATTAAATATTTTTTGACTTACAATGCGATGACAAATCTATAAAAAAGACAGCGAAACAGGTTATAGTATACATGTGTCAACGTCGCGCACACAGAATTTTGTTCCTATACACGCGTGTATAGCAAGCGCCCGAGACTGGTTTGAAGTCAGTTAGATGGCTACTTCTAATTCTTTAAGAATATTATGTACTTGCGTTTATTATCGCAATTATCTAAAATATTCTTATTAATGAAGTATCGGTTTATTTGCGAAAATTTAAACTTCAAATATTCAACCAACAATTTCTTGTCGTAATAATCATCTTATAGATGCATATTTAAATATAAATAAACATACAACTTAATAAAATCTCTCTAAAAAGATAAATTTATTTACATATGTATGTATTTCATCTGAAATATCAAATTTTGATGTAACAGTATTTTGAAATTATACCAAATGACTCGTGGTAGTATCACAGTACCAACTCTTTCTAAAATATATCAGATAAAGTACAATTGTACCATGTTTGCCAACACTGAGTTACACCATGCAAATGATTGTGTACTGAAATCTTTGCTTTAAACAAATAACGGGTCCGCCATCTAACGTTTTTTTGAACTAGTGCTTATTTCGTGAATTGTAACACTTAGCTCATGTCTGATTTGACAGATAATTAGTTTTATCCTTCCGCTGAACGAATATGATTGTGTATACGCTTGAAAAACACTGGGAAATATTGCGACATTACTTTAAAAATCATAGTAATGTTGCAGAATGTGTGCGAAAATTGCGTACGTATTTTGGAAGAAGAGAAGAACCGTCAGCTCCGTATGTTTGTTATCTTGTGAAAAAAGTCAAAGAAACTGGCATCCTCATCGATAAACCAAAGCGTGAAAAGCCAAAAACAGTGCGTAAACCCGAGAATAGTGCTGCTGTGGCAGAAAGTGTGCGTGAAACGCCATCAACATCAATTCACCGTCGTTCTCAATAATTGAAGATTTCGGAGACATCATTGAGATGAATTTTGCATAAAGACCTTGGTATGACGCCATACAAAGTCCAATTGGTTCAGGAGTCGACAAGCCGACAAGTCAGAGACAATTAATGCTTTAAAGGACAATATTCGTGAAGCCATTGGTGAAAAACAGCTGCACACAATCGAGAATGTACTTCAAAATTGTACCGATCGTGTAGGCTACTGCCGAGGCAGCCATTTGAATCAAATTATTTTCCATTATTAACCGGAAAGATTGCATTTTCAAATAAAAAAAGAAATTTTAGAATATATTCAGTAGTTTTTTTTATAGCATTTTCAAAAAAAAAGAAAAAAGTTATTTGCGGACCCTTTAATTGTGTACAGAAATCGAATAATATACATAAACAAAATTTAATCATCCAAAAAATTACCAAAATAAAGATTATTTTCTTTGTTTGTTTGTTTTTAAATTATTTATGTGACATATTTGATTTTGACATTGAATATTACCATTAAGAAATACTAAATAGTCAGCCATGTCACAGAATTTAATTCCGTTTGGAAGTGGAATTAATTTCGTATTTTGCTTCTATAGAAAAAGTAAAACGAAAAATTTTTTCGGAATGAAACCTATAAATGCTTAAAATTACAATTCCACATAGTAAATTAAAAGTGGTTTAATTAATTTGTTTTTGTGACCAATATTTATAATTATTATAATTTTTAAGGAGTTTCCTTCAGGCTAATTTGGTCAAATGTTTGTTTCCAAACGTAAATAAAAAACTTGTTCGATTTTTATTTTATTTACCCAACGTTTAAAAACGTTAAAAAATAAAAATCGAACGTTAAAAAATAAAAATAAAAATCGAACAAGTTTTTTATTTACGTTTGGAAACAAAAATTTGACCAAATTAGCCTGAAGGAAACTCCTTAAAAATTATAAAAGTGGTTTCATTCCGAAAAAAATTTCATTTTGCTTTTCCTATAGAAGCAAGAAATGGAATTAATTCCAATTCCGAACGGAATTAAATACTGTGACATGGCTGAATGTATTGACGATATCACCTGTTTAAAACGCCTTGCTCTAAGTTTTGAATATATAAATCAAACTTTTCAAATAAAACACAATCTTTATAATATTTTCTTGACACATCGTACAATTGAGTTTATTTTTATAAATAATTTATTTCTGGTTGCGTTCTATTTATAACACAAATAACATAAAATAATTAGTTTATTAATGCCTGTTTTTAATAGCGATATAAATATAACAATATTATTACAACAATAATTACATACGAGTACATATACTTATGACAATAATAGATATATGAAATTTAATGAAATATTTTTTAACCAAAAATCATTTGTAAATGGTTTTATTTCAAAAATATGTTATAGATATATAACAAAAAACGCACATACAATGCCAACATTTAAATCAATTTGCTTTATATTTAGTTTAATATTATATTTAACATTTCTTTATAGGTAATAAATTCTTCTTATTTCTTTATAAATTCGCTACAGCAATAATATAAAAAAATAATTTATTTTTTTTTTTTTCTAATTTCTTAAAATTTAAAAATAGTCGTTTTAAAATACATCATTTATGCACAAGCAGTTACAAATTGGTTAGACAAACAATACATACATATTTCATAAGAAAACACAAAGTGCTTAGTGTAACATCTAGTCCTGCATCCTTTTAGTTTGTTGCGCTGTTGCCGCAGATGATGTGTTGTGCATACATACATACGTACATACATATTTTTTTCTTTTTCAGGTACCTGCAACATTTTGTTTTCATAATTATTCCTACAGACTCACATTTTAAATGAGGGTTTTTAGAGTTGTTATAAAGATTATTTTACTACCTAAGTAAAATAGTAGTTACATACAAATATTTTGGTTTCAATTGTGTTTAGTTTTTTTTTTAATAGGTTTTCAAAGAAAATAATGCATATTTCTTAATTATCTTTCACAAAAAATTGTTAACACATTTTAACACAGAATAGTAAGTACAGTTACACATTTAGTTTAGTTTTAAATTAAGGGATATACAGACATGTTTAGGTGTTATTATTGTTTAGTTATTATAAGAAAATGTATACCTACATACCTATATGTATATAAAATATTTATTTTAAACTAACTCTAAAGGCTCAGTTAGCCGACTGTAATGAAATGTAACTGCAACAGTAAGAAACAGTTGTTGGATATTGTTATGTGTAAAGTAATGCAAGTGGTTATGGAGATGTAAAGTAACGCAACACCGTAATGTATGAATCTGTAAGAAATAGAATTTCTTTACATTTTTACGGCATTACACAACATTCCGTTACAGTCGGCTAACTGAGGTCACACATGGCAAATATTTACTCAAAAAAACGTAACCACTTGTTTTAGTACAAATATGTTTGACGTTGTTTACTCTTAAAAAAATTACTTTTTCGACAAATATTTGCCAAGCATGACCGTACCTTAAGTATATACATACATACATACATACATATGTACATACATGCAGTGGCTCACAGCCTATTTCGTGTGAGACCAAATGCAATTTAACAAAAATATTTCTTTTTGCATTTAATTCTTTGTTCATTTATTCGTGTAACAAGACCAAAATAAAATTCAAAAATAATATCACAGAAGAAAAAATATAGCAACACAAAAACAACTTGCAAATTCGATGTCACTGTTTATTTCGTGTGTTTTAATTAATCGTTATTTAAGCGTAATATACATATTACATACTAGTTGACTTATAATATGTTTTGAACCTGACTAATATGATATTAGAAAGTTCACCTAATTCTGGTTTTACGCGGTCTTTTTTACACGGCTTTGATTTAACACGATTTGAAAATAAACAAATTTTAATTTTTTTACACGATTTTATTCCATTTAACATGATTTAAAATCTTTTATGCTTAAATTTTTATACCCTACAACACCATATTGGATTAGTTCTGATGTTTGTAACGCCCAGAAATATTGGTCCAACACGCACCTTAAAGTATACCGATCGCAAATTTGAAGATATTTCGATAAAATTTGGTACGTGAAATTTTTTTAGCCCAAGGACGGATGGGATTGAAATTGGTGGAAATCAGTCCATTATTCCACCTGGCACCTATACAAATGTCCTCCCGAAATTAGGGTTTAAAGATCATAAATGTTTGAATTATGCAAGTATCCAAACAAATTTCACCACAAATGAGTGATAAATGAAGCCAAATCAGATCTACAAATTTTGTGCAGATCGGTCGATAATATATCATAGTTCCCATATAAGGCCCACTCCCGAAAATCACTTTAAAGAGCATAACTGCCTCAAAAGTGTTGGTATCTAAATAATATTGAACGCAAATATATTCCATATACCTATATACGAATAATATGGTACAATTTAATTGTGATCGGTCCATAATTAATCATAGCTCCCATATATGGCCCACTCCCGAAAATTACTTTAACGACCATAAATTTCTTAAAAATGTTGGTATCTAAATAAAATTCAACACAAATAAGTTTGATACTTATATACAGAAATGATGACATCTGATTTTATAATGGTCGGTCCATAATTAGTCGAAACTCCCATATAAGAGACCGTAATTTACTTAAACCTCCATAAATCTTTTGAAATCGAGACAAAGTTTAACACATATAATATTTATATTCACAGAAATCATGACACTAAATTTTTGGATGATCGGTCCACAATAGGTTATATCTCACATATAACACCCATTTCTGAAAAACTCTTTTATACATATACTGGGTGTAGGGTATTATCTATATGGTCGGGCTTGACCGACTATACTTTTTTACTTGTTTTTGGTTAAATTCAATTATTGCGAAATATGCTCATAAGTCCCCTTTTACAGTTGAGAAATTGATAGACAGACATTTTTCTCATTCTGCTTTGAACTTGCCTAAACCTTTTAGAGTTGCGAAATTAAGAGACAGACAGAAATTTTTTGTTTATTTTCTTATTTCTTCTTCTATGTTGATTGTTGTGGGAATTTTTATTATAAAAACGCATTGAGAATAAAAAAAATTAAAAAACCTTGCATTAAGCTCTTGCTTAATTTTTGTTATCAATAAATCTATTTGGTTAATAAATTTAATTATTTTTGCAATACGCGCGTTAAAGTGAAAAAAATTATTTAAAGCAACAACATGAAAAAATGCGAAGAGTGGAAACTGTAAACGAAAAATGTCTTAAAATGTCCAGTACAGTAGAGGTTTACCGCACACTCTTCCCTTCAGTACATCGCCAACAAATTTCGCCTGTCTGGTTTTCAATTTCTCAACTGTAAAAGGGGACTTACACGAATAAGTGAACAAAGAATAAAATGCCGAACAATTTTTTTTGTTAAATTATATTTTTGTTGTTTTTTTCAAGTTGTGTGTCACTGTAAATACATATGTACATATGTATGTATGCATGTATGTAAATATTTTTCTGCTGTTGTAATTTAGCAACATGCATTAAGTTATTAAGAATCATAAATTATAGCAATCTGTATGATATATGTTTATCTTATTAATAAAGATCAACATATTTCCATACTTCTTAAATTTATTATAATTTGCTCGAAATATTTTATAAGTTATGATACCTATACATATACATACTTAATTTAGGCCAATTTCGTAAACAGTTAAAATTCTTTTCTTTTTAATTAACCCTCGAAGTGGCACATGGTTCTGGCCAGACATATCTTCACCTTACTTTTGGTACATGGTTCTGGCCAGACCCCTATGCATTTTGTATGAACGAATGCAAAACAAAGACAGTAAAGAGAGCAAAGCACATGGCACGAGTTGGAAATTTGTATTTACTTTATTCTTTTATGCTTCTTTCTTTCTTCTGATTTTGTTTGTGAGTTAGTTATTCATTGAACGTTGAACAGTGAATAAGTAATCTAGTTTTTGTGCGGTAATTTTGAACTTGTGAATAATTTTACGCAGGAAGATTTGTTGCGTTGTTAGTATATTATGGCTGATAAACTGGAATTTTTTTATAATACACGCTTGCGTAGCGCGAATTTGCAACCCCAATTGGCAGAGGCATTAGTGCGTGATTTTCAAAGTCAGGTAGAAGCTGATGAAAATTATGATGTTTTTGAAAACGATGGTGACGACACTGCTGATTATGTGCCAGAAGATGATGCATCAGACATAGAAAATGATTTGGAAATTGAACCTAACGAACTTTATGATAGTGATGAAGACGTAGATGAAGAAGAAGAAAGTGGAAATGATGCTGAAGCAGCAAATGAAGTCGACTCAGGCTGTTTTTATGGTAAAGACGGTACTAAATGGAACGAAACTGAACCCCCTGCATCCCGTTTGCGCCAGCATAATATCATGCGTTTTCAATCTGGAACAAAAACAAGGCTCATTAATTCAGTTGAGGTATTCAAGCTATTTTTCTCAACCAATATTACGTTCGTCATCATTAGTGAAACAAATCGGCATGGGCGAGAATCAATTAGAAAATGGAATGAAGAACATCCAGAGTCTAACCAAAGAAAATGGATTGATTTGACAAGCTCTGAGCTAGATGCATTCATTGGGATTTTGTTGGCTTCTGGTCTCAGCCATAATAATATGCAAGACTCCAGTATATTGTGGCGTTCTGATTCGCTGCCCATATTCCGTGCGGCTATGTCGCACAAACGATTCATTACTCTGTCCAGATATATTCGTTTCGATAATAGTCGTACGCGGGCATTCCGACAGCAAACAGATAAAGCAGCTCCTATCCGGGACATTTGGAATTTTCTCAATGAAAATCTGCAAAATTATTATGAACCTTATGAAAATATCACCATCGATGAGCAGTTGTTTCCGTATCGTGGGCGCACAAAGTTCACCCAATATATCCCTTCAAAACCTGCAAGGTATGGGATCAAAGTTTGGTGGGCATGCGATGCTAAGACTAAATTTCCATTGAAAGGAAAACTATACACTGGAAAGGAAGGAGACAATCGGGAGATAAATCAAGGTGAAAACGTTCTAATGTATTTCGCAAATTGTTACGTAAACAGCGGCAGAACAATTATTTCTGATAATTTTTTCACCTCATTGAACGGCGCTAAACGACTTGCTGCTATGGGACTGGCATTTGTTGGCACCATTCGAGCAAACAAAAGATGTCTTCCTAAGGAAGTAATGAAGAGCACCAGACGACCAATTCTTTCAAGTGTGTTTGGTTTTCATGAAAATCTTGTTGCACTTTGCAGCTACGTGCCCAAAAAAAATAAGGCAGTCAATTTAATTTCAACCGTGCATTACACGAAACATGTTGAAGGCGTAGCCATGAAACCGGAAGCAATTTTATTTTATAATTCAACTAAAGCCGGAGTCGATACGATGGATCAAATGCTAACTCATTACACAACAAAACGGTCAACCAGACGCTGGACATACGCGTTTTTCTGCAACATGATTGATGTGATGGCATTGGCAAGTTACATTATATGTAAGCTAAATGATGAAAATACAAGAAAAGAAAGAAGACGCATATTTTTATATAAACTTGCAAAGCAATTGGTACTGGCCAACGTTGAAAATCGCATCAATAATCCGCACATTGTGGCTCAACCAACAACTCGTATAGCATTTGAAGCGTTCTTTGGGAGACCTCTCAATATACCAAACCTTAATGTGGCTTTACGCAGTGGTCCAGACACATTATCTGCCAAAAAAGATTGCAGAATTTGCCTGCAGCAAGGTGACAAACTACGCCGTAAGACACGTTTTTTTTGCTGCAAATGCAACAATCCTGTTTGTCAGCAACATTCAAAAGTAGATTATTTATGTTTTTGTTGCCTTCCGCAAAATTCTGAATAAAAAAATCAATGTTTTTTCATATTAATTTTCTATTTTCTCATAAACATTTATTACTTTACCCATAATAAAGAGAAATATATATAGAACAAAAAAATTGTTGCCCTTTTCATTTCAAAGATTTTTTCAGGTCTATTTTTTCTTCCTCAGGTAGCTAATAACATAGTAAAAAGAAATAGAAACACAAAATATAACAAATATTTTCCTATCTTAGTAAAAAATTTAACGGCAAACAGCCCTTATTTCCATACAAATGCATGTAAATGTATAGGGGTCTGGCCAGACACATGTGCCAGAACTAAGGGCTCAAAATATGTGCCTGACGAAGGGTTAATAACACTGTGCTCGATTTTGACAATTTTTTTTTACCGAAAAAACGGGGCACCCTAGTGGGTAAAACTAAATCGAGTTCACTGAATGCAATGGTGCTAACCATTTTTTAGGTTAGGTTTAGGTTAAAAACGCACAAGTTGGTGCACTTTTTAGTTTTATATAATTTTTTCGCACCATATTTTGCAAAACATCCCAAATGTGCTTGATTGGGTTAAGATCTGGTGACTGGGAAGGTGAATTCAGTGGTCTTGGTGCATGATAATGAAGATAATGAGATCGTTGTTTTGCCTTGTCAGGCCTAAGCTTGTCACAGATGGCTTCAAATTTTGTTCTAACATGGTTTTATACTGAAACCAAACGATCCAGCCCGAATGCCGACATACTTCACCAGACCATAACACTTCAACCAACATGTTTCACTATAGGTATAATATATTATATAACGTTTGTATTACTTGCAGTAATACCAGTATTTGTCTTATACAGAGGACCCAATCGAAAATTTATAGGACTATGACGGGAGCACCGTGGTATATAAGGAATGAAAGCATCCATAGTGATTTAGAAGTACCATTGGTTAAATATGAATTCAGAAAAATTGGTGGAAAATATACATATCTTGAAGTTGCAAAACCATCCGAACACGCTTGCGAGATTGCTTACTAGAACTAAAATAGAAACAAGGCTTCGTAGAGCAGATTTAGCACCCTGCTAATTTAGAGTCCATTTTTTCATTATGGCTTCCTCAACTGAGAGCAAATAGCTTTCAAGGTTTAGGCTTTAAGATTTGAATACTTATTGTAAAGCCTATGTAGTAAATGCTACTGTTCTTCGTTACTGTTCTTCGTGAAATAATAATTTTGGAATATCGCGCAAGATTGAGGCGCATTTTTGAAATTCTTCGTTAAGGATACTCCTAACATTATGTCTTGAAGGCTTCTTAGGTCTTCCATATCGTTAGTTTCGGTGCTATTGGTGTTTTCATAGTTTCCAATAATAGTTTGCACAGTAGCTCGACATAATTTCATTACTTAAGCAATTTCTTCATAAGAATTATTTTCTTTTCGAAGATATATTACCAAATTTTGAACTGATTGTTGCATGGTGTAACTATAAAAGGTGAGTGCAGTAGCACAGCTGACTGACTTTCTTTACAATTTACTTATGCCAAAAGTAATACATTGTCAAATATTTTGACAGTAGTACATTATTTTACATGTCTGTTGTCTCTTTATTGTGTTGTATTTGTTGCCGATTTGCACTCACCTGCATAATTACACCACGGATTGTTGTACATAATTATTTTCTATTTGTCATTTATAAAATTAGTGTTTTAAAAAGCGCTTTGCGCTTTTATAAAATAAGGCTAATAATCTAACGGTGTTTTTTCCTTTTTTTAAGACAGTTTCTTATTCATTTTAAGACGTGCATGTATATTTTCCCCCCGCTGGTTATTGTGTTTATTGCCAATAGTTTGTAAATTATTAATATTTTAAAACTTTTTTCGTTTACAGATATTCCTACTCTATTAATGTTTTACAAATATTTGTTACATTTTTTACTGATATCATTACTAATTTTCTAAAAGCTCAAAATAGTAGTTCAAAAGAGTTTTTTCCTTAACTGTATATAAACTTTCAAAACATAATTTCCTGATAATTAAAATCGAATGAATAACTTTTTAATGCATACAATAATCGTAAGGATTTTTTAAAATGTATCAATTGAAAAACATTTACGTAAAGTAGTTAGTTCCGAATGCGGCTACTATTCAAGTAGAAATCCACGAATAAGGATCTAGCCCAATATCATTTCATTGAAGAGTTGTTAGATCCGTAACGTTTCCATACAATATTTTCCAAAGTAACAAGTTTGAGACGTCAAACATGAAACATGATGTAACGAATTTTATTCCTACGCTTAAAACTAGCTAGCGGCCACGGGCGGTAATCAGTTGCTCTTTTTGCCGCTTATACTTTTTGTAGGTAGGCAAATGTGCGCGGCATATTTAAAGCGGCAAATGTCAAAAAAATTAAATTGATATGTTTTTACATAAATATAATATTAAATAAACATTTTTTAGTGTGTACATGGTGTAAAAAGAATTAAAAAAATCGATTTTTTTTTTATTTTTAACTAAACTCATATGTCACATATTATATACATACATGCGTATGGTAACATCGTTTTAAGCGGCAAAGTTGAACAAAATTCAAAATTGCCAGATTAGGCAAATAAACAAAACTTTAATTCACTGGTAATAATGTTGCCGCCCGCGGCCGCATGTCGCTTATATTGGCCTTTCACTATAATATATTTAATTTTATATCTTAATTGTCTTAATTGTATTTAAATCTGTTACAATTTTAGATTGAAACAAGCAAGAAAGTATAGTCGGTCAAGCCCGCCCATATAATACCCCACACCCACTATATGTGTACTATGGCCGATTGTTTTCCGTATATATAAAATATTTATTATTTATATTGGACCAATCTGCATTGCAAATTTGTAGATGTGATTAAGCTTCATTATTTGTCGCGAAAATAGATATGTTCATAAATCAAACATTCACGACCGATAAATCCCGATTTCGGGAGGACATTTTAATGGGCCAGGTGAAATAAGGGACCGATTTCAACCAATTTCAATACCAACCATGTCCATGGAACAAATATCTTCAAAATTGCCACCTGCACTTTGTTCATGAGCTTTACATGGATAGCCAGGCAACCAAACGGACATTTCTAAATAGAATCAGGAAGTGATTCTGAGTCGATCGGTTTACTTTAAGGTGGATTTTGGACTAATAATTGTTGGAGTTACAAACATCAACACAAATCCAATATACCCTCTCTAGTATGGTAGAAATATTAAGTCTCTTGTGTCATTCTCTTCTTTGTTTTTTTGTAACAGTTGATTTACCTTCTAAAATACAAGGCCTTGCTCCCAATGAGTTGTCACTGGATACATTTACATAGCCGACTACGTAGCAGGGAGAAACACCAGATAAGAGACTATACAATGGCCTTATTTTGCAGAAATCAGAACACATTTAAATATGGTGTGTCATTTGTAGGTTTACCTAATCTATTCGCTAATTGTTAGAGGGCAGCATGAGGGCTTATTAGATCTGCTGAAAAAGCTTATAAAATGGCTACATCCTGAAAGGAAAGTCCATTAGAAGGTCTGCAAACGCAAATAAGTTACGAGGTCTATTTTTGAAAAACTTTTAACTGCTCAGCCAAAAACTAAAATGAACATAATGTTTCGCTTTGCAATTGTTTCATTTCCGAAATCTATTTCAATGATATACCGGATTAATTAACAGTCTGTTTCTTGATATCAAACGATTAATTCCAGTTCGATGAGAATAAAAGTCTTCATACAATATAAGGCTTATATGATTTAAACTCTTCCATTCGCTATATGAAAAGAGAAGGCAGAGTAAAATGAGTGCAAACTTTTCTATAATGTGCATAATCTTTTAGAAGGTCTGTAAAACGAAAACCTACTTCAAGGATATAAAATATTCAAGTAGTAGAACGTTGTACTGATTGGTCAATTAAATAAACAACTTCATTTAACTGCAGCCGACGGTCAGAGTTGGTGTGAACTTAGTACCACGATAATCATTTTATTAAATAGTTTACATATGGAAAAAACAAATAAGTTTTGGGTTTTTAAGTTACGAAATACCAGCTATTAGTAGTAGTTTACAGGCATCTCACATAATTCGATCGGAATGGTTTCAATTCCGTATTTGCAAATCGATCGTTTTTACTTTGCGTTCCCTAGATTTCGATCGATTTTGTTTATTGTCAAAAAAATTTTAAATCTCAGGGTTTTTAACTTAAATCGCAACCAAAACAAAAAACATATGTTTTTTATAATAAAAAGTATAAAGCTTTGTACACACGGTTGTCAGATCTTACAACGTTGTCAGATCTAGCAATGTGCTAGCAATGTACTGACATTGAAAAATGGTTAGCAAAAGGTAACTTGTCAATGCTTTTTTTTACAACGTTGGAATACAAAAATTTTAAGTTTACACGGTAGTTAGACATTTTCTGAACATTTTTCTGATAACATTGTAAGATCTGACAAACGTGTTAACAAAAGCGAACATAAAGAGCGCTAAAGCTTTGCACAGACGGTTGTCAGATCTTATAACTTTGTTTGAAAAATGTTCTAACAATCGTGTGAACTTAACATTTTTGTCTTTAAACGTTGTAAGACAAAGCATTGACAAGTTACCTTTTGCTAATCATTTTTCAATGTCAGTACATTGCTAGCACATTGCTAGATCTGATAACGTTATACTGACAACCGTCTATACTTAACAATGAAATTTTAAATAAAACTGAACAAAATTTGTTGTGTTAAATGAACAAAGACATCAAAACGCAGTTGAATTACGGAATCAAAACCCCTTTCGATCGGAATTGAGTTGTGTGCCATGGCTGATAGAATCTATTCACAGTAGTACTGTCTAGTTAATAGCAATTTTGCAAACAAAGTAATGTATTCTAGTATCCATTGAAACAACATTGGGCGAATCAGCTTCAACTTTAATTTCAGGGATTACATTTGCAACTTTTTGTTCGGGCCTATCTAATGTGCATTACAACTAAAATTTTTAAACAAACATGTTTATTTTCGATATTTCTCTAAATATATTAAACTATTAAAAAATGTTTTTTTCCAAATCTTAAAAATAATTTCAATGTTACAAATGTTGTTTGTCCGCTTACTATATGTATATCCTAATTAAAATTAAATTAGTGCTAAGATTTCGATTTCATATGTAATTCATTTCATTTTTCTGCTATAATCTCTAAAAAGTTCTCTTGTTCCTGGTTCTTTAAAATCTTTTGCAAAAGTTCCCAAATACCTACGAAAACATTTTAGCCATTTCCTTGATTTTGTAATATATAATAGAAATAAATAATAGTTGTAAAGAATTAAAACCTACAGCTATTTAGACATTTTCTTATAAAATAGATGCATTTACAGCGAATTTAATATAAAATAAATATATGTATGTATATGAAAATATTATTTTCTTTCGTTTTTTAGATTTTTGTTTTTGTTATCGACACTTGGTTGTTTGTTTTTTAGTTTGCAGCAGATATGGAGTTTTAAACTGTCCATCTTTATAACTAAATAATAATAGCAGTATTTAACCGCCGCCTTCTTATCTCCTAAATACCCTTATTAAAACTTAAGGCCGCTCGCAACTTGTTGCGTATGCGTGGTGAGGTCCAACGCGAGCCGCTCGAAGAGCCGCTACCGATGCCACTGTTGCGCAGATCATTGGGCGAAACACCCTCATCCACATCATCGGCTTCGGTTTTAATTTCCATTTTTTGCACAATCAAACGTAGCAATTGATGCTGCTGCTCTAAAATGCGACTAATGTCACGCAATTTACGTTTTTGTTTCTCCAATTCAGTGTTGATGAAGTCATCGTTATTCTCGAACTGCAAGACATCCATGGAGGCTAAGGGGATTTAAGGAAAATAATGTTTTTCTATAATGTATTAATATACATATGGGACATAATTGTATCTGACAATTTATTTGAAAATGTTATAGAGATGTTAAACAACTTTAACGGCCGATGTTAACGTCTTGTTAAAAAAACAATTATTTGTTCGCACAACTATGTATGTGTGTCATCAAATTACTTTTTTTACACAAAAACCGACAGTTTTTAAATAAATATATTGTATGTACTTATAATGCTGACAAATGGCATTCAATGAAGGAGCAAGACAAAATTCATTGAACAAATTTATGTTAGAAAAGCATTAAACTTTGTTAAGGAAAACCTTAAGGACATTGGAGCAGAACAACTTGAAATGAATTTAAAATCAATTTGTATACAACAGTTGAGGGTGAGTTGAGTTAATTTTTTTTATTTAAGCTTTCCATAAACGCTTTAACGATATGATTGTGTTTTACAGAATGAAACATTTAAAAGTAATTGAATTTACGTAAAATTGTATTTTAGGGTAGAAATTCACTGGCTACCGCACAGCAAACTTAAAACTTTAAGACAGCATTTGGTATAGAAAATCTTAACGCTTATCGAGGTTTTATGTATTAGTGTAAAAACCACCGAATGTTCTACTATTCAAGAACTTTGTTTTTGTAGGAAAATCATGACATTTTTGATATTTTACTTGCTGATATAGGTATCAATAGTTGAAACATTGACAATTGTTACAATGAATTTAGTTTCGCTCAAAAATTCATTATAAAAATGGTGGATTTGTAAAAACTACCTTTCGTAAAATTCGTGGTATTATTGGTCAACATAATCGTTCTTCTGAGACCGCTATTAAGTATTTGATCGGTTAATTAGTCGCATTTGCAAATCTAAAAATTTTTTGGAAAGCCTTTTCATGCTGAACGTGCACTATTGGTCCATTTTTTATTTCATTTAGAAATGCATTTACAGTAAATGGGTCAAGCTATCAAGAGATGTTAACAACTATATTTTGCCGTAAAATTGATGATACGAATAACTCAGGCATGTGGATTTAACTGTACCACACAGCAAACGAAACAATGAATTTATTGCCTCAACAACAACATTAGTTAATTGTAGTCACACAAAATCTATTATCATGACCTGATAACAAAGAAAAACTGTTCGAAATGATACAGCAAAATATTCACCATTTTATTCAATCGTTGCTCCAAACGTTCATGTTTTCGGATCAATTATTTTGAAACACTAAAAAGCAAAAACTTGCACAAAACAATGTGCTATACGAAAATAATTCTGATATGTTGACTCAAACTAGTTGTTGTGCATTGTTATGCGAACTCAAACACATTGTAATGTAATGTACGAGTAATTGCAACTTAAGAAAATTGTTGGAAATTTCTAATTCTTCTAAGTCTTGAAATTATCTTACAAAATATGTGTCAGGCGAGTGCCAATGATGGATTATGAAATTTACTTGAATTTTAAAAAACATTTGCAATATATCCGAAATATTCATAGTCAAGTAATTTATTATTCATATAACGATGCAGGTCTAATCTACTGATAGCAACCCGTAATATATGTATATTATTTAAATCTTGCATTAAATATAAAAGGGTATTAGAAACAGGTTTATGACTGTATTAAATGTTTAAATTATTATTATTTTACACATACATACATATGTTAATAAAATAAATCTCTGTTTGTACAATATGTTTATATAATTTAGGATGTAATTTTCCATTTGTTATTGTTAGAGTGATATTAACCTAGATACATACATATGTATGTATAGTATATTAAAGTACATACTTACCAAATAACATAAACAATACTGAATAGGTTTTATTCCAGAAACCCTCAGCATCACGATAGCGTAAACATTTCACTTTATTTGGATCACTATCATCCATATAAGCGCCAAAGCCAAAGAAAGGCAAAAATGTAATAACCACAGCTATTAATATTAAGGATTTAATAGTTTTACGCACTAATTCATATGTAATGTGCTAAATGACAGACAGAATAATGAAAAATAAAAATAAACAATTTGTTTCAAAGAAAAAGAAATTCAACACAATACAATTTAACACAATTCGACACATTTCTTGCTTAATTATTATTCTATTTCTTTGAAAATCTTTGTGTATACTTACTTTGTGATATATAAATGGTCTTGCCAAAGCCATCCAACGTTCTATGGCCATAACGGCTGCTATGCATCCGGAACTTAAGCCGAAAAATCTCCAAATGACTTTACCCACACAATCCCATTTGGTATATTGTTCAAATATTTCACGTGGCACATATATTTTCAACAGAAGAGTGGTTAACATGCCTAATAAACCGATAAAATTATTTGTGGATAAGCAACTGAAAAGAGGAAAATTAAGAAAGAATTCAAATAAGACTGATTTGCCATTAAAGGACCACGATTTGGTTTTTTTAAGCTAGGATAAGTATGTATTTAAAAAATTTGTATAAAGCATTTAATTTATTTGTGGTTTTAAAAAGAATTAATGAGTTTTTACTAAAAGTTTATTTTTTGTTTAGTTTATTGTGGCGAAACCAAAAGCCTCTCTATTTTATTATGATGTATTGAATATATTTAAATCTTCTAGACGAATTAACAATACTTAACATTAAAATGCTGACGTCGAAAAAATATTATAATTACTATTGTCATTCATTGCATACATTTATCCTAAAGTAGCAATTTTCATTCAAATTCCAGCTATTTCTGTCTTTACATTTACATATTCATTGGATGTATGTATGTATTTATATTAATGGGCTGATTACCAATGGCAATTGAACCTCAGTGGATTTGACAGTTGCCAAAAACATATTACAGATGGCAACTGTCAGCTTCAGTTCAGTTGCCGAACATGGCAACCGAATTTGTGGTTGCTTTGATATTATTTCAAGTGGTAAATTTTAAATGGTAATTTTGTTGTTAAATTATTTATATTTTTAACATACATATAAATGTTTGTTTTCTACTCAAAAATTCTAAAAAAAGATAAAAAACGAAAGTTGCCTTACATTATAACAACTTGCATGACAGTTGCCTTGTCTATTGGCAACCCAACACGACCCATAAAACTTCCAAGGAAATAAATCTTTGTTTAGTTTTCGAAAAAAAAATAGCTCCCTTTGAGCTTTAATCAGTCACAAACATTTATATAGAATAAAATCTAATTTGTACAGTTTAACCAGTTGTTTAACACTTGAGGACAAATTAGTCAAATATTTGAACAAATCAGTGTATGCATTTTTTGATCCCTTGCAATCAAGTACTTTGAGCACCACTGATAAATGTACATATTAGACCCCACAATATGATTTTAAAATTTTAAGTTGATTAAGCTGATTTAAACTACGCCTACGAAGTTTATGAGATTCAATATTTCCAATTAATTTACTTATTATATTAACACCAACATAAATAAAAAAATAAAACAAAAAAATGTGCATACTATTGGACTATGCTTTTGAAAACCCTTCATTTTGTACCAAATTTATCAGCAATAGATATCTATTGCTAATCCAAAGTTTCAATTAAGTAAAACTGTAACTTTTTTTATAATAAATAATAGTATGATTTCACGTAGTGCTAATTTATTATAAAAATATCAATAATAGCTAAAACAATTGTGCTTAAATATTTGCCTCATGTGACCTAATAAATAAACAGTATATAGATTATATTTCCAATTAATTTACTTATTAACACCAATATAAATAAAAAAAAATAAATTGACAAATGATACACCAACCTACTCAAGTGTCACTTTTGGTTTGAGTATGTACAACTAACTAGTCAATACATATATTTTCTTTTATTTTTGGAACTGAGGGATTTGCTTGTAGCAAATAATAAGTTAAAATTCCTTAGCAAGAGAAGCCGTTTCTTTTCTTTCGCTTGATAATATATTTCAAACTTGCCGTATTGAAATAATACAAATATGTATGTACGTAAAATCTTTATAATAATGTACTCTGTATTTTCTACGAATTTGAATTAAACAAATAAATTTTCTTATACCCTACACCACCATAGTGGGGAGGGTATATTGGATTTGTGTTGATATTTGCAACGCCCAGAAATATTGGTCCAACATCCACCTCAAATTATACCAATCGACTCAGAATCACTTCCTGAGTCGATTTAACGATGTTCGTCCGCCTGGCTGGCTGGCTGTCCATGTAAAGCTTGCACGTTAATATAAAGATATTTCGATAAAATTTGGTACGGATGGGATTGAAACCGCATTTGTGATCGAATGAGCTATCGTATCGAAAAATGATTTCGATATCGAAATTATGATAAAATTTACTAAATTTCTTGCTCAATATCGTATGCCATCTCAAACAAGAAAATTACGATCAATTTTACTCGATATCGAATGCGGTAATTTGGCCCCAGATCTACAAATTTTGTGCAGATCGTTCCATAATTTATCATAGCTCCCATATAAGGCCCACTTCCGAAAATCACTTTAAAGAGCATAACTCTCAAAAATATTGGTATCCAAATAATATTGAACACAAATTTATTCATATATATACAAATAATACGGTATAATTTTATTATGATTGGTCCATAATTAGTCGTAGCTCCCAAAGTGGGCCTTATCACTTTCGAAATTCACTTTAACGATTATAAATTTCTAAAAAATGTTGGTATCCAAATAAAATTTGACACAAATAAGTTTCTTATATACAGAAATAACGACACCTAATTTTATAATGGTCGGTCCATAATTATTCGAAACTCCCATATAAGACCCACTCCGTAATTCAATTTAAGCTCCATAAATCTTTTAAAAGTACTTATATTGAGATAAAGTTTAACACATATAATATTTATATTCATAGACATCATGCCACTAAATTTTTGGATGATCGGTCCACAATAGGTTATATATCCCATATAACGTGTAGGGTATTATATGGTCGGGTTTGACCGACTATGTTTTCTTGTTTTTTATTAAAAATGTGTTTTGAATTAATATTACACATCATAAATTTTATATAAAACTTTTTAAAAAGAGATCAACGATTAATAGTAAAAGCCTTTTTTTAATAAACGAGTTTATAAAGATAAATTTAGCATTTGACCACTCAAATTTGACTCACAATATGCTTCAGTTCCAAATGAAGTACTAATTGGTAAAAAGGGCTAATTTCAGAAGATATTGGTACTTTTTTAAAATTATTTTTGTTTTCTATTTTAAGTACAGTTGAGCCTCGATTAACCGGCTCACTCGCGACCGGGCTTACCACGAATAATCGAAATACACGGTTAATAGAGGTTGTATTAAAACATACAAGATTTTATTTTTTTTAATTTATTTTTATTCAGTAATTCAATTTGTATATATTTGTATATTGCCAATAGTAAATTTTTGGCAATTTACTATTTGTGGGAGTCATTGTAACAAAACAGGTGTTCACAGATCAAATTTCACTTAGATAATGAATAAAAATACATACAAGCACATGATACAATTATGTGCGGACATATGAAATTAAAAAGGGGAACCATCGGATTAAAATTAACATAATAAAAAATCTTATGAATGCTGCACGGATAATAGAAGTAAAAATTGAAAAAAATCTGCTGCCGGTTAATAGAGACCCGGTTAATCGAGGTTTAACTGTACTTCTATTTGACTTTTTTCTATAAAATTTGTTATGGCTTCACTGGGACTCTAACCCTGGTTGTTTATCTATAGTTCAAACCATCAGGCTATTATACAAGAATTTTTATTTCCATGTTTATAATGTTAATTTTATTTTCAAACAAAGATTTTCATCCTCTTCGCCTTTAGCTATACATTCATGTGATGAATTTGGTAGTATGTATTCATTTATTATACATTCATATTTAAAATACATTTAATGGGGTTCCTTTTCATTATACATATAGATTTTATGATAATGAATTATTAATAAATTGCAATTAAAAATTAGTAAAAATAAAGATTTCATCACATTTTCGGAAAAATTAAAAAACGCACCGAAATTAACAAAAAAGCGCACCGCGCACCAACTAAGGAATTTTTCGCACAAAAAATTTAAAAAAGCACCAAAAATGGTCCGAAACGCACCAAGTTGACAACGCTGCTGATTACCTTCTTGACATCCTTGTGAGTGGAAGAGAGTAACACATACATATGTGTATGCCAATAAAAATACGAGTGATTTCAGCAATTATATTTGTAAAATTGTATCAATCTTTTCAATAAAAATTGCTTCGTGTAAATTGGAACTTACTGGATTTTTAGATTACTGATTTTTTGGATAAATACTAGGTTTGATTTCGGTAAGAATGAAGGTATTGCCCAAATACTAACCGGTTTGCAGATTTATTTGCACTTCTTCGGCATTTCATTGTTTCCTTTCAAAAGTAATAAATCAATAATTACAAAATAATATTTATTTGTTAATATATGTACATAAGTATGTATTTACTTGAAAAAATAGCAATAATTGTTTTTATTGAATTAAATTAATATAATAATGATTAATGTTCCTTGTAAAATTGTTTATATTTCATTCAATTACACATGTCTTAGTTTGTTTTTTCGATAATTTTTTTATAATTTGTACAATAATTAATTTGTTAAAAACTACAAAGAAAAATAATTAAAATTAATTAGGTGTGATTGTAATTTATTTATGTACTTTTTCCGAAAATGCATTTAAAATACTTAATTGTATTTCTTTACTTTCTTACAGACTGTTTTGCATATAAATTGATTTAATTTATTTGTAGAATTTTAATTTACTCATTTCTTCTAAATTTAATAGCGGAAGCTTTTAATATCATTTTTATAAAGATGACTGAGAATTCATAGACAAAATTAAATATCATCATCACATAAATTTGAAACGCAAAGTTTATTGATTTCTAAGCGGCAAGTATTGTACTGCGTGTACATATGTACATATGTATTTTACTAGTTAAACATTTAATATGAGTGTACTTGAAAAGTTTCACAAATTATTACTGACTTTTACTGGTTACATTGAAGAAACTTGTAAATTTTAAAGTGACAGTTAATAGATATATATTAGAACGAGATTAATTTTATTTTTTGTGAAAAGTCATGCGGATTCGAAAACTACAAGAATATAATTTGTATACTTTTATTACTAAAAACATTGGCTTTTCTTACAAAAAGTAAGTAATTTACATTGTATAAAAATATATTAAATTCTTTATAAAATCAATTTTTCTTATATTTTTATATTGTGTCTAAAACCTCAACGTTTAAATTAAAATCTTAGAAATTTTCTACTAAATTCTCTATCTAACTCATTTGTTAGAACTTTAATCTTGTGAAGAGTGTAGGTGTTTTTCGACACACATTTTTCTTATCCTTATTAATACACATGCTAATGTGATAAATTATCTAACTATGTATATAGTAATTTAATTAAACGTCATACAAGTTAAATATGTTAAAAAAAAGAAAACAACAAATATAACACGAAAAGAAAATCCCATATGAATGGGTAAAAAAATGGTGTAAACACCATCATAATTAAGCAATTACTTTGCAATGTTTGTTATTTAGCTTTGATACAATTTATGTACTGATTAATTTATGTACTTACATAGGATGTGATAATTAATAAATTTATTTGTATGTCAAAGCAGTAAAAATTATCAAAATTTTACTGAAAAAATCGATTGTTAGAAAATAAACTGGCTAAAAACATAATTAAAAGTTTATTCCTTTAATTTCAAACATGAAACGTAATTTTACGAATTACGTAATTTTGAAAATTATCATCTCGACGGCTTATGCCTAAAGAGTTTATTGTCTTTTTATAGCAACTTTAATTACAGTAGAGACTTAAAAAAAAACACAGTTAAAATTATAAAAACAAATAAAACTTTTCATACCAAATAAGTTATAGAAAATGTGCCAAATTGCCATTACACTTCTCCTAAATTATGTTTACATATTTATTTTTATAAATCATAACATAATATTCAAAACAAAGGTATCCTGAAAAAATTCGTAAAATATTACTTGCCAGTCGGCAGACGTCCGTTTCTTTTCCAAGTTTTTTAAACTATTAAAAAATCGTTTATAGCGCCAGTTTAAGACTGCATTTCATATTTCGGTTGTTTAACACGTTGGCTGGCGCGTCGCACGTTTTCATGCGACAAACAGATGTTACCCTGAGGCGACGTCGCACATTTTCGTACATTTTAATATGGAATTTGGATTCTCTGGTTTTATTGTGTCGCACATTTTCGTGCGACGTGGCCCAACAACATTGCTACTGAACGATCAAAATAAAAAGGCTTTGGCAGCCAACGTGTTATGTTTTTTTCGTTTGTTCACATTCAGTTGGTGTCAGAAAAAATAATAGAATAGAATCTCAGGAAAGCAGCGACCAATTGACATCGCGAAATCGAAAAAATTATCCATCGGGTAATGACTCTGATGACAACTGAAATGTTTAACATTTTTAAACATTTCTATTAAACATTTTAAAATTAACGATTTTTACATGTTTGGGTTGGCGTTAAAAAATATGGCATTACTTTAAACATATGTATGTATGTTGTCATTAAAAATACCCAACAGGAAAAACAAAAAAGGCGGACATTTTATGTTCATTAAAAATTTTAACTTAAAAAGGTTTTATATACATATTCAAGTACTTATTTTTGTCACAAAATTTTGTGGAAAAGAGCTTGAATACAATAGTTCAAATGTTATTGTAATGGAAATGTTTTTGCTATCAGTTGATATAAGAATTTTTCATGTTAAAAAGTAAATAATTATCATAAACAAGTAAGAAAGTATAGTCGGTCAAGCCCGACCATATAATACCCTACACCCAGTATATGCATAAAACAGTTTTTTAGAAATGGGCGTTATGTGGGATATATAACATATTATGGACCGATCATACAAAAATTTAGTGTCATGATGTCTATGAATATAAATATTATATGTGTTAAACTTTATCTCGATATAAATACTTTTAAAAGATTTATGAAGCTTAAATTGAATTACGGAGAGGGTCTTATATGGGAGTTTCGACTATGGACCGACCATTATAAAATTAGGTGTCATTATTTCTGTATATTAAGTAAAATTTTATTTGAATACCAACATTTTTAAGAAATTTATGGTCGTTAAAGTGAATTTCGAAAGTGGGCCTTATATGGGAGAAATATAAGAAAATGATTCTGAATCGAGCGGTATACTTAATGGTGGGTATTGGACCAATATTTCTGGGCGTTACAAACATCAGCACAAATCCAATATACCACTATGGTGGTGTAGGGTATAAAAATGTCGTGTATTTGTGTATACATAATAGGTCTTTGTTTTGCAAATTTTTGTAAAAAAATTGTATAACTGTTATGTATATATCAGTTTAACGACCATAAATTTTGAACAGTTTTAACAGTTTGAACATACATTTTTAAATATAAAAGTTATAAAAATTAAAGTTATTTACATATAAATATAAAAATTTGTGTATAATAGTTTTTCCTATGATAACATTTGTATATAAAAATTTTTTCAAGGAAAATTTTGTGTATAACAGTTTTTTCCACTTAAAATTAGAGTATATGTTTTTTTCCTAAAAAAAAATTTGTGTATAACAATTTTTCCTCAGAAAAACTTGTGTATAACAGTTTTTTCTTACAGAAAATCTTGTGTATAACAATTTTTCTTACAAAAAACTTGTGTATAACAGTTTTTTCCATTTATATTATATGTATGTATAAGTTTTTCCTACGAAAAATTTGTGTATAACCGTTTTTTTACAGAAAAACTTGTGTATAACACTTTTATCTTACAGATAAACTATATATAACAGTTTTTTTCCATTTATAATTAGTGTATAACAGTTTTGGCCATTAAATATGTGTGTAACAGTTTTTTCCATGGAAAAAGTGTGTATAACAGATACATTTCTATATAACACACTATTTGGGGCAATATAATATGTTAGCAATTTTTTATTGGGGTATTAAATTTTGTATGTCATAATTTTTGTTGTTGTTTTTTCTAAGTTAATATCGTGGTGAATTTATAAGTATGAATGAAATATGGTTTTGTCTACAGCAGCGTATTTTTTTGGTATCAAAGACCAAAACAGTTTAGAAATGTGTTCATTTGTAGAAATTTCATAATTATAAGAAAACGTAAACCAATCAATGGAGCATAATGGCGACAATAAAATATTGCCAACTTTTAACGTGTTGTGTGGAATTTGTAGTGAACTTTTCAAAAACACCGACTTCATCTATATCATTGTAAAGTGTGCTCATGTTTTCCATCGCCAATGTCTGTTCCGCTGGCTGAGACTTTCCCATGTGTCATAAATATAATATACATCACTTGTTCCTAAATTTTAATAATTCTATTGAAACGAAAGATGTAGGAGCTGAATCAATTAAAAGCTTTGAGTGGCTGCATATAGACAAGAATGTCTCAGCAGAAAATATAACCCAATTTGGTTTTATGTTGGGTTTAGATCAGAAAGATGAACCGGTATTTGCAGCTAGTGTCTACTTCGAAGATGATCTGGGGCCGGCATATTATGTGCCCAAGTTAAATAGTGTTTGTGCCGGTTGGAATTGTGAATCTCACTTCATTACTGAGGGCATAGAGTTATTAAATATTAGTAATGATAATGGTGAGTATAAATGGGTGGCTGCTGCTGATGGTGAAGAACCAGAGAATGCATTTGCAAGCGGCTTAAACCGGTGAAACTTTATTTACTGCCCGTAATTTTTATAAAAAAGCATACGTTTAGGAAAAGTACATCCATCTCATAGCTGTTCCTACATAATATACAATGTAAAAGAATTTCGTAATCGCAATTATGAAGTTCTGGTTAGAATACCTAACGATAAAGAACAAATTGATTTAAACCCTTAAGTTTCACATTTGTGAAATAATAGTATTTTATAATTTGTAATTAAAACGTACAAAATATAACATTAGCATATGATAAAAACATTTTGTTAAGATACTCTAATTAATACATTTTTTGTTTTAAAAAAAGGTTTAATTAACCTTCGGTAACGTATCATAATAGATACATACGATTTCTATAGGTATATAATAACCATTTGCCCAAAAATGGCACAGTTAAATCAACCATATTCGGATATACTAAGTATTTATTAACAGCCTCGCATAGTTTACCCTCAATAACATTAGTAACAATGCTCCAATCAACAGATTTATCACCCACAGTGGGACGCGCTGTAAGCCAAAGGCGTGGTGGAGCACGAAAACTGCAATAATTAAAAAACAAATTTATATTAAAACATCTGCTAGTCTTACACCCACTTAAGGCAATTCATTTCAACTTACGCTAGCCATATTCTATCTGAGGGCGGTGGAGGTATATTTATTGTTACACGAGAAACTAAACCTCTTAAATCTATGCCTAATGTTATGGTAGTACTCATATTCTCCATGGCTTTTTGTACAAAAGACAATTCCGTAGCTGATTGGAAAAAGTTGGAAGTAGCAATACGATCAACAAATTTGAATATACGTCTGGCATTGCCCGGATTTGTGGCGCTAAAATTATAAATACATTTTCAAAATATTTATATTTGTCTTTTTAAGCGTGAATTCGTTGCTTACCCTTCGCTGACACTATTCGGATTTTCACCCATTGTACCAGCAATAGAACTATCGGATTCAGTACTCGAACTGCCAGTACTTTCAGCATCACTGTCAAATATAGCATTGCCCGTCAAGGCGCTTTCTAGCAATAATTCCGTTTCATTAATACCACCGCGTGACGCTTTATTGGCTGCCAACAGTTCGTCTTTCAAAGATGCAGCAATGTGCGAATTTGGTATGGTGGCATCAATTTTTGCATCAACAAAGAGCGGACTACTACGCATTGGACGTTTAAGGCGTAACAAATTCATTTTTGTTGTAACAGTTATATGACAATGACCCTCATAAGTCACATCCATATCTAGCCATATGCCACGCTCATCCAGCATGGGCTGTGAAACACGATGAATTAGCGGAGGTGTATTACCCAGGTCTATGTTTTTAATGATTACATCCTCCATGAAACTGGGAAGCTAAAAGTAGAACATTAAGGTGTTTTAAATTAATAATAACTATGTAGTCTATATCAATAACACGAATGTTATTCCACGAATGTCAATACATATGATATAATAACTTACCTTAATGGAATTCAATTTCTTTTGCAAAATGTCTTGTATTTTTTCCAGTAGCTGTTCATTTTGTAGAATGCTGTATAGTAGGCGGCCAATTAAAACGTTAGCCCATACCACGCTGCCAGATGGACCCAAGAATAATGACTGATCTATGCCCTTCCAAAGCTCATTTTCATGGCGAGCTGTGCGTTTGTTCTAAAATTGATGATTTAAAAATAAATAAAAAAAAAACAATTTATATAAAAGCTAACAAAATGAACCATGGTCGGGAAAATCGAGAAAGAGTGAAAATAAATCAACAAATTCAATAAATTTATTTTATTAAGACATTATTTTAAAAAAATGTTTAAATATTTAATAAATTAGATGTTAACATAATTACAGTGATTTGAAATAATTAATAAAATATATATTTTAGTCTTAGTTTTAATAAATACATGTATAAAGTATAGAAAATGTAATAAACACAATAATCTGTTCATTAACTTTGAATTTCATTGAATTCATCCAAATTTAATTTTCGATTTACCCAACTAGAGCTTAATTTTAGTTGATTTTGAACTTGTTTTCTTTTAATGATTGTAATGGTTAAATTATAAAAAATAATAAAAAAAAAAAATAAGAACATACGCTTTTCTTGTCTAGAGGATCATGAAATATTTGTCCTTTATAAACTGGAATCTTTGATTGTCTACAAGCTTTCTAAAATAAATTAAGAAAATAAAATCTAAATAAAAACAATTAATATAAAACAAAAAGTTTAATTTAAAAATAAATAAAATGTAAAACAATATATAATTTAGCGCCATTTTGTAAAAATACATTAACAATTACTGCAACGATGATATACGAAGTGGAACGAAAAGTAAGTCGAAAAAATGTTCATTAAAAACACTAAGTTTTACAAATATTTTCGAACGATTTTCCTTCAAATTGTTTGGACTTACATCGAGGAACAGGGACCTGGTTACATAAATAAACTAAAAACAACCGACGCTTTGAAAGATAAAATGTTGCGCTGCATTGTCGAAAGTTTTTGCAGTATGTTGTAACAAGAAAACATTTTCCCAACATAATATTCCAGTATCCTACTATATCTACTTTAAATTGGTCTCAATAAAACCTTTTTTTTCAAAATAAAGTGTGTTTTTCAGTCAATTTACTTCATAACCTCAAATTTACCCATCCTATAGTTTTTTAATCACCGCTATCGTGAATAAAAATTCCCCATGAAATTTGTTCCCTTTTCACATTTTTCCTATTTAAATTCAATCACCCCTATCGTGAATAAAAATTCCCCATGAAATTTGTTCACTTTTCACATTTTTCCTATTAAAATTCAATGTTAAAAAAATAAAAGGGAATAAATTTCATGTGGAATTTTTATTCACGATAGGGGTGATTATAAGTCAACTAGTAATATGTATATTACTCTTAAATAACGATTAATTCAAACACACGAAATAAACTGTGACGTCGAATTTCATGCGGAATTTTTATTCACGATAGGGCTGAATGTGAAAAAAATAAAAGGGAACAAATTTCATGTGGAATTTTTATTCACGATAGGGGTGAATACCTTTAAAAATATTGATTTTGAAATATTTAAAAATTCTGAGCTTAACAGCGGATAAAATGTATGATGAAGTACAAAGGCAATTCTAATCGATTTTGCCTACCTACTCATTTTTAGGAGAATTTTTTTTCATTCATAAAAATCAAGTAAAACAATTTTATTTTATTTGCAATTGATAATATTAATAAATTATATAGAATAGGAAACCCACAAAAATAATTTAAAAACGAGTAAGAAAATATAGTCGGTCAAGTCCGACTATATAATACCCTACACGCAGTACATGTATAAAACATTTATTCAGAAATGGGCGCTATATTGGAGATATGACCTGGACCGATCATCCAAAAAATTAGCGCCATGACGTCTGTAAATATAAATATTCAGCCCTATTATGAGTGTCGTTTTCTTTTCACGACACTCATAATAAGGCTGATTATTTTAAAACATTTATGGAGGTTATATGGGAGTTTCGACTAATTATGGAACGACCATTATAAAATTAAGTGTCATCATTTCTGTATATACGAGTCTTATTTGTGTTTCATTTTATTTGGATTCCAACAATTTTTCGTTAAAGTGATATTCGGAGTGAGCCCTATATGGGAGCTATGATGATATAAACTAATTGTGGACCTAAAATCATGAAATTGTACCATATAATTTACATACATATGAAACATACTTGTGTTCATTATTATTTGGATACCTACATTTTTAACAGTTATGCTCTTTAAAGTGATTTTCTAAAGTGTAGATGTGGTTTGGCTTCATTTACCACTCATTTGTGGTGAAATTTGTTTGGATACTTGCATAATTCAAATATTTATGATCGTTAAACTACTATTTCGGGAGGGCATTTGTATGGGGGCCCGATGAAATAATGAACCGATTTCCACCAGTTTCAATCCCATCCATCCTTGGGCCGAAAAAATACCATGTACCAAATTGTATCGAACTATGTTCAAAAATTGCGACCTGTACTCTGCTCACAAGTTTTACTTGTACAGCCAGCCAGATGGACGGTCGGACGGGCATCGTTAAGTCGACTCAGGAAGTGATTCTGAGTCGATCGGTATACTTTAAAGTGGGTGACCAATATTTATGGGCGTTTCAAACATTCAGCACAAATTCAATTTACCCTCCCCACTATGGTGTAGGGTATAAATATTATTTTTATTTAGTTATTGTTGCAATTTATTAATTTGCTTCATAATTTAAGTTTGAGTTTATAGTATTTTCTAAAATTTTTCATTGAATTTTTTATTTCTTTTGTTAAGAAGATACTTGTTATACATATTCCAATTGTATTAGTAATGATATTTTTCCTTATTGTCTTCGATTGTGAGGATCCCCGTGTTAAATAAGCCGAAAGGAAAATAATTAAACATCTTCGAGAAAAAAATTATATTATACCTCTACGATTTCAATGGGGTCAGGTCTGAGGAGGTGTTGGTCAATGTCTGGTTAAATTTTAACATCTAAAACTGTGTATTTTGTGTCATTTTAATGTTAAAAATAACAATATTTCTTTGTAGATCCAATTTTTGGCTCTGGTATTACGATTTGCTTTCGCAATGGGCCAATATCCAGGGTGGTCCATAATATCATCGGTATGTACAAGATTAACAACTGCATTGCCAGAAATACAGCCCCATATCATCATACCGCCGCCATCATTATTGCCCGTGGATTTTATATTACTTGTACTTAAAGCTTTATTTGGCTTCCACTACATCCTATGACGGCCATCTGTACCAAAAATTCTCAATATTCAAAATTTCTACTTTTATAGATCTCAGCGAATGATAACCTCTTCAATCTGTAAATTTCCAAAATAATTATGGCTCTCGGCGCCCTATGATTTTTTTTCGTTGTTTATATTGGTATATAGTGTTCTTGTTAGTTGGTCGTTAATCTCTGGTCCGGATATATGTAAGTATGTAGGTAGTTTTAAACGCTGCATTCAACGATATTAGACGAACATTTCGTGGTAAATTTTAATTGCTTCCGCGACTATAGACCAATTTATTAAATTGTTTATGGCTTGACAACATCTACTAAACATATCGCAAATGTTTTTAATTTATTTAAATAATTTTTCAATGGGAAATTTTAAAATATTTTCCATTTTAAAAAATTTCGCGAACAATTAAGAAAAACCCAAAAAGCAATATACTTTTAAATGCAACAACAACTAAACAAAAAAAAAACATTGTTACAATTTTTTTGGATTTCTTCATTTTTCAATTAGAAAATTCAATTAGAAAAATAAATTTCTCTTTAAAATGAATAGGCGAAATAATTTTGTAATACACTTTACATGGTTTGTGGAAAGTAATGAATTACAAACTAATAGCCTGTAGCTCATACTCAAAAGCAAAGCGAATGAAAGTTCAATTGATGATGATTGAATTTGGATTCTTCTATGTCGAAAGTTTTAAGTACCTCTGCCTTAAAATTCCAAACGAGTATCAAGCAAAAATATAAATAAAAAACAAAATTTTTTTTTACATAAAACTTAAAGTGTCGATCAAACTGAAAACTTTTGTGAATATCGAAAATGACTTTCTTATAAAAAAGCCCTTCAACATACCTGATATAAAGCCATAAATTTAATATAATTGGCATCATTACGTGCAGCGCTGGCTAACATTAGAAGACCTTCGATAGTTTCAGCATCATCTGGCATAAATTATATAGATTCATCATCACGTTCCGGTTCCTCTTTTTCGGGAACAGCAGGAGAAAACTAGAAATTGCAAACAAACTTTATTATATTGAGTTATAAGAAAACAAAGGGAACTCACATCAACCAAATCTTCAAAATTAATCGATGAGGTCGATTCTCTTTGTTGCTCAGACACCGAAGATTTGCCAGAACCAGTAACATTCTCTTTAGGCTATTTTAAAGAAACAAAATAAAATCAATAGCGGAAATCAGTATTCTTATAATAAGTAACATTTTTTTGCATGAATTTTATTAAATTATTAAAAACGGAACGATAATAATTGATATCTGAAAAACTCAAATCTTTAAGTTTTGTATATTTACAAGACCAGTTTGCTATGATTTTTAGTGTTGGAATTTAGCTCGAGTCTAGTAAATCAGAGTATCATATATTATGATGTTGTGTTCTTGCAAACTGTAGCAAAGTGTTTAGCACAACTGCTTATGAATAATAAAAAAATTAAACAAACCTTAGGATTAGTTATTAATTGAGCAGCTTTAGTAGCAGCAGCTTGTAAATCCTTAGAATTAATTAATTTTACATTACTCAAATGTAAATCTTGATCATGGACATCACCACTGCTAGCGGCTACAAAGCGTCTATACCTGTTGTAATAATAAGTTATTAAATTTCCTTAAATTTGTCATTGTTAACAATTCAATTATATTACCAATCTTCCTTTTCCCTGGCACTTCTGGCAAATAATAATATACGAACTTCATCCCCACATGGTACGGTTATATTGTTTAAATCCTCATCAGGATTTACGTCATCTTGCAATTTCTGCAGCTGTTAGAATTTATTAAATAAAAAAAAAATATTATTTAAAAGGGTTTTTTCTGTTTTATAATGTTAACCTACATCTGCATTTAATATTGTGGCTCCAAAATCCATTTCTCCACCAGATTCTTGTGTTTGTGATTCTGTTTCATTTAACTTGCTGCTATTTTCTGATAATTCTCGTGTCTCTGACTTTTCGCGCTTGCTGCGATGACGGCTAAATCTACATCTTAAAGGCTTAGTATCAAAATTATCATCATCTGTTGCAGGTGCCATTTTACCATCTTTTATTATAAGTTGTATGGGATATTTGCGATTGAAGTGCCTTTAAATATAAATGTTAGATTATTTTTTGAGATGATATGAAATTTCATGATATTTGCCTTTTTCTAGCTAGTCCAATAGGCAGCAATTCAATACGACAGCCTAGTAAATCGTAAGTACGGTGTGTGGTGAATATAATAGTTTTGCGATTTATGGGCAATTCATTCCACATGATACGTTTGGGTATGCGAGCATTTGTAGTGGATATATGTAATACTGTACCTGTTTAAATTAAAGGAAACCCGTTTGTTATTATCGTCATAAGTTTAAAAATCTGATAATTTTAAAATAAACAAAAATTTAATTGCTCAATTTAATATAAAATATAAATTAAAATAGGTTAAAATATCAAATTTGATTAGGTTTTGAAAACTGAATTAGAAACTAATTCTTTCGAACAAGATTAATACAAGAAATAAAGAAATATTAAAACATTCTCCTGCTACTAATTGCCATAATCGATTACAAATTTCTACTTAAGTAATAGTTTTTTCAAAAAT
Source organism: Bellardia bayeri (assembly GCA_950370525.1). Classification (NCBI taxonomy): domain Eukaryota; kingdom Metazoa; phylum Arthropoda; class Insecta; order Diptera; family Calliphoridae; genus Bellardia; species Bellardia bayeri. Next base: position 53,134,579 of record OX493267.1, on the reverse strand, counting down.
TTATATATAAAAATTAAATTTAAAATACAGAATTTAAAAAAATAGTATTAAAATAAACTAAATGTATAATTGTGCGAACCCTATTAAAATAAAACTTTCCATATATTTCAAATTATAACATTAATTGAAAGAGATTATATAGAATGGGTCTATCCAAAATTGTTAAACATTTTTGAGTATTCAAACAGCAAAACATCCGTGAAAATTATACTCAAAGAATATCAATAAACAATCCAATGAAATCAGACTACTACCACAAAAGCAACTTAATCAGCATATTCTACCAAAAATGAAAATAAATATCCAACAAAAGATAATGTGAGACCTTGAGGAAGTCGTCTATAAAAGAAAATAATTTACCTTAGTCATAAAGTTATATATAATATATGATTTTAACAGTGTAACAATAAATTAATATACAAGCTGTCTCAGTCATGCCAAGAAAACTAATCAAATACTCTAATCATTTCCAAATGAAAAACAGTTATCATTATGAATTGAAGCACAATTTCGAAATATTTTGCAAAACATAAATGTTAGTTAAATTCAAAACTGAGCCATTTAAAATATATCATCTAACAACACAGACAAAAATAAAAAAATAAATTTAGTAATTAATACACAGTTGTATAACCTTCCAATTCAATTTGGTAGGTAACAGAAACAGTGTATGGTCAGAAATAAACTTCAAGGTGTGTACTCAAAGATAACAAGTCAAAATTTAAAAGCCATGATTTTCTCCCGTTTTTTATATCCCGCCTTTCAAACCAAAATTTCGGTTTTTTGCTTATTTGAAAAAAAAAATATAAAAATTAAAACTGTAAACTTTTTTAAACATTTAAATTTAATTTACGTTATTTTTTCTAAAAGATTTTAAAGACATTATTATCGTTAAAATATTTTACCAGCAACGAATGAAAAGTAAAAAACCAGGTTTTCGGGATTTTAATTTAATTTTCTGAGTATCGCGAAATTATTAATGTACCTTTGTACAAATAGTTCCGATCGGACCAGCCATTTAGAAATAGCAGCTTTATTTCAAAAAAAATGTAGATTCTAATCATATAGATTCTAAATTTTCTTTATAGAATTATTCAATTTTGAAAAATATTCCGATCCATAGTTTTGTTTAAATGTTCACTGGTTCTTAAATCAATGTTTTTTGTTTAAAATAGTCTATTGACTTTATGCAAATTTTATACAGATCGAAAGATTTTTTCTCCAAAATGAATCTGCAAGAAATTGGTAACTTTTATAAATACTAAATATTAATATAGGTACATATGTATGTATATATATGTATACAATTTTATAACAGTTTTTAAATTATTAAATCGTTTAGAAAGATTTTTGTTAATGGGTATCATATAATATTCAGCAGTAATTCTGATTTTACTAGTTTTAGAATTAATGATTTTACAAAAAACAAACGTTTGCAAAAGTTTAAAAGTAATAAATATGAAAATACTTAAAAACTTTCTTCATATAATAAGTTTCAAAATCCGCCATTTCATTATATTTGCTTCGCAATCGCGCTTTTTCATCCTTAACATCCCGCTTTTTAATAAAAGCTTTCTAGTCGCGTTAGTTATTACTCAAAATACTAAGAAAATAATCAAACATATACTAACGCCAGAATTTTCAAAATGCCTGTCTATAACATGAAGGAACAGAAAAGCTTAATGTGACAATCAGACATCCACACGAGATCAGAAGGCAACACATGTTTCACTATATATAAATCGAAAATTTTTAATAGAAATTCTTAAAGAAGTGTACAATAATCTACACAACATTAAAAGACACAAAAGTATTAAATGCCAATTTACACGAAGCAATTTATACTGAAAAGATTGATACAATTATTTAATTGAAATTTCTTCGCTGTTCACACAGCACAATTCTTATTGCCTAAATCGCTCGTATTTTTATTTGAGAGTATACACACATTTGTATACACATATGTAATACGAAGAGAGTAACACAAAATGCTATTACAATCAAGTGTGTGTGTACTCGGCTTATCTTCCCTTCACCACGATATCAAAAGGTTATCAGCGTAGCTTAAAATATTGCTTCGTGTAAACTGGGACTAAAGGTGGATACACCCAAATTTTTTTTTCATATAAAGTTGAAGTCTCTCTTTTGGATAGAGATAAAATAACAACTCTCAGCTTAAATAGGTTTAATTTTACATTGACAAAAATGATCTGAGTTGCCATTGGTTACATTCTTTCATACAAATAACAATGTCTTTGTATTTCCATGGTCATCAGCAAAAGCTACTTTCTGTTTTAATTCATTTTGAATATACAATATTTTAAAATAACTTAATACATATTTGTTTTTTGACACTTAAAAACCAAAGCAAAATAAATCAATGACCGCAGTATTAACACTTGTAAAACTAAAAGGTTTTGTTTACAAATGGCAGCTTTGATTATCCAGAAAAATCATTCAAAATGGGTGAATAGTGTTGCAAAAAACTTTCAGTAAAAAATTTTTTCTCCGGACAAGATTTTTGTTCAGATCAAATGGGTGAATCCACCTTAAACATCCACATAATTAAGTAATTTCACTCAACAGATTTGTAATGAGAGGATGCCGAACCAAAATATAAATATAGGTAAATACAAATGTATAAACTTGGTAAACAGGCAATGGTTTGGCAGTAATTTGAAATTTTGGTCTTAAGAGCAACGGTTGCTGCCTCTTTTTGTACTCGTATGTAGCTCACATAAAGCGAAATGTTGTGCAACAATTAATGCCATCCATCGAAACAAAAAATACGGTTTTTCACAACATAAAGTTACAGAGAAAACAATGGGCTTTGAAAATAGTCCCTTGTAAAAAATCTCTTAGTAAAATCATAAATCAACTTACCATCTAGTTTAATATAAACCGATCTAGCCAGGTTAATACTGAATGTATTTGGATCATAACTATCAATCTCATTCATCCAACCCTAAAAATTAAAAAAAAAAATAATAAATTAAACTTAAATTCATTGGCATAACAATTAAACACTTACCCCATACGATTTAACAGTTTTATACTCCTTCACCGCCGGCACTTCACATATTGTCATTTTACTGTAGTCGGGTATATGGAACGTAGTCTTCTCAGGCTTAAAATGAATTGTATAACGTTCAATAATATTTTGTATTAAACTCCATAGGCCATCAACAATTGTTATGCTAAGCAGACAGCTTAAAACACCGCGTATAAAATCGTTCAAGGGCAAAATGAAAATCGTTATCAAACCCACAATAGAAATACTAGGTAAATATTTGGCATGCTTAACAAGTTGATGCCAGTAGTCCCAAAAGGAATGTTTATTGTCTGTATGATTTGACTGTGTGATGGAAGCAACACTATCTGTTGCTAGACGTGACTGTTTGGGAGTCAAGTTTGCAGGATCATTGCATTCATATAACATTTTAATACTTTTCAAAGTGTAGTCCTTGTAGGAAGGAGTGTTAAGGGCATCGCTTTGTAAAGGCAAATCTAATTCATCACGTTTTGGTGCTATAATATCGGGTGAAATATCATCTGTAAGTAGGGTGGGTGCCGGTGGCGGTATCATATCCTCTAACATCTCTACACCAGATTCAATTTCAATATCCTTTTTGCCCACTGTAATATTCTTGGTTTTCTTGACAGGCTTGCCACTTACCACTACTGGAACTACGGCGGCCATTTCACCACTAGCTGCCACAGTGGCCGCTAAGGCCGATGCCATATTGGTGGGTGAAGCCAGTTCAGCCGTTTCAACAACCTTATTACGACGTCTTTTCAAAAAGTTGCCTCTTAAAGAAGCCGAAGAAGAAGATGAACCAGTACTTCTGCTAGGACTGATATCTTTCTTTACAGCTGCTATGGCCGAATGGCTAGCTGGCGTGGAGACTGCAGATGCTGAGGAGGTGGAGAGCGTAGCTTTTTGTGCTTGATGAGCTGCGTGTTTGGCCTTAACTTTCGACTTGAGATGGGCAAAGCCACGACGTAAACGTGAATGCTCGGATTCACCTTCTAGCAATATTTCATTTTCAAATTCTGAATCAGAGTCCTCCAATTTACTAGTTCTTTTGTGTTTGCCACTGCCACCTGAACTGCGTCTGTCCTGTTCCACCGATAAATCTTCACTTAAAGAGGTTTTTGTTTCCTGATCCGAATCGTATTCGAAACCGGTTTGCGGCTGTTGTTCACCTCCTAAGACAGGATAAGTTTTGTATTTAATTTGGTTTGTTAGATTTTTAATATTTGTATTTGTAAAATGTTTTGATTTTGTTTTTTGTATATTCATTTTCTATATTATTTTTTAATAATCAAATTAAAAATAAAAATCGTAAACAAAAAAACGAAATCATAATTATAATGAATTTTGAAATATTTACCTTTGATTACAATAGTCGGATATGATTGGGGTTGTAATGTAGTAATATTTGTTGTACTACCTTTAGATGATTTTATATCTTCAATTGTTTGTGAAACTTTACCTTTTATCATGCGCCATGTACCGATCGAAGTGGCATCACTGCTCGATAAAGCGGCTATTAGATTCGGACCAACCGATGTCGGCGAGATACCCTCAATACTGCCAGATCTGTGGGCGAATAAGAATGGAATAGTTTAACTAGAGTTTAAAGAAAAATATGTGTAATTTAGATATGCTTAGAATTAAATGGCAATAAAATATAGAAATGTATCTGGTAATAATTTAATTATCTTACAAGATGGTAGGTACATTGGTGGTACTTTTAAATTGTATCACATTTAATTTGATAATTCGTAGTACAAAGTATGTATCTACAGTGGCTCACAGCTTATTTTACTCAGTGCATATTTTTGTGTTTTTAAAAAGCTCCATAAAAAATAAACCAACAGAACTTAAAAAGAAATTTGTTTCATTTAAAATAAAAAATGTTATAGACTAACGAACCAAAATAATTTATTTCAAAAATGCTGGTTTTTTCACGCCACAGCTTATTTTATACAGGCACGTATGGGTTTTGAAAACTTGAAATTAAAACTGGCAATTACACGATTCAATATTTGGTGTTGTAGCGTTTATTATCTACAACATATTTAAGGCGATTTGGCATAGATGCGATCAGTTTTTGGGTAATACTCAGTAAAATATTCGACCAATCCGTCTGTAGCGCTTTTTTTTAATAGTTTTTGTTAGAAATTTTGTGTTTCCGTAGCTGATTTCTAAAAAACCTTCTGCGGTGGCGGTGTTATTAAATGTGGGCACTTATATATTAACCATATTTGCACAATAACCAATTTGTGCTTTGGATTGTTATCCTGGTAAAATCGAAAATCTGCCAGCAGCTAACATACAGGCCCAAACCATGACACTGCTGCCACCATGTGTCACTGTTGTCTTTAGGTTTTCTTTGTTAAGTTCTGTAATTGGTTTCCGCCAAACCAAACCGAATTTGTTAAAGTTATAAGTCGATTATGTATAAACCAAACTGGAGTTGTGTTGCCAATAGGTTCAACCCAACATTATTTGCCCAGGTCAGCTTTAACTTCGGAGGCCAGTTTCTGCCTTTGTTATGGATCTGATTTTCATGGATGAAGCGGCACTTAATGATGATTGGATTGTGGAAGCTTTAATGTTAACCATTTCTGCTATTTTTTGCTGTGAGTGGCCATTTTGGAAATAGTTTAAAACGAATTTTCGTTGAACGCGCACTCATTTGAACTATTTTAAATTGACACTTGTTGTTACAAAACCGTACTCACAATTCAATGGAATGTGTTGATAGAAGTAGAAAAAAAGAAAAATGAAAACCCAACAACGCTGCATTGAGCTATCGGTACAGTAGAAATTGACTGCATAAAATAAGCTGTGATAATAAAATGTAAATTTTTGCAATAAATGTGTTTTGTTTTGTTATTTTAAATGACACCAATTTCTTTTTTAATTTATTGTTCTTTCCTATTATTTTTCTTTTTATGGAGTTTTGAAAACAAAAAAATGCACTGCCTAAAATAAGCTGTGAACCACTGTACATATTTGTTACAAGAATGTCTTAACTGAACGTCGTTTCAATTATTTTTTCAATTATTGTTCAGGTTAGGGTTAGTATTTATGATAAATACTGTATATGACAATATTTTGTCAATTTAACAACAATATGTTGTTAATATAACAACAATATATTGTGAATATAACAACCATGCATCGTTAATTAATTTATTCATTTAGTTCCAAAAAAGAAAACTCATTCAAATATTTATTCAGAAAAAATGTATTTATTAAGTGAATTGTATTATTTTTTTTTTTTTTATTTTTTTTTTGTAATATTATAATTTTATTAATATATAATTTCATTCCTTTCCATCTGTATTTATTTTGATGCACCAAAAGTTTTCAAGATTTTTTTTTTAATTTTTTTTTCATTTTGTTATATTAATAATACAAGTTGTTTTATTTGTTTAAACTGTATTTTTTGTTTTTGTATTTGGAAATATAATGTCGATAAAAGTTTGCAACTAATTTTTATTATTTGATTTTTATTAATTTTTATTTGTTTAATTAATTTGTATTAATATTTGGTTTTGGTTTTTATACTGATATATTTAGTTTTTAAAATTTTATTTTTCTTCTGAGTAGTAAATAATAATTTGTTGCGACTATTTCTTGTTTTCTTTATTTTTGAATAATTCATTAATTAATTAATTATAGTTTTATTCTTTTTTTTTTTTTTGGCAAAAAAACTGTTTAATTTTTGGTTTATTTTAAGTTTTTTGGGGGGTAGAAATATGTTTTTTTTTAAATTGCTGTTGTAATTGTTTAAGTATTTTTGTTTATATAATATATATATATATTATTATTATTATTAGTTTTAATAATTGTATGTAAAGTTTCTTTTTTAACTATATGCTATATTTTGTTGTTTAAAAAATATGTTTGGTTTTATGGTTGTTGTTATAGAAAAAATAAAGAAAAACTACAATATATACTTTAAATATATTTTAAATATATATTCGTTTTATGTAAAAATAACTAAAAAAAAAATTTATAAATAAATGATTTTTGTTGGTTTTATAAAATATGTTTTCTTTATACTTATATAAAAAAAAATTCATATGAAAAAATATTATATAAAATGTATGTTCTAGTAATTATAATTATAATAATAATAATAATAATAATAATTATTATGATAAAGTATTTCTTAAATATTTTGCTAAAGGAATCATTTATTTAAGGGAGTTGTTTCTTTTGTTTTAAATTACCGTATTTCATTTTATATGGAAGGATGTGTTTTATGTTTAATGTTTTATTTAATTATTTATTTATGTTTTATTTTTAAAATGGGAATTAAGGTTAACAAAAATTCTTTTAGTTAAGGTACTACTTGAAGAATATTATTTATTACTTTTGCGTATTCGGTTTAAATTTTTTTAATTTATAAAAATATTTTACTTTTTATAGTCTATACCAAGAAGTGAAAAAGTTTCTACATAGTCCTGTAATAGATTTGTTTTTTAAATTTAGTCTGCAAAACAATATTGAAACTAGTTCAAAGTGCATGATATTAACACGACTTTTAAATGAATTGTCCAATGAAATGCTATACGTTGTAAATGTGAATGCTCGTCTTCAAGAACTGTCAATATTTTATTTTTAAGTTCAACTCAAAGTCGTGCAATTTATTATAGCACTATCTGTTGCTAGATGTGACTGGTTAGGAGTCAAGTTTGCAGGATCATTGCATTCATATAACATTATAAAACTTTTCAAGGTGTAGTACTTGTAGGAAGGAGTGTTAAGGGTATCGATTTGTAAAGGCAAATCTAATTCATTACGTTTTGTTGCTATAGCATCAGGTGAATTTTTATCTGTAAGTAGAATGGGTATCATATTCCCTAACATCTCTACACTAGATTGAGTTTCAATATCCTTTTTACCCACCTACAAATCTTGGTTGATTGGTAACGTGGAATTCAAACGCGCAAACAATCAAGTAGAGTGCACTCGTCCGATTAAAAGTCTATTAGATAATAATGAAAGCTAATCTCCCCCATTAGCTAAGTCAAACCTCTACATACCTCAATAGGTCATTAAGTCTTTGTCAGTGCCTCTTGACAGTAAGGGAAAGAGGATAATCTTTGTCTAATTTTCCTTGGGATATCTTTTAATTTTTCTCCCCAATTTCTAATAAATTTATCATCAAGTGCTTAACAGGGACACATTTTATTTAAATCTTAAATTTAATCAGATGGAAGTGACTTTTAGATATTGTTACGAAATTATATGTATTTCAATTTAAATTTAATGGTTTGTAACGGTATCAACATACAGCATGTTTATTAACATACAACATGATTATCAACATTTGCATTAGTGGAAGTTTCTATTTGCAAATATTGTTTATAACACGCTGTTATCAACATAATTAAGCACTATGGTAACATTAAGTTTTAACAGTTTTTGTTGAACATTATTGAAAGAGACTTTCGATTGTCTTCTCTAGATGCCTCCGGAAATTACTAGAATAGTCTATAAATAGAACAAACAGGGCCACTCAAAAGTTTGTTGATTATGAGCCGTCACTGAATGAACAACACGAAAAATTATGCCTTAAATTTGTTTACATCTTATATAGGGCTCCAATTCCTTTAACTTACATTTTTCGGATCAGCTCTAGTTTTCGAGATACATATTTGATTTTTTTTTAAATTACGTAGTTTCACGATTTTGTGTAACATAACTGAGGAGCAGTTTAACCTACTTATTTTCCTATATGACTGAAAGAAAATAATGGAAAAATTGTCGTCTTCTCTATTTTTTATGAATTTTTGAAATGTAAAAAAAATTTCCATTCAAAGTTATGCGATATCTCCGCAGCATAAAGATAATATTGTAGCCGATTTCTTATATTTACTAAACAGAATGAACCGTTTATTAGTTACGTTACTATAAATCGCGTAACTACGTAGGTAGTTTTCTTAAAAAAATAATATCTCGAAGAGCTGATACAAAAAAAAAATGAATTATAGGTATTTGAAGCCCAATACTAGATGAATACAAACTGACTTAAGGTATGGTCACATTTGCAAATATTAACTCAGAAAAGCATAACCACTTGTTTTAGTACAAATTTGTTTGACGTTGTTCACTATTACAAGAGTTTTGCAAGATCAAACAGCATCAAATAAATTAAAACTAAATATTTGTTGTGATTTGGCCTAAATAAGTAAAGTTTGTTTTTAATAAATAAAAGAGTTCAAATATATGTTATTTAGTGGTTACATCTTTTTCGGCAAATATTTGCCAAGTGTGACCGTACCTTAAGAAATCTAAGGCACCAAAAAAAGTTTTCATTTTGTCAGGCTTTGACATCAAAGCGTTTTCAAACTGTAATTAAATTGTGTTAAAGTAAACTGTAAAAGAGTGTAAAAGACAGAGAGTTCATTTAAAATTGTTTTTGTGTATATTCGATAAATAAAGACTCGTATATTTACTTTGACGCTTTTATTTGGCAATTAAAAGGATTCCGGTTTCTTTAAAGGAAATAAACCACCGTTTTTAAAAGTTAAAAACGTAACAATATCTTATTTCTTAGTATAGAGCATAAAAGTAACTGCCTTTAAACCGATTTTATTTCTAATTATTTCCTTTTTGTTTAATTAATCCATTTTTAATAAGTGTTTTGCAATAGGTACCAAATTTTTATTACAGTTATCATCCAATTAATTTCACTAATTAAAACAGGTTTTCTAGCTACTAATAATATTTCAATTATTTAATTGTTCATCTGCATCTTTCAATTAATTAATTCATTAATGTTATACAAAAATTGTGCTATGAAAAGTTTCAAAAAATAATTTGGTTTGTTTTGTTTTTTTTTTTCTATTTTATTTAATTTTTGGTTTTCTATCGATAATTTTTTGTTTTCTTTTGTTTTTGTAATATATATATTTTAAGATACAAGATAAATTAAATGCTTGTTAAAACTCATGATTAAATTTTTCACGAAAATTTTCTTTTGACATTTTCTGCAAATTTTTTATATAAAAATCGTTAAGTAGGTAAGTATGTAGTATGTTTATTTCTTATTTATTTCATTATTTATTTATAATAATTATTATATATAAAAAAAGCCAACTGTTTTTTTTTTTTTTTGTTCATTATAATTATTAAATATTTTGTTGTTAGAAGTAAAGTTTTGTCATTTTATTTTTAATTTATTTAGTATTCAAGGCGTTTTATATGTTTTCATTTAATTAAAAAAACGTTTAAGCTTTAGATTAAAGGTATTATTTTTTGGTTTGTTTATAATTAATTAAAAAAAAAATTATTAATTGTACTACCTTTATTTCATTTAGTTCGTATATATTTGTTTTTAATGTTTTATTTTAGTTCTTTATACAACAGTTTTGGTTTCATAAATTATATATACTCGTATTATTTAATAATAATAATATTATTTTAAGTCTTGTTTTTTAATAAAATTACAGATCATTTTATAGTTTTTCTTATTGATTTTTCTTTTTTTACCGACTTGAAATACATTCAAAACATTTATGAATGGAACTCGACTTCGTTCATATGGGCACCGCGGCCACGTCGACAGTGGTCGATTCGTTGGACCCAATTTTGGATGACTCGGTCACACATTTCGGCCGGAATGGCCGCTATTTCGCGTTCAATGTTGGCTCTAAGTTCTTCCAACGTTGTCGGCTTGTTGGCATAGACCAATGATTTGACGTAGCCCCAAAGAAAAAAATCTAGAGGCGTTAAATCGCAAGAACGAGGCGGCCAATTGACTGGTCCATTTCTTGAGATAACACGCTCGTCAAACTTACTCTTCAGTAAATCGATTGTAACGTGTGCTGTGTGGCTTGTGGCACCGTCTTGTTGAAACCACATGTCATCCAAGTCCATGTGTTCCAATTCGGGCCAAAAATAATCGCTAATCATTGCGCGATAACGATCGCCATTCACAGTAACGTGACGATCGTTATTGTCGACGAAAAAATATGGCCCAATGACGCCGCCGGCATGCAAAGCGCACCAAACAGTAATTTTTTGTGGATGAAGTGGTGATTCGTGAAGCACATGTGGATTTTCAGCAGGCCAATAACGCATATTTTGCTTATTGACGAACCCATTGAGCCAAAAATGAGCTTCGTCACTGAAGATGATTTTGCGATGAAATTCATCATCTTGGTGCATCTTCTCCAGAGCCCAATCGGAGAACGTACGTCGACTCAAATGGTCCATCGGCTTCAATTCTTGAGTCAGCTTAATCTTGTATGGATGTAAACCCAGATCCTTACGCAAAATTCGCCATAAAGTGGTCTTGGGGATGCCCAGTTCTTGAGAACGCCGCGGAATCGACTGATTTGAATCGTTTGCTACGGACGCCTGAACGGCAGCGATATTTTCGGAACTTCGACCAGGCCGTTGTCTCACTGGCACGACAGCATCACACAATGAATATGTAGACTCAAATTTTTGCACTAAACTTGTTATTGCTTGTCTACTAGGGCGATAATTACGACCGAAAATTGGAGTTAACGCTCTTAAAGTTGCGGTCACCGACTCCGAATTTCGGTAGTACATTTTTATAATTTCCAAACGTTGTTCCTTCGTGTACTTTACCATAACGAAAATGTTAAGTTTACTGAAAAAAAAGAAAGCAACAATTAGATGATCAGTGAAATAGTGCGTTCACAATTTAAATTCAGAGTTGTCAAGTAGCTATTGGAAAACCCGATACATCTTCATATTTATTTTTAAACACCACTGTTTTATATATTTTTTGACAATTCCTTTTCAAAATAAACAAAAAAAATTTTAAATAAACACATGTATTTGATTGTAGCTAGCACATACATACATACATGTATGAAAATAAAAAACAACGAATGAGGGAACAAAGCGTCCCAGCAAGCCATATGAGTCCGAAAAGAGTCTTTTCTGACTCCTTTTTCAGAGCGCTCCTAGAATGGTATGCTGGGGTGTCTCACGAATACATGCATGTGTCAGGGATGATAAATGAGAAAACCAATATCGTACCAAAGAACTTTTTAAATCGTACATTTTCGAGCCCAATAGTACTAAATATTTTTTTTTTTTATTTAATTTTATTGGTACATGTAAAGTAGAGATAACAAAAAAAAAATAAATCCATGTTCATTAATTATACATATGTAGATAATTATGGTCATAGAAAATATTAGTAAGGTACATTCAAATAAAAAATATCAAATTTATACATTTTTGATAACAAACCAGTTGTTGCTATATTAAAGTTGTAACAAGAGTTTTATTTTAGTACCACTTGCAAAAAACTAAGACGACGCTTTCATACTGCAAAAAACCGTATTGATATTAAATGGCAACGCTTATTTACTGAATGAATAGATCTTTGCACTTGTTCATTGGGAATAAATAGCAGGTAGTTTTTAGTATTCAGCTAATATTTTATAGTTGTTGTTAAACTTCATATATAAAATTAAGAGAGCAATTGTAAAGTTTATACAGTTTGATAAAATGCTTTGTTGTAGAGTAGCAATCATCTTGGTAAAATACATGGCACGCGCCTAAATTTTTTAAGCGACTAGAAAAAACTTCAATGCTGTTTTTTGCAGTATGAAAGCGTCGTCTTAGTTTTTTGGAAGTGAATGTATTTTTTGAATGTACCTTACTAATATTTTATATGACCATAATTATTTAAATACTTATATATGTATGTATGTATAATTAATTAACATGTATTTATTTTTTGTTATCTTTACTTTACATGAACCAATGAATTTAAAGTACCTTTTGTTTTTGTTGTATTAAATTTTTGTTTATTAAAATAAAATTTAAAAAAAAATTGTAAACAAATCATTTAGTACTATTGGGGTCGAAAAAGTACGATTTTAAAAGTTCGTTGGTACGATATTGGTTTTCTCATTTATCATCCCTGATGTGTACCCATTTTTGTACGACTCACCCCTCTCACGAACAAAGCCAGAATCGCAGCGACAAAAATTTCATAATGTAAACCGGGACTAAAACGAACTATTTATTATGCTTTTGTTATTTCAAATTTGTTGATCTAAACTCTAGCAATTTATTTTAATATTCTATTTGAACTTTTTCTAACCTTTAAATACAACTATCTTATAAATGTCACGTTTTCTTTAAGTCATTAAATATGATTTTCACAAACGCTACTAAAAAATAAGTAATCTACACAAAAGATCATTAACACCGGCTTTTTCCATGAATACATAAAAAAAACTTATAAAACAACCAATAAGAGAAAAAACCAACGAGTAGACAGCAAAAAAAAAAAAAAAAACAAGCAAACAAAATGGCGCGCTAGTATGCGTGAATTTTTAGCAATGAATTGGGAATAAAAACGATGACGTGCAAATTAATATTTCTAGATTTTTACACAGAAAAAAAAAGCCGGCCGGTTAGGATTAAAAGAAACTTTCTTTTCAGTACATATTAATAATGCGAAACAAAATTCAATATTTTGAATTCTAAACTACATAACACAATTGAAAAAAAAAAAAACGCAAACTGTACCCAATAAAATTTAACATCGTTAAATGTGTACCCACTTCTAGATATTTTTTTCTTGCTTGTCTACAAATACGAACATAAAAAATGTGACTAAAGCTCCGCACACGAGTGAAAAAAGGTACATATTTAATAAAAGTTAGGATGTAAATGAAAAATGAGGTTATATAACTATAAGTATATTAATTAATTACTCTCATATTTATATTTATTAAAATCACAAAACTATCAAAACCAATTCTGTAATTAATATGATTCATGTTCTACAAGGACAACATTTACTAAAGAAAATTCTACATATTTAAAAAATGCTTACCTTTATAAAATTAGTTAATTTTCAGCGTCTAATAAACAGTTTTTTAAATAAATACAGTTTATTCAATAGAAATTAGTATTATTTTCTAAAAAAAAATGTTTGTAATGTTAAAAACCAAAATGGCTACTTTATGTTCTACAATTCACTTTTTGTGTCACTTAAGAAAAATTTGCTATGAAGCAGCCGAGAACACAACTGCACTTGACGAACGACAAACAATTACTCGTGAAAGTCAATGGCGGCCGCTGTGTATATCGACTTTTGTGTAGATAAAAATAGCGAGTGAGTGCTCCAATAGCCGAGTTGTATTTTAATGTAGAGCTGTAAGATAGGGTTGTATTTGTAAGTTGTATAGTTGGTAACTCCTAAAGGGCATTGCCAGCAGCATTGTCAAATTTGAAATTTCAAAACGCACCAAAATGTATAAAAAGTATACTATGTTTGTATTATAAATATAACAATAAAACAGTCTCCTAAAGTTCAGTGTTTTTAGAAAAAAATGCCTAACAAAAATAAACAATAAACTTAACAAATTTATTTGTAATCCTTTGTACTAGATATGTAATTAAATTCATAAATTCTATATAAAGCCTTTTAAAAAGAGATCAACGATTAATAGTAAGGATTCAAAATTAATAATTAATGTATTAACACTAAACAACTTTGTAAACACATAGTATCTACATATGATTGCATACATTTGTACAAGATTTTGTACATTCATTTTATAAATTCTTTTTAAAGAAATTGAAAACTTATAATAATTATTCCAAATTAATAAAGCTAATAATATATGTAATTATTGTTATCATCTGGCCACAAAACAAATTTCATTTCAAAATTCTGCTGTTTTTAAACATCATTACCATTAATGTGGCAATTAACACTATCAGGAAGTTGCTAACTGTCACAGCAAGCATTTTCCCCTTTTAACCCATTTTTGATTCGGTTATGTATATCATATGATTTGGTACGTCTTAAGGTATAGTCACACTTGGCAAATATTTACTAAAAAAAGCGTAACCACTTATTTTAGCAAAAATTTGTTTGATGATGTTTACTCTTACAATAGTTTTGCAAGATCAAACAGAAACAAATAAAACTAAATATTTGTTCTTTCTCGTTGTAAATATGTAAATGTATTTTTTTTAAATCAATTTTTTGCACAAAAAATTTAAAAAGCACCAAAAATGGTGCTAAACGCACCAAGTTGACAACGCTGTTGCCAGATATAGGTGTTAAATTATAAAAATGTAGTGCATTTTAAGTAAAACTTAAAAGATAATTATGCAAAACTTTGAAGAAGAATTACAAGTTTATAAAATAATTAAGAGCGCGTCTAAACGTTTGTGATTAACAATTTAAGATAAAATGTTTAATATCATTGTAATTTACTGCAATAGTGGCTCATCTCAAAGTATTGGAGTATTTTACGATGATTTGCAAATTGCAATCTACAAATGTATATAAGTATGTAAGTATGTATGCATTTCTTTGATCTTATTTTTAGATACTAAGAATTTTGTTTATATAGTAAAATATTTATGTATGTATATAAATTCGGGTTTTATATAATAAAAACTTTTTTAAAAGCGCCTACGCAAAAACTACCAACAAAATCGGGTTAATCTACAAACTCTACTAGTTTATGGGCGCCATTTTGGAGGCAATCTTCTAACGAATACCATAATAGCTTGCTTTACATACATACATACATATATGTAAATTACAATTATTGGATATTAAATCTGGCTTTTGTTAATAACAAACGTGAAAATTTTGAAATGTGCCCATATTACCAAAGATGAAAAATGATTAGATTCTAATTACATTTTTGAAAAAACTACATAATAAATATGCACAGACATACATATTACGATAAATATAATGTACTCGTACCTATAGCCTAGTCATTAAATTTTATCATTATATAACGGGGTTTTCAACAAACACTTTATTTTCCAACAGCGAAACAGTAGAGCAAGCATTGACAATTATTGTTATGAATTGAATTTCGCCTGAAAATCACAATGAAATAGGTATTAAAAATTCTTTATGAAAATCGAACTATGTACATATAAAAAAGCTACATTTCCTAAAATTCGTTATACATATGTATGTACATATTTACATAAATTTCCTTCTGAGACCGCTTTTACAAATGTTGGTCGATTAATATGCGTCCATTGGTTTAATGTGTCAACACCAACGCGTGTTCGAGGCTATCGTTTAAGTGCAATTGTTGCAGTCGTGAGCCGCAGTGTCAAAGTAGGTCGGAATTTCTCCATTCCTTGGGGTTCTCAACAACTGAGGCTATCCACAATAAACACATGGCGTACAGTTTGTTTTTAAAGTCCTACAAGGTGCAAGTGTTTGTTGCACGAATTAAAGTTGGCCTACCATTATTATACCCACCACCATATATTGCGTTTGTCATTCCGTTTGTAACACATCGAAATAATGGTCGTAGAACCAAAAATATATAGGTATGTACATATATTCTGGGTCGCTATAAGATTCTAAGACGATTTAGCCACGTACGTTTGTCTGTCCGTCTGTTGTTGGTACGATACAGCTTCGAAAAAAAAGACGGAACAATTAAATTTTTACCTAGGTTAGGTTAGGTTAGGTCAGAAGGCCGGTGTGAGGTTTTCCCCACACCATCAGTACGTAACATATTTTGATCCACCGAAATGTTTGGTATTGCAAATGGGCAAAATCGGTCCAGCACGATCTGAGTTATAGATCAAAGTTTCAGATTACCTCGATCTTTTTCAGATATTTTCAAATATAATGCAGATATCATGAAATTGAAAATGGTCGGAATCGGTTAACGATTTCTCATAGCCCCCATACAAATGACTTCCCGGAATATGGCTTTATGGGACATAAATATCTATAGAAAAGCCCTACAAAACTGCAATAATAAATTTCATGCAAAGTGAAATCTTAAAACAATATTTTGTTTGCATTGGTCCATAATTTTGACACAGCCCTATACAAAGACCACTTCCGAAAATCACTTAAATGAACATAAATCCTTTGAAAAAGGACTATCAAGTTAAAATTCGACAAGCATTATACATTTAAAATATACATTTAAATCGTCGTACCAAATTTCATGATGATCGGTCTATATTTGACCGTACTGCCCATATAAAGTCCAGTTCCGAAAATCACTTAAATGCGCATAAATCCCTTACAAAACCCACTATTTTGTTGAAATTAAACACAAATAGTCCATACATATAAAAAAATCGTCTATATCAATATGACGATGATCGGTCCATATTAGACCGTAGCCCCCATTTTAAGTCTACTTCCAAAATTCGCATGAATCTCCATAATAGTTGATTTGGTCTTACTTGTTTTTGCCATACATTTGCTGAATTAATTTTCTGTAGAAAGCCATTTCTGCATTTGGGATTCTGAAAATCAAAGATCAATTGTTAAACTTGTCACTTTATGATGCTCTATGTGAGATAGGTATAATATTTTTTCAAAAATATTTTTTTGGAAATTTAGAGTAATGACTAAAGAATTTGTTATATAAATTGCCATTTCTGATGCTTAATCTAGTTGATCCTCTAAGTCAAGTTTTATTTTTTTTTTCAATGTAAATTTGGTTAATCTCTGAATTTGGCAGGTTATCCCAAGACCGATTCAAGGAAGTCCTAAGTCGACCTATACCTTCATATAGGAAGCTGAAACGCCTTAATCTTGTATTAAAAAATTTATAGCATGTGACTTATGCACCTTCGAAAAACCGTATCGCTGTACAGTTAGACGACGTTAATCATCAACTAATGCAAGACTAAGACGGAAATCTCTCGAAGGCAGCGAAAAAAGGACGGCCTGATTGCCTTTGAGCGATAATGACAATGTCGCAAACAAAATGCCTGTTGTTTCTGTATTGTGTTGTATATGTTGCTGATTTGCACTCACCTTGTATAGTTACACCAGTGATGGAAATTGGGTTTTAGGATTTCGTACCAATTATATAAATAAAATGTACTTCTTAGACCTCCACGGCACCATTTTTAATATTTGTTAAATAATAATAAAATTAACCACGAACTTACTTCATCGAAAATTCGATATACATACATATCTTTAGGCAACATTTTTAACATTACCTTATATAACGAATGTGTAAACAATTTCATACTCGTTTGGTATTGATTAATTGCAAGTGATAAAAAAGTATACGGCATAACACTTCTGCAAAAAATCATTATCTAACTTCTAGTGATATTATAAATGCTATAAAACAGGTCTCTATTGGAAAATGCTACCAGCATTTGTTCAAGTGTTCCAGGAAGAAAGTTACCAAAGGATACTCTAGCAATTTTATTTTAATGCAAGAGCTCCTTTCGTAATAAAATGTTTCCTGTAAACTACCTATCTTGATTTGGTATTTGTTTGTATTTGTTTAAAGCTGTCTCGGACACACATACTCACTCATACCCAGGTAGCAATTTTTTTGAAATTTTTAATCATATATGAGTCTTCTTTGACTCCCCCGCGCGATTAAAATAATCACTTATGCTCTCGCTTTTGAGTCGGAAATTAATGTTTTGTCGGAAGAAAATGGTCGCGACTCTTCTGAAGGAGTCTTTTATGACTCGGTTTTCTGAACTCTTGCGACGCATTTTTGTCACTTTCTTAAAAACAGTCATATTATGAACATCTATGTAATTAAATTATGATTCCGCACATTCAGCAGATTTGTTTTTGTTCTTAATTAGTCGCTTTCTAAACATTTAAATGAGTCTTGTTTTAGTCTTTTTTTTTATCGTCAAACTGAGTAATCAGTTTTTGGTCATCTAAGGTAATCTTAAAAGGCTCATTTTGCTGATATTATAAAAAACAATCTTCCAATTGCTAGCTGGGATGTGCTAGTGTTGGAAGCAGCAAAAAACAAACGACCGCAAATAATTGTACACTCAAACAATTTTTCAGTTGCCAAAATTAAAGACATTTTTTTGGTTTTAGTATTTTTATTTGACTTTAATTTTTTTCAACAACACCATGGTGCAACTATACAAGGTGAGTGCAGTAGCCCAGCTTACTGACTATGTTTACAATTTACTTATGTCAAAAGTAATACTTTTTCAAGTATTTTTGACAGTATGTAGTACATTATTTTACAGAAACAAAATGCCTGTTGTTTCTGTTTTGTGTTGTATTCGTTGTCGATTTGCACTCACCTTGTATAGTTGCACCATGAACAACACTTTATGAAAACTTTTTATAATAATAACAAAAACAATATTCATTTAATGCAGACACGCGTATACTATTAGTTTTTCATTAAATTTTAATATTAATAATTAACAACGAAAGAAAATATATACAAATAATATTAAATTATAAAATAATATATGTATAAACATAATGTATAATTAAATATTTTTTGACTTACAATGCGATGACAAATCTATAAAAAAGACAGCGAAACAGGTTATAGTATACATGTGTCAACGTCGCGCACACAGAATTTTGTTCCTATACACGCGTGTATAGCAAGCGCCCGAGACTGGTTTGAAGTCAGTTAGATGGCTACTTCTAATTCTTTAAGAATATTATGTACTTGCGTTTATTATCGCAATTATCTAAAATATTCTTATTAATGAAGTATCGGTTTATTTGCGAAAATTTAAACTTCAAATATTCAACCAACAATTTCTTGTCGTAATAATCATCTTATAGATGCATATTTAAATATAAATAAACATACAACTTAATAAAATCTCTCTAAAAAGATAAATTTATTTACATATGTATGTATTTCATCTGAAATATCAAATTTTGATGTAACAGTATTTTGAAATTATACCAAATGACTCGTGGTAGTATCACAGTACCAACTCTTTCTAAAATATATCAGATAAAGTACAATTGTACCATGTTTGCCAACACTGAGTTACACCATGCAAATGATTGTGTACTGAAATCTTTGCTTTAAACAAATAACGGGTCCGCCATCTAACGTTTTTTTGAACTAGTGCTTATTTCGTGAATTGTAACACTTAGCTCATGTCTGATTTGACAGATAATTAGTTTTATCCTTCCGCTGAACGAATATGATTGTGTATACGCTTGAAAAACACTGGGAAATATTGCGACATTACTTTAAAAATCATAGTAATGTTGCAGAATGTGTGCGAAAATTGCGTACGTATTTTGGAAGAAGAGAAGAACCGTCAGCTCCGTATGTTTGTTATCTTGTGAAAAAAGTCAAAGAAACTGGCATCCTCATCGATAAACCAAAGCGTGAAAAGCCAAAAACAGTGCGTAAACCCGAGAATAGTGCTGCTGTGGCAGAAAGTGTGCGTGAAACGCCATCAACATCAATTCACCGTCGTTCTCAATAATTGAAGATTTCGGAGACATCATTGAGATGAATTTTGCATAAAGATCTTGGTATGACGCCATACAAAGTCCAATTGGTTCAGGAGTCGACAAGCCGACAAGTCAGAGACAATTAATGCTTTAAAGGACAATATTCGTGAAGCCATTGGTGAAAAACAGCTGCACACAATCGAGAATGTACTTCAAAATTGTACCGATCGTGTAGGCTACTGCCGAGGCAGCCATTTGAATCAAATTATTTTCCATTATTAACCGGAAAGATTGCATTTTCAAATAAAAAAAGAAATTTTAGAATATATTCAGTAGTTTTTTTTATAGCATTTTCAAAAAAAAAGAAAAAAGTTATTTGCGGACCCTTTAATTGTGTACAGAAATCGAATAATATACATAAACAAAATTTAATCATCCAAAAAATTACCAAAATAAAGATTATTTTCTTTGTTTGTTTGTTTTTAAATTATTTATGTGACATATTTGATTTTGACATTGAATATTACCATTAAGAAATACTAAATAGTCAGCCATGTCACAGAATTTAATTCCGTTTGGAAGTGGAATTAATTTCGTATTTTGCTTCTATAGAAAAAGTAAAACGAAAAATTTTTTCGGAATGAAACCTATAAATGCTTAAAATTACAATTCCACATAGTAAATTAAAAGTGGTTTAATTAATTTGTTTTTGTGACCAATATTTATAATTATTATAATTTTTAAGGAGTTTCCTTCAGGCTAATTTGGTCAAATGTTTGTTTCCAAACGTAAATAAAAAACTTGTTCGATTTTTATTTTATTTACCCAACGTTTAAAAACGTTAAAAAATAAAAATCGAACGTTAAAAAATAAAAATAAAAATCGAACAAGTTTTTTATTTACGTTTGGAAACAAAAATTTGACCAAATTAGCCTGAAGGAAACTCCTTAAAAATTATAAAAGTGGTTTCATTCCGAAAAAAATTTCATTTTGCTTTTCCTATAGAAGCAAGAAATGGAATTAATTCCAATTCCGAACGGAATTAAATACTGTGACATGGCTGAATGTATTGACGATATCACCTGTTTAAAACGCCTTGCTCTAAGTTTTGAATATATAAATCAAACTTTTCAAATAAAACACAATCTTTATAATATTTTCTTGACACATCGTACAATTGAGTTTATTTTTATAAATAATTTATTTCTGGTTGCGTTCTATTTATAACACAAATAACATAAAATAATTAGTTTATTAATGCCTGTTTTTAATAGCGATATAAATATAACAATATTATTACAACAATAATTACATACGAGTACATATACTTATGACAATAATAGATATATGAAATTTAATGAAATATTTTTTAACCAAAAATCATTTGTAAATGGTTTTATTTCAAAAATATGTTATAGATATATAACAAAAAACGCACATACAATGCCAACATTTAAATCAATTTGCTTTATATTTAGTTTAATATTATATTTAACATTTCTTTATAGGTAATAAATTCTTCTTATTTCTTTATAAATTCGCTACAGCAATAATATAAAAAAATAATTTTTTTTTTTTTTTTTCTAATTTCTTAAAATTTAAAAATAGTCGTTTTAAAATACATCATTTATGCACAAGCAGTTACAAATTGGTTAGACAAACAATACATACATATTTCATAAGAAAACACAAAGTGCTTAGTGTAACATCTAGTCCTGCATCCTTTTAGTTTGTTGCGCTGTTGCCGCAGATGATGTGTTGTGCATACATACATACGTACATACATATTTTTTTCTTTTTCAGGTACCTGCAACATTTTGTTTTCATAATTATTCTTGTTTTTGTTTTTTTTGCATTTTCACAACTCGACATAATTCTATTTTAGATCCCTGTTTTCCAAAATGTTTTATTTTGTTTTGTTAAAAGTTAAGAAACAATCCTACAGACTCACATTTTAAATGAGGGTTTTTAGAGTTGTTATAAAGATTATTTTACTACCTAAGTAAAATAGTAGTTACATACAAATATTTTGGTTTCAATTGTGTTTAGTTTTTTTTTTAATAGGTTTTCAAAGAAAATAATGCATATTTCTTAATTATCTTTCACAAAAAATTGTTAACACATTTTAACACAGAATAGTAAGTACAGTTACACATTTAGTTTAGTTTTAAATTAAGGGATATACAGACATGTTTAGGTGTTATTATTGTTTAGTTATTATAAGAAAATGTATACCTACATACCTATATGTATATAAAATATTTATTTTAAACTAACTCTAAAGGCTCAGTTAGCCGACTGTAATGAAATGTAACTGCAACAGTAAGAAACAGTTGTTGGATATTGTTATGTGTAAAGTAATGCAAGTGGTTATGGAGATGTAAAGTAACGCCACACCGTAATGTATGAATCTGTAAAAAATAGAATTTCTTTACATTTTTACGGCATTACACAACATTCCGTTACAGTCGGCTAACTGAGGTCACACATGGCAAATATTTACTCAAAAAACGTAACCACTTGTTTTAGTACAAATATGTTTGACGTTGTTTACTCTTAAAAAAATTACTTTTTCGACAAATATTTGCCAAGCATGACCGTACCTTAAGTATATACATACATACATACATACATATGTACATACATGCAGTGGCTCACAGCCTATTTCGTGTGAGACCAAATGCAATTTAACAAAAATATTTCTTTTTGCATTTAATTCTTTGTTCATTTATTCGTGTAACAAGACCAAAATAAAATTCAAAAATAATATCACAGAAGAAAAAATATAGCAACACAAAAACAACTTGCAAATTCGATGTCACTGTTTATTTCGTGTGTTTTAATTAATCGTTATTTAAGCGTAATATACATATTACATACTAGTTGACTTATAATATGTTTTGAACCTGACTAATATGATATTAGAAAGTTCACCTAATTCTGGTTTTACGCGGTCTTTTTTACACGGCTTTGATTTAACACGATTTGAAAATAAACAAATTTTAATTTTTTTACACGATTTTATTCCATTTAACATGATTTAAAATCTTTTATGCTTAAATTTTTATACCCTACAACACCATATTGGATTAGTTCTGATGTTTGTAACGCCCAGAAATATTGGTCCAACACGCACCTTAAAGTATACCGATCGCAAATTTGAAGATATTTCGATAAAATTTGGTACGTGAAATTTTTTTAGCCCAAGGACGGATGGGATTGAAATTGGTGGAAATCAGTCCATTATTCCACCTGGCACCTATACAAATGTCCTCCCGAAATTAGGGTTTAAAGATCATAAATGTTTGAATTATGCAAGTATCCAAACAAATTTCACCACAAATGAGTGATAAATGAAGCCAAATCAGATCTACAAATTTTGTGCAGATCGGTCGATAATATATCATAGTTCCCATATAAGGCCCACTCCCGAAAATCACTTTAAAGAGCATAACTGCCTCAAAAGTGTTGGTATCTAAATAATATTGAACGCAAATATATTCCATATACCTATATACGAATAATATGGTACAATTTAATTGTGATCGGTCCATAATTAATCATAGCTCCCATATATGGCCCACTCCCGAAAATTACTTTAACGACCATAAATTTCTTAAAAATGTTGGTATCTAAATAAAATTCAACACAAATAAGTTTGATACTTATATACAGAAATGATGACATCTGATTTTATAATGGTCGGTCCATAATTAGTCGAAACTCCCATATAAGAGACCGTAATTTACTTAAACCTCCATAAATCTTTTGAAATCGAGACAAAGTTTAACACATATAATATTTATATTCACAGAAATCATGACACTAAATTTTTGGATGATCGGTCCACAATAGGTTATATCTCACATATAACACCCATTTCTGAAAAACTCTTTTATACATATACTGGGTGTAGGGTATTATCTATATGGTCGGGCTTGACCGACTATACTTTTTTACTTGTTTTTGGTTAAATTCAATTATTGCGAAATATGCTCATAAGTCCCCTTTTACAGTTGAGAAATTGATAGACAGACATTTTTCTCATTCTGCTTTGAACTTGCCTAAACCTTTTAGAGTTGCGAAATTAAGAGACAGACAGAAATTTTTTGTTTATTTTCTTATTTCTTCTTCTATGTTGATTGTTGTGGGAATTTTTATTATAAAAACGCATTGAGAATAAAAAAAATTAAAAAACCTTGCATTAAGCTCTTGCTTAATTTTTGTTATCAATAAATCTATTTGGTTAATAAATTTAATTATTTTTGCAATACGCGCGTTAAAGTGAAAAAAATTATTTAAAGCAACAACATGAAAAAATGCGAAGAGTGGAAACTGTAAACGAAAAATGTCTTAAAATGTCCAGTACAGTAGAGGTTTACCGCACACTCTTCCCTTCAGTACATCGCCAACAAATTTCGCCTGTCTGGTTTTCAATTTCTCAACTGTAAAAGGGGACTTACACGAATAAGTGAACAAAGAATAAAATGCCGAACAATTTTTTTTGTTAAATTATATTTTTGTTGTTTTTTTCAAGTTGTGTGTCACTGTAAATACATATGTACATATGTATGTATGCATGTATGTAAATATTTTTCTGCTGTTGTAATTTAGCAACATGCATTAAGTTATTAAGAATCATAAATTATAGCAATCTGTATGATATATGTTTATCTTATTAATAAAGATCAACATATTTCCATACTTCTTAAATTTATTATAATTTGCTCGAAATATTTTATAAGTTATGATACCTATACATATACATACTTAATTTAGGCCAATTTCGTAAACAGTTAAAATTCTTTTCTTTTTAATTAATAACACTGTGCTCGATTTTGACAATTTTTTTTTACCGAAAAAACGGGGCACCCTAGTGGGTAAAACTAAATCGAGTTCACTGAATGCAATGGTGCTAACCATTTTTTAGGTTAGGTTTAGGTTAAAAACGCACAAGTTGGTGCACTTTTTAGTTTTATATAATTTTTTCGCACCATATTTTGCAAAACATCCCAAATGTGCTTGATTGGGTTAAGATCTGGTGACTGGGAAGGTGAATTCAGTGGTCTTGGTGCATGATAATGAAGATAATGAGATCGTTGTTTTGCCTTGTCAGGCCTAAGCTTGTCACAGATGGCTTCAAATTTTGTTCTAACATGGTTTTATACTGAAACCAAACGATCCAGCCCGAATGCCGACATACTTCACCAGACCATAACACTTCAACCAACATGTTTCACTATAGGTATAATATATTATATAACGTTTGTATTACTTGCAGTAATACCAGTATTTGTCTTATACAGAGGACCCAATCGAAAATTTATAGGACTATGACGGGAGCACCGTGGTATATAAGGAATGAAAGCATCCATAGTGATTTAGAAGTACCATTGGTTAAATATGAATTCAGAAAAATTGGTGGAAAATATACATATCTTGAAGTTGCAAAACCATCCGAACACGCTTGCGAGATTGCTTACTAGAACTAAAATAGAAACAAGGCTTCGTAGAGCAGATTTAGCACCCTGCTAATTTAGAGTCCATTTTTTCATTATGGCTTCCTCAACTGAGAGCAAATAGCTTTCAAGGTTTAGGCTTTAAGATTTGAATACTTATTGTAAAGCCTATGTAGTAAATGCTACTGTTCTTCGTTACTGTTCTTCGTGAAATAATAATTTTGGAATATCGCGCAAGATTGAGGCGCATTTTTGAAATTCTTCGTTAAGGATACTCCTAACATTATGTCTTGAAGGCTTCTTAGGTCTTCCATATCGTTAGTTTCGGTGCTATTGGTGTTTTCATAGTTTCCAATAATAGTTTGCACAGTAGCTCGACATAATTTCATTACTTAAGCAATTTCTTCATAAGAATTATTTTCTTTTCGAAGATATATTACCAAATTTTGAACTGATTGTTGCATGGTGTAACTATAAAAGGTGAGTGCAGTAGCACAGCTGACTGACTTTCTTTACAATTTACTTATGCCAAAAGTAATACATTGTCAAATATTTTGACAGTAGTACATTATTTTACATGTCTGTTGTCTCTTTATTGTGTTGTATTTGTTGCCGATTTGCACTCACCTGCATAATTACACCACGGATTGTTGTACATAATTATTTTCTATTTGTCATTTATAAAATTAGTGTTTTAAAAAGCGCTTTGCGCTTTTATAAAATAAGGCTAATAATCTAACGGTGTTTTTTCCTTTTTTTAAGACAGTTTCTTATTCATTTTAAGACGTGCATGTATATTTTCCCCCCGCTGGTTATTGTGTTTATTGCCAATAGTTTGTAAATTATTAATATTTTAAAACTTTTTTCGTTTACAGATATTCCTACTCTATTAATGTTTTACAAATATTTGTTACATTTTTTACTGATATCATTACTAATTTTCTAAAAGCTCAAAATAGTAGTTCAAAAGAGTTTTTTCCTTAACTGTATATAAACTTTCAAAACATAATTTCCTGATAATTAAAATCGAATGAATAACTTTTTAATGCATACAATAATCGTAAGGATTTTTTAAAATGTATCAATTGAAAAACATTTACGTAAAGTAGTTAGTTCCGAATGCGGCTACTATTCAAGTAGAAATCCACGAATAAGGATCTAGCCCAATATCATTTCATTGAAGAGTTGTTAGATCCGTAACGTTTCCATACAATATTTTCCAAAGTAACAAGTTTGAGACGTCAAACATGAAACATGATGTAACGAATTTTATTCCTACGCTTAAAACTAGCTAGCGGCCACGGGCGGTAATCAGTTGCTCTTTTTGCCGCTTATACTTTTTGTAGGTAGGCAAATGTGCGCGGCATATTTAAAGCGGCAAATGTCAAAAAAATTAAATTGATATGTTTTTACATAAATATAATATTAAATAAACATTTTTTAGTGTGTACATGGTGTAAAAAGAATTAAAAAAATCGATTTTTTTTTTATTTTTAACTAAACTCATATGTCACATATTATATACATACATGCGTATGGTAACATCGTTTTAAGCGGCAAAGTTGAACAAAATTCAAAATTGCCAGATTAGGCAAATAAACAAAACTTTAATTCACTTGTAATAATGTTGCCGCCCGCGGCCGCATGTCGCTTATATTGGCCTTTCACTATAATATATTTAATTTTATATCTTAATTGTCTTAATTGTATTTAAATCTGTTACAATTTTAGATTGAAACAAGCAAGAAAGTATAGTCGGTCAAGCCCGCCCATATAATACCCCACACCCACTATATGTGTACTATGGCCGATTGTTTTCCGTATATATAAAATATTTATTATTTATATTGGACCAATCTGCATTGCAAATTTGTAGATGTGATTAAGCTTCATTATTTGTCGCGAAAATAGATATGTTCATAAATCAAACATTCACGACCGATAAATCCCGATTTCGGGAGGACATTTTAATGGGCCAGGTGAAATAAGGGACCGATTTCAACCAATTTCAATACCAACCATGTCCATGGAACAAATATCTTCAAAATTGCCACCTGCACTTTGTTCATGAGCTTTACATGGATAGCCAGGCAACCAAACGGACATTTCTAAATAGAATCAGGAAGTGATTCTGAGTCGATCGGTTTACTTTAAGGTGGATTTTGGACTAATAATTGTTGGAGTTACAAACATCAACACAAATCCAATATACCCTCTCTAGTATGGTAGAAATATTAAGTCTCTTGTGTCATTCTCTTCTTTGTTTTTTTGTAACAGTTGATTTACCTTCTAAAATACAAGGCCTTGCTCCCAATGAGTTGTCACTGGATACATTTACATAGCCGACTACGTAGCAGGGAGAAACACCAGATAAGAGACTATACAATGGCCTTATTTTGCAGAAATCAGAACACATTTAAATATGGTGTGTCATTTGTAGGTTTACCTAATCTATTCGCTAATTGTTAGAGGGCAGCATGAGGGCTTATTAGATCTGCTGAAAAAGCTTATAAAATGGCTACATCCTGAAAGGAAAGTCCATTAGAAGGTCTGCAAACGCAAATAAGTTACGAGGTCTATTTTTGAAAAACTTTTAACTGCTCAGCCAAAAACTAAAATGAACATAATGTTTCGCTTTGCAATTGTTTCATTTCCGAAATCTATTTCAATGATATACCGGATTAATTAACAGTCTGTTTCTTGATATCAAACGATTAATTCCAGTTCGATGAGAATAAAAGTCTTCATACAATATAAGGCTTATATGATTTAAACTCTTCCATTCGCTATATGAAAAGAGAAGGCAGAGTAAAATGAGTGCAAACTTTTCTATAATGTGCATAATCTTTTAGAAGGTCTGTAAAACGAAAACCTACTTCAAGGATATAAAATATTCAAGTAGTAGAACGTTGTACTGATTGGTCAATTAAATAAACAACTTCATTTAACTGCAGCCGACGGTCAGAGTTGGTGTGAACTTAGTACCACGATAATCATTTTATTAAATAGTTTACATATGGAAAAAACAAATAAGTTTTGGGTTTTTAAGTTACGAAATACCAGCTATTAGTAGTAGTTTACAGGCATCTCACATAATTCGATCGGAATGGTTTCAATTCCGTATTTGCAAATCGATCGTTTTTACTTTGCGTTCCCTAGATTTCGATCGATTTTGTTTATTGTCAAAAAAATTTTAAATCTCAGGGTTTTTAACTTAAATCGCAACCAAAACAAAAAACATATGTTTTTTATAATAAAAAGTATAAAGCTTTGTACACACGGTTGTCAGATCTTACAACGTTGTCAGATCTAGCAATGTGCTAGCAATGTACTGACATTGAAAAATGGTTAGCAAAAGGTAACTTGTCAATGCTTTTTTTTACAACGTTGGAATACAAAAATTTTAAGTTTACACGGTAGTTAGACATTTTCTGAACATTTTTCTGATAACATTGTAAGATCTGACAAACGTGTTAACAAAAGCGAACATAAAGAGCGCTAAAGCTTTGCACAGACGGTTGTCAGATCTTATAACTTTGTTTGAAAAATGTTCTAACAATCGTGTGAACTTAACATTTTTGTCTTTAAACGTTGTAAGACAAAGCATTGACAAGTTACCTTTTGCTAATCATTTTTCAATGTCAGTACATTGCTAGCACATTGCTAGATCTAATAACGTTATACTGACAACCGTCTATACTTAACAATGAAATTTTAAATAAAACTGAACAAAATTTGTTGTGTTAAATGAACAAAGACATCAAAACGCAGTTGAATTACGGAATCAAAACCCCTTTCGATCGGAATTGAGTTGTGTGCCATGGCTGATAGAATCTATTCACAGTAGTACTGTCTAGTTAATAGCAATTTTGCAAACAAAGTAATGTATTCTAGTATCCATTGAAACAACATTGGGCGAATCAGCTTCAACTTTAATTTCAGGGATTACATTTGCAACTTTTTGTTCGGGCCTATCTAATGTGCATTACAACTAAAATTTTTAAACAAACATGTTTATTTTCGATATTTCTCTAAATATATTAAACTATTAAAAAATGTTTTTTTCCAAATCTTAAAAATAATTTCAATGTTACAAATGTTGTTTGTCCGCTTACTATATGTATATCCTAATTAAAATTAAATTAGTGCTAAGATTTCGATTTCGATTTCATATGTAATTCATTTCATTTTTCTGCTATAATCTCTAAAAAGTTCTCTTGTTCCTGGTTCTTTAAAATCTTTTGCAAAAGTTCCCAAATACCTACGAAAACATTTTAGCCATTTCCTTGATTTTGTAATATATAATAGAAATAAATAATAGTTGTAAAGAATTAAAACCTACAGCTATTTAGACATTTTCTTATAAAATAGATGCATTTACAGCGAATTTAATATAAAATAAATATATGTATGTATATGAAAATATTATTTTCTTTCGTTTTTTAGATTTTTGTTTTTGTTATCGACACTTGGTTGTTTGTTTTTTAGTTTGCAGCAGATATGGAGTTTTAAACTGTCCATCTTTATAACTAAATAATAATAGCAGTATTTAACCGCCGCCTTCTTATCTCCTAAATACCCTTATTAAAACTTAAGGCCGCTCGCAACTTGTTGCGTATGCGTGGTGAGGTCCAACGCGAGCCGCTCGAAGAGCCGCTACCGATGCCACTGTTGCGCAGATCATTGGGCGAAACACCCTCATCCACATCATCGGCTTCGGTTTTAATTTCCATTTTTTGCACAATCAAACGTAGCAATTGATGCTGCTGCTCTAAAATGCGACTAATGTCACGCAATTTACGTTTTTGTTTCTCCAATTCAGTGTTGATGAAGTCATCGTTATTCTCGAACTGCAAGACATCCATGGAGGCTAAGGGGATTTAAGGAAAATAATGTTTTTCTATAATGTATTAATATACATATGGGACATAATTGTATCTGACAATTTATTTGAAAATGTTATAGAGATGTTAAACAACTTTAACGGCCGATGTTAACGTCTTGTTAAAAAAACAATTATTTGTTCGCACAACTATGTATGTGTGTCATCAAATTACTTTTTTTACACAAAAACCGACAGTTTTTAAATTAAAAAAAATAACTATTGACATGAATGTCGACACGTTTTCTCCACGAATACTCGTCAAGACATGATATAATAGTATGTTAACATTAGTTGTTTGACATGTTTGATTCAAGCTGTTTGCTAATTGTCAGTTACAGAATTTGATCCTGAATATATTTGAAATACTTACTATCCTCGGTAAAGGGATTTGAAAACCATTTTCTTAATATAAAATCAAAGAAGCCCAATTTCGACTTGGTTTCATTGGGATACTCAATCAATTCCATTTTATCAATTTTTTGCAACCACATTTGAGGTAACTTTCTCTCCAATTCAGTATGCAAAACCACCTAAAAAGATTTACAAAAATTGTGTCACAACAAAAAGTCTCATTGGAATTTTCAGGCCAATTTTCTCTATATCTATTGAAATTTGAACTTAAGAAGAAGAGCTTGAATATTTACTATGAGCGTCAATATAAAGTAAACATCTAAAATTGTTTAAAATATTTTTTATTATATATACGACAAGTACAAATTAAAAACAAAATACATTGCATAATGCGTAAGTACATAATTTAAGTAAAATATAACTCATTAACAGAAACTAGGAAAATAAGAATAAGGAACATAATGAACACATGAAATTTGTTCCCTTTTCAAATTTTTCCTATTAAAATTCAATGTTAAACAAATAAAAGGGAACAAATTTCATGTGGAATTTTTATTCACGATAGGGGTGATTTTGTTCCATTCATTCTGTATTACTGCCTTTAGATTATTCTTGCAAGAAATATTTCTTAGCTAAATTTGTTTGTCCAGAAATTCGCACAGCTGCTCAATTGGGCTAAGGTCTTCGGACTGATCTAAAGATCTAAAGGTTTTGGACAATTCACAATTTTGTCGTGTTGGACAATTTTGTCGTAGAACTAACGCTAGTTCTAATTTCTCTACACTAGGGGCTAAATTGTTTTTTAAAATGTCGTATTAATTTTCCTTTTTCATTGTAGATACCATAAATGTAAGATTACCCAGCCCTGGTGCCGCCATGCAACCCCAGACTATTACAGAGCCGCCGCTATGTTTTAGAGTATCATATTTATGACTAAAGTCGTCGGGGGGTTTTGGACTCCAAATGTCTCAAACTTACTTTTAAGAAATAAAAAGAATATTATTCCAAAAAATTTA
This sequence comes from Bellardia bayeri, assembly GCA_950370525.1. Lineage (NCBI taxonomy): Eukaryota > Metazoa > Arthropoda > Insecta > Diptera > Calliphoridae > Bellardia > Bellardia bayeri. Next base: position 53,102,661 of record OX493267.1, on the reverse strand, counting down.
AGGCTTGTTTATGCAAAATTTAAACGTTTGTTTGGTTGTTCATTGTTATAAAGGACATGGCGGTATGGCGGCACCAGGGCTGGCACTCTACGCAGTAGACCATTTTGATGCAAAGATCTTCTAATCGTACTCGCAGGTTACAGGTTTTCCAGAAGTTTTCGTAACATTTTCATTTATTTTTACACCACTAGATGTTGGGTTTACTCTTAGTTCTCTTACTATAGCTCTTACTTCAGTTTTTGTAAGACGCTTTAGTCGTTTTGTACCAGGATTTTTTTTAGAAAGGAAATATCAACTCAGACAATTAATATTTAATTGTTTTATTTGTTTTAGTGAAGCCTTGCAGCCTCTGGTAGTGAGTAGGCGCATTATTTTTAAAGCTTGATTTATAGCCTTTATTTAATTGCTTAACTTCGGTGGCCTTCCAAAGCTATAACACCGAAAGAGGGCGCTATGATAAATATTAGTTATGGTAGATAGAAAACTAATAATTATCAGAAACTGATGTTTGACTGACAGTGGCTGGGAATCGAGCTTGGGCTACAAATACTAAGCTACAGCACCCATAATTTTTAATTGTCTATAATTTTATTTATTGTATAGTGAAGTCCAATGACCAATGATTTTACCTATTTCCCAATTTGCCAAGTCTCAATTAATGTTTGTCTTGCCATTGTAAATTTTTCACAACTAATGAAAATTTTAATTATTTTGAACCGCACTTTTCCGTTATAGATACTTTCAAACAAAGAAAAATTAAAGGAATTTTACTTTTGGAACGAGAGGTGGATGATGCCACTGTTTATTTTATTTTGACGCCTAAAATTTGGTCTATTTTAAAAATAAATCAATTAAATTTGTATACGCATTTGTTTTTGTTCCTTTTGTTGTGTGAATTCATTTATAATTAAATCATTATATAAAAATGCATAATAATTTTCTAATATAATATTATTTACTTCTTGATAATAATATATAATATTATTTATATTAATATAATTATGCTTTTCTTTTAATAATATGTGGTGTTACCTTATTTTGACGTTCACAGTACTTTTTTAACTTACCTGCATTGCCAATCTTTTTAACTGGGCATTACGCCGTACAGATTCAATATCACCAACCGCCAAACCGATGAGTAGATTCATGAGCAAAATCGGCATTAAAATCATAAATACACCTTTAAAGTTTATATATATTATTAATAAATTTCTCTTAGTGATTGGTGATTACTTACTTAATATTAAAAATGATGTTAATGGAACCTTCAGTTGATGACGATAGTATGTATTGACATAAGTACCCACAAAATCCAATTCACCCAACATCATTGAGAAGGTCCTCAACAAAGACATGGGTATATTTGAAAAACTCAAATGATTTGGCTGGGGATCTACGATCTAATCATAAAAGTGAAAAGAAGTGTTCTTGGTTTTTGTATATTTTTAAATAGTTTTTAAATAAAAATTTTGAAGACTCTGCTCTGTAGAATCTGTAAATGTTTCAATTTGATTTGTTTTCAATTTATCAATAAAATTACCTTTGACAGGAGTATATAAAAGGCCAAACCAAATGCTATTATTAGTATTGAGAATACTAGTAGGACTTTGATCAAGGTTTGTAGAATTTCCAAAAACATGACCACGTAAATACCGACCTGAGGGGAAGAAGATAGAAAGTTTAAATATTTAACAAAACAATAATAGAATTTTAAAGAAGTTTTAAAATCGCCTTCTGTTATGATTTTCTTGTATTAACATCATTGTTCTTATGCGATAAGACGTGGCGTTAGAGGCCTACAGTGGCTCATAGATTATTTTATGCAGTGCACTTTTTTGTTTTCAAAGCTCCAAAAAAAGAAATCTAACAGGAACATAAAAAAGAAACATTTATTGCAATAATGTACATTTTAATATATTGAAACTAAAAAAAAAACATTGCTGATGACGGCCTTGGCAGGGTAGAAAATGCATTCCAATTTTGCCAATTGTTTCACTACTTTACAATAGTATTCTTGAAAATTCGAACTATTAGCCTGAATAAAAAAACTTTTCTCTTAAAAAACTATAATAACTTATTTGTTATCTTTAAAAAAAAAACAATTCTAGTTTTTTCACGTCACTGCCTATTTTATGCAGTCAATTTCTACTGTACCGATAGCTCTATACAGCGTTGTTGGTTTTTTTTTTTTTTTTTATGCTACTTCTATCAATATTTTCTGTTGAATTGTGTGTCCGATTTTGTAACGTCAAGTATTAATTTAAAATAGGTCAAATGAGTCCGCTTACAACAATGGAACAACGAGAATTGGTTTTAAATCATTTCCAAAATGGCCACTCACAGCAAAAAATAGCAGAAATGGTTAACATTTTAAGAAAACTAAGGGGAAATTCAAACAATGTTGCGTTGAATGTGTTTGTCGTGTCTTGCGCCATCATGATTTTATGGCCAAGTTGCACGCTAGAAACCGTTTATAAATCCGAACATATTGTACTGGCTAAATTTCGCCAAAGAACATGTTTGCAAGGCATATGCATTTTGGAATTCGGTCATCTTCGCCAAACCAAATACAGAACTCAACAAAGAAAACCTAAAGGCAACAGTAAAATATGGTGGTGGCAGTGTCATGGTTTGGGCCTGTATGTTAGTTGCTGGTACTGGAAATTTAACATTTTTTGAAACAACCATGGACAAGTTTAAGTACCTTCAAAATCTGAAGGACAGCTTGTTGGAAAGCACAGAAAACCTGGTTATAAGATGATCAGATTTTTGATTTTACCGGAATAACGATCCAAAGCACAATCGGATATTGTACATACGTGGCTAATAGGTATAAAACCATAGTTGCTAGAAAGAATCAGCATAAGGAAACCTAAGATTTCTAACAAATACGATTTGAAAAAAAGTGGTCAAATATTTCGACGAGTATTACCCAAGAACTGGTCGTATTTATGCCAAATCGTTGTAGATAATAAACGTTATCACACCAAATATTAAAGCGCGCAATTGCCGGTTTTAATTTCAAGTTTTTTAAACCCATACCTACCTACATAAAATAAGCTGTGACGTGAAAAACGAGCATTTTTTTTTTTTTTTTTTTTTTTTTTTTTTTTTTTTTTTTTTTTTTTTTTTTTTTAGTTTTAATACATATATTCAAAAGTAGATTATAACATTTTTTCTTTTAAATGACACCAATTTCTTTTTTACGTTCCTGTTATTTTTCTTTTTATGGAGCTTTGAAAACAAAAAATGTACTGTATATAACGAGATGTCAGCCACTGTATAATGCCTAATATTAAATAAGACTAAAATAACTCACCTGATCAAATCTCTGCAAAAATAACAATAAACGAAACCATGATAGAAACACCGATATGGATGCTGCCGAATAGTGAACATTCGTTATGCCACCGTCCGCCTTGAAGACCGGTATAACCATTATTAAAGTTGATATGTATAAAATCCAAGAAATTAAATTCACAATTTCCAAAATATAATGTAAACGCTGCTGATACATTTGGATCAATTCGCGCAATGAAGTCACAGTGATGTAAACAATTATGGCTACCGCGCACACCACTATGGCCGTAGACTGTTCAATTTTCTCGTAACAATCAATGCTTGCCGTGTAGTTTAACAAACGTATATTGGAGATTAAAGTGCAATCATTAAAATCGGAACTATAATTAGGAAGATACAAAATAGAAATTATGACTTTTAAAATTAACTTCCTTGTGTACTTCAAGTACTTACCCATTTCTTATGTTATTCAAATTTGTGCTCAGGGCACGATTTTGCACCTTGATGCCATTCATCATGAGCGACGAGTAGATGGTGACAAATAGCAGGAATATTGAATAGATTAAAAGATTTGCCAAGTGAAAGTATTTGCCATAAGAATTCCATTTCATTTGCAAGTATTTCTGACTCAAAGGATGAGCCAATAATTCAACACGACCATGATTAACCATTGTCTGCATTGACAGCCGGGAAACCAGAGAATGACAAAAAAGCAACACAAGGAAATGAAAACAAACAAGGAATATATTAAAAAGTTGATAGGTTATACAGAAGTTAGTGAAAATAATAAAAGACTCTAGTTTAAATTGACCACAAAAGACAAAGCTATAAATTATTGATGAAGTTCATAAGGATGTGACACAGTAAAATGGGTTTCTCTCCAGACATTTACATTTAATTTGAAAGAACCAATCAACAATAAGCTGCTTAACAGCGAGAATACAAAATAAGTTGCAAGTGGAAGATTTTAAAGGGTGTCTTCTCTACAATGGCTGATTGTTGTTAACTCGATTTTTTATAAATTATGAAGTAAGGGAATTAACTCCAGTTATATGATATCATGACCAATGCCTTGGAAATGCTCAATAACTGCTTTCGTTTAAGACAAAGACTAAGTTACCAAGCTTTTAGTTTTCTAACAATTATTGGAAGAATGTGAGAAAAATTGTTTCTGTTAGAATATTTTGCGAAAAGATTCTCACAAGAACTGTCAAAAAAATTCACATTTTAAATTGGTGCGATAAACACACAATTCAAAATATATATGTAGTAGATATTTTTAAATACGTAACATATTGTCAAACGCTTAAAATAAGAAAAAATGTTTTTGCCAAAAATAAACACCTAAAGAAAAAAACATCAGGGACCGTAAATAACAATTATCAATATTAAAAAATAATTTTAGAACAGTATCATTTTCCGAATGAGTGTAGTGTTTTCCAGGCGGAGAATTATGCAATCATGGCAGCTTGTAATACACTACATGATCATAATATTCGCGGCAATATAGGTGTTTTTGTCCACAGTCAGGTGGCACTCCTCTCACTTAATGCCTACACAATTTCTTCTTCACTAGTTAGGCAATGTAGGAATGATCTGTCGTCTATCTGACATTACCTTGGTCTGGGTGTAGGCGCATAGGAACCACTATGGCAATGAACAGGCAGACGAACTAGTCAGAACGGGATCTGCCTTAGATATCTCCGATGTTGTCTCAGTAGCAATTCCACTGGGGACTATCCAAGGTATCATCTTCAGACATTTTCTTACAAAGGCTGAGTATAGATTGCGTAATTTAGACACATGTAGGTCAGCCAAGCTGATGTGGCCATCTTTTAACGAGAAACGTACTATGCAACTGATAACCCGGAATATGAAGGATATATCAAGGTTGCTGGCAGTATTAACGGGCCACTGGCCGTTAGGCAAGCACGCAAATCGCCTGGTACTCCCTTTTAACGACCATTGTCGTAGTTATAAGGATAGAGAAAAAGAGGAAACGATTTTCCACCTTCTCTGCGAATGCCCAGCCCTGAGTGTCAAGAGACTTAAAATAATGAAAAACTATACATTGAACAACCTTGGTGAGGTAGACGAGTCAAAACTCAATGACTTACTGAGATATCTCACAGCTACAGGTTAGGTCTAGCAAGACACGACTTTTTTGTACACATCTTAGCTACAGCATGTTGTATACGACATTAAATCTGACGAGTGGTGTGGTCCATCTAAAGCAGTTTTTTTATTTTTCGTGTTCAATTGTAATTGAATCGCGTGTGTTTGCTATGCTTTGTCCAACAAAAAGCAACAACAATGCTTAATAAATTTCTGAAAAAAAAATGACAATAACCATCCGCGATGATTTGGATGTGGAGATATAGAACTCAAGAATCTTGAATATGCTACCGTCGCTCTTTAATCAAACTTCTTATATCATAACGCGTCTTAGTACTTTAATAGGATATTCAAAGTTGTTATTCCTACCAGACGGTTTGATAAAGAAATATGACCAAGTTCAATGGGAAAATATTATTCGTGGAAGGATAGAAAACTAACACCTCCATAATTTGTGTCTCTGCACAAATACAAGAATGAGTTTTTAAGCATCTTGCGATCGAAAGCTAGCTTTCAACTCAGATGAAGAGGAGGAATTGTTCAGATGAAGACACATATTGAGAATCTTCTGAATGAATACAGCATTAATATAACTTTATCGGCTATACAATAAATAATTTCTCTGCTGCCCAAGATATCAATGACCTCCTAACAACACGCTGTAATAAATACGTCAAAAACTGACACCTTTTCCTGCCGACTATTTATCCAACTTAACACATTGTCGAATATTTATGATCGTTTATGGTTTTGAAACGATCGTGTAAACGCAGTATACTAACTGATTTAGATTTTTTTTTAAATCATTTCGCACGATCAGTCTATGTAGATTAGGGTTGGCAAACATGGTACATTTGTACTTTTTTGTTACCTTTTACATTAAGTTGGTACCGTGGTACTACCACAAGTCATTTTGTGCGATTTCAAAATTTTAATACTCCAGATGAAATAGATATGTATATGATTTAAGCAACCATTTGTATAGTAGTGCAAGCCGAAGAGCGATTTTATTAAATTTCATGAACATTTTTGAACTGTATTCATATGATCTTGAAATATGCATCTAGGATATAGTTATCACTACAAGAAGTTATAGGTCCCGCATAGACTCAGAGTATGTGCCCAGGGTCCCCAAACCCATACTCCCACATCTTCAACTGCCCACTTACTACTTCATCCTACTTCAATTCATCCAATAGATATATAGATCTACCCAGTAGAAGTAGCACAATTCCTTGGCCTGGATCTTACTGCAGAACCCTCTGATTAGAAAATGTATATAGTCTAGCTGCTACACAAAACACAACAACAACGACAAGAAGTTGCTGGTTAAATTTTCAAAAAGTGGGAGCCTCTGAATCATTATTTCGAATAAATGCAATAATTTGCTGTCTAACTACACCAGCAGGACAACTTCTAGGGCTTTACTTTGTAGATCTTTTAAAATACACGTGCATACATCTAAAATATTCGATACTCATTATCAATGCCTTCTCTCAGAAAATAAGATAATATATAGCTTTATTATGAGTGTCGTTTCTTTTTACGACAACGACACTTTCATAATAGATTAAAGATCAAATTAAATTTGTTTCTTTAATCTATTACGAAACAGTCGTTGTCGTAAAAAGAAAACGACACTCATAATAAGGCTGAATATTAAGATCTTAAAGTAAATTTATTAAGACTGTTATCCCTAATATACATCTTAAAAGACTTCAGATATGCAGTTACGCTTTATTTTTCAGGAATTTTTGCTCCACTCGACATCCAAATATTGACTCGTTGAAGCGATCTCTTGTCCGTGCAGTGGACAATTTCCCGCCTCGCGTTCGTCTCAAGTCGGGCTGGAAGGCAAACGGAAGTCAATTCGAATAAGTTGTTCTTAGATTTGTTTTATATACGTTTGTGATTAAGGTGCCTATTATGAGCAAAATTCGATTTTCGACTGTGGTCGAAAATGCTTATCGAACGAATTTTCATTTGGTATTATGGTGTACATGCGATGACAAACGCTATTGTGACAATCACTCTTTTTGGGTTATTCACAATAGTACATTTCTATCAGCTGGCGCTATATTTGTTAATAAATTCTTAAAGAAAAATAAATAAAATTTGAAATGCCCACCACGAAATTATGGTTTAATGATTCGTCTGATGAATAGAATTAAGCTTCTGTGTAATGCGCTCCCATTTCTTTACTGCCTGAACTTTAGAGCAAATACCTTTTGCCAACAGTGGATTTTCTTCTATGAACAAAAGTAATTTACAGGTAGTATTTGATTGACAAAAAAAAAAAACAAACAAATACTTACATTTTAAATGAATTTTGCACAGTTTTATACAGCGTTTGTGTTCGATAAAAAATTCGTTGAACAACGAAATTTTCGATAGCGTGCCAACTCATAATACAAATTTTACATTCGATAGTCGATTTTCGTTAGCCAGCAAATATCGATTGTCGAATGCAGCTCATAATAGGGGCCTAAGCTTTATTGTAATTTAATACTTCTTAAAGTGGTACCGTGGAGTTCTACATTTTATTTATCTAGTTGGTACAAAATGCAAACAGTTATTTTCATCCGTGATGTGAATTCATGGTATCATAAACTTCTCTCTGACCAAAAATGGTAAATGCTACATTGCTAATTATCTTGAAAAGTAAGTTTGTAAAGTTTAATGGCCAAAAGTCAAACTATTGCAAAATAGTAATGGGTGGGCTGCAAGGAACTGTACAGTAGCAGTACAGGAACTACACAGTTTGTCTAGCACAAGCAATTGGTAGGATTAGAAATGACCCAAAATAATTTAATATCTGTTTCGCTTCAAATTAGCGAACATCTGCAAGATGACAGATAGTTTCCAATAAATGGATAAATTTACTTAAGATTTTCTCTAATCTAAAGCAGAATGTCGTATAATTACTTTGAAGAAATAGTTGCCGGGAATTCAAATGGTTTTTCTGTTTGTTTTTAGCCGCTTTAATCACTGGACCGAATAACTATGATTAAGAATAAAGTTTATCTGGTTTTCATTCTCAACAAAAATGACACTGAGAAAAATCATTAAATCTTCGTACAAACTATTTTTCAAAGAAGATTATTTTAGTATAGACACTACTCTTCTTGTAGCACAGCTTGTTACATATAAATTAAAATGAACAACTGACTGTTACTTTTTTTTTTTTTTTAATTTAATGCCCAAATACAGTCAGTCCACTGCGTCCATTCTAATTTAAACTAGAGATTCTTTTAATATTTTTTTTATATTACAAATTAACATTTTTAATCACAAACATAAAACCAAACAAAAAAAGAAAAAACTAAAAAGTAATGGAAACTGAACAAAAAAAAAAAATTAATAATTAATTTTAAATCGGACATCATACAAACAGATGTCAAACTGACATTTCCACATTCAAATGCACACACAAACAAAAATAAAAATCATACATACATATTTACAGACGAGTAAATTATAGAAGCTATAAAGAAGAGAACAGAGCACAGAGGAAAAACAAGGTTAAAAACTAAAGGAAACAAAAAGAAAACGTTAACATGGTCAGGACATCACTGAGGGGAATTTCGATATGAGTTGAAAAACAAAAAAATAAATAAAAAATATGATGGGATATTTTGAAATGATACTTGTACTTTATTTAATTTTTTTTTGCACATATTAACAAGTTTAACGATTATTTCTTTAAGGACAACAGTGTTTTTTTTTTGCTTTTGATAAAAATTTTTATACTTGAACTCACATTAACCACAGCCAATGGTGGTTCCCGCCATGTTGGATCATTGTTTTGTATGCGTTTCGCTTCAAGTTGTTCGGGCGATAGTTGTAGTGGATAAAATGAATATTTTATCTAAGTAAAGAGCGAAATACAAAAAAAAATTTTGTAGTTTAGGAATTTAGCTTAGCAGTTTTGTTGTTTTTGTTTGTTTGTTTTGTTTTCTTTTTGTCACGTTTTACAAAGTTGTTTTCATTTATTTTAAATTCGTTTTTTTGAGTGTTAGTAAAAGTATCCAATTGTAATTGTATATGGTGGTAGTGTGTGTGTCTGTGTCTGTATGTGATTTTAATGGGTTACTAACGTTTCTATACTATTAAATGAGTAAAAAGGCTTTAAAAAGTAATCAATTGTCAATTGATTAATATTGATATTAAAATTAGGGAGGACTAGTTTTCACTAAAATATCTATAGCAGATTGAAATTCCTTTACAAAAGTTAACATTTTCAAAATTTCTAACATAAAATCGATTTTTTATATGAACAATTTAAAAAGTCCTAAACCACTATACCTTTTAAATGCCTATTCAAGGTCAAGGTCGATGACATTAGTTTTAAAATGTTCAAATCTAACCAGAATTTATCAATAATATCTACCTTTTCTCTTTATATTTCTTAAACTTCCTAAGTATGATCTACGTTTTTTCCAAAATGCAGCCTCAGTATGAACTTCGTTTCACTAGGAAACCTAGTTTTAAAAACACGTTTAAAAACAATCCAATAACCGTTACCGTTACCAAAATAATCCGGTAACTAGCTTTTCAAAGGTTCATAACATTTATGAACTAATCAAGAAGCTGCCTATACAGTTCCCAAAGTCATGATTGATGATTTAAACAATTTCCCTTCATTTCTTTAATTGTCCTCACGATGAAGTGTCTCTGTAGCATTGTTTCATAATCAAAATTAGAATTATCGTTACATTTTAAACATTTTAAATTTATAATCGACTTTGCAAACATTGTGTCTATACAGTTCCTGATGTCATGATTACTTAGGATACTCGTAAACGTATTAAAGTTTTGACGCTTTTGCAGTGAAATCTAGGATGTAATTCCATTACTGTATTCCCGATCGGGATGACACTTTGAATAGTTTTTCTTATCCTCACGAAGCAGTATCTCTATACCATCATTCCATAATTCAAGTTAGAGTTACCGTTGCCTTTTAACTCTTTCGAATCGGCAACCAACTTTGCAAACATTGATCATATTTATGAGAAAGTCATAAGATTATTCTGCCTAGACAGTTCCCGATGTCATGATTGTTTGGGATCCTCCTGGAATTTTTTTAATTGTGAAGTGCCTTTGTACCATCATTTCATAATCCAAATTAGAGTAACCGTTACCTTTTAACCATTCTGAATCGGTAACCAACTTTGCAAACATTGTGTCTCTTGTAATACTCCTAAACAAATTTAACTTTTGACGCTATCGCAGTGAAATCTAGAATGTCACTCCATCACTGTATCCATGGTAGGGAGGACACTTTGTATATATAGTTTTTCATTTCCTCAATATGCAGTACCTCTGTACCATCATTCCTTTAACCAAATTAGAGTCACCGTAATCTCTTAACCATTTCGAATCGGTAGCTTATTTTGCAAAGATTGATCACATTTATGTCATCCCACTAACATTAAATAGTTTTCCTTGTCATCACGGATCAGTGCTTCTGTACCTGTGTACCCTTAGATTTAGTTTTAAACAATCATATGATTTTGCTATCTTTCGGTTTGGTTTTTGTTTGGAGTTCTTGAATCGAATGTTTTGGAGTTACGTTCTCATATGGAAAATAGTTGACGAAAAAGACTAAATTCAATAGGTTTTTTATGGCAAATATCTTTAAAATGAATTGTTTAACTTCATCGATCAGCTTTCAGGGTTGAATCCAACAGCTTGGATTAAGAAAAATGTGAGGGTGGTTATAGAGAGTTGTGTTTGTCAACATTAGATCTTAAATTGCAAATAACTGTTGTATAACCTTCAGATCACATTCGAACAGTATGGCTAAAGTACTGCAGTGTCGAGTACAAAGTGGTGATGTTTCCAATTTTCAATTCTACTTTGTCTTCGATAAGCACCTTCCTGGCCTGTATTTAATTTTCTGTACATAAATACAAAGAATATCAGGAAGAGTGAAGTATTTCCTAACCATTTTAAAAAATCCAGGCATTCGAATGCTTCCTTAGAACGTTGTTAAATGTTAGACCAAACCAATGCTGTACCTAACATGTTGCTTCATCTGTGTTTATAGGTGGTGCAAATATTTAGTAATCATTTCAGAAGCTCTTGATTTTCTAGTGTGATATCGTATTCTCATAACCAGAACATCAAGCGTTTCTCATTGCTAAATATTTGAACCACCCATAAATACAGATAAACCGACACGATCTGTTTCTCGTTTTGATTGTCAAAATACAACAATGAGTCTCGCAAGATGTTGGAATCGACCTTTTTCAGACGATTCAGAGATAGTCATAAAATCCTGGTTGAACAAATAATTATTTTTTTCAATCATTAACCCAATCTCCGTCATACCCAACCTTTAATTAAATTAATATGAATGGCAAATATTGCTTTCATCTGCGAACGAAATAGATAGGGTTGGAAGTTCGATGTAATTAACAAAAATAATGTATGGAAGAGGAGAAAGTTAAAAGTTTTCAAACACATGTTTAAAATTGAAACCAACTAAAAAATTTTACGTTTATGAAAAAATAAACTTCGAGGATCGCTTGGAATGCTCATCCTAATCATGTATAAACTCTCTTTTGGTAACCGTTGGTTTAGTTGATTTTAAATCCGATAATTAAATCCTTACGAGTATGTTTTGATCGTAGTAAAGTAACTTGGTGAAGTGATGTAGAAATAGTGTAGCACTTTATCACTTTTGTTTTTATTGGAAAACTATAATTTTTTTTATAATAAACTGAAAATTCCTTAAATTATCTTAACTTTATTTAGACACTTAAGCACCATAAGAAGCTTTTGCGTCCTTAAATGCAATACAGGTCCAACAATCATCATTTATCATCAGATATTTTCAACATTTACCTTAATTGTAATTTAAGTTTTGTTTTTAATTACTTTTTAAATGACCACGATTCAAATTCAGATTGCTTAAAAGAAATTAAATCAGTAATAAACATAAAGCAACTAATTAACTTAAAGGAATCATAAAATGTAAGAGAAAACAAACAATAAATAGAAATTGTAAAGAATAATGAAAAAAGAAATCGTTTGTTGCGTTGTAATAACGTTGCGTATTCTTACGTTTAAGGCCGGTAATGGAATGGTATGTTGTTGTTGCATGGGTTCGCCAGTTTTCTCATCAAATTTGGCGAACATAAAAGGACATTGCAGAAAAGAAAATGAATACTTAATCTAAAGGAAGTTTGATAATATTAGAAAATTATTTTGATATAGAACTTGTTAGAAGTTTTTTTTTTTCGTTTTTGGTTAAAGAAAAAAATGTTACAAAAAACTTACGCTCAAAAAAGTAAAGTATTGGATAACAGTGAAAGCCTTTGTTGTAATAGAATATTTATTATTTAAATTATAAAAAAAACTGTTTAGTTTTAACCACAGCAACAAAATATTGTTGAGAAACAAAGTAATGCATATGAAAACAAACAATTTAACCCTCTAATGCCTGTTTCTAAAATAAAGTCCAAAAGGTTTTTAAATAATTTATTTGTAATAAATTTTGGTATCTAATTTAAAAAAAAAAACGTTTTCCAAGTATATTTTGTTGATTTTTATTGCAAATACTTTACATTAGTTGCAAATAAATTGAAAAAATTATTTATTTGTTTCAGCAGCATAACTGAATTTTACATTTCGAACAAAAATATTTGTTTTGCAATGCTTGCACCATTTTTTTTTTTACCATTTTTACCTATTTAGACACAGAGGGTAATGATTAATGCTATCATAGCGGATATCCGCAACTGGGTGAATAGTTTTGCTGCCTATTTTAAAATGATTCGGTTGTGGAGATTTTACTAGGAATGTATTACTCGTAGTGTAGTACTACGCTTTTCTTGATATGCAACTAGTCCAGCAGCAATGGCTTCAAGAAATTTTGGTAACTTAAGCGCTTTGAAAATACAATTAGTTAGAAAAAAGTGTAGCAAAATATATAGAATTGAGCTTTCAAAGTCTGAAAATATTTTAGTACGTTTATTAGCAACTGTTAAAAAAAGCTTTTAGAATAAAAAAGCAAGTACATTTTTCACCATTGTCACTTTTGTGATGAGTGCCTTGAGGCATGGTTAAGCATTAGAGGGTTAACTTTAAATGTTTAGAATAATTTTTGGGAAGTTTTATAACATTCACGTCAAATAAAAGCCTTCACTGTTTTTATATAAAAAGTTTTAAATATAAATGTCAAATTTTTATTTGTTGTTTTGGTTTCTCTAAAACCAATAAGAGGCTGTTAGTGTTATGTACAAGGATGCGTGTAAAAAGCTTATGTATTGTCTTGGACTTGCTAGTGTCTGCAGTTATAATTTGTTTTCATGTTATTTATGTAATTGTGTATGTTTCTTTTGTGTTTATACATATATATTCACACATGTTATACATACATAAAAACTTTTTGAATCTTTTTTACAATTCGCCTTTGTAATACATTTATCCTGAACCGCTTCAAAAACCTTTGGCATTGATGCAATCAAGGCCAATGTAACACAAGGATGTTTGTCGGATTTCAATGCCATGACTTCATTAGCTCTTTCCTCATGTGTTACCATGGCTAAAGCAGCTTCAGGATATTTATAGTAAATGGCATAATCAATTGCACTAAGATCCATGCGATTATATAGTAATTTACAGTCCATCGATAGTAAGACAGAAATAGCATGTGGTTTATTTTCCATGGTGGCCAAATGTAGGGCTGTGTTCTGAAATTAAAGTAATTGTTAAGTAAGATTAGTTGGAGTGCTTTAAGGCGGCTGTGTGGCATCTTATAGTATATCCTTTACGATGAAAAGCAAATTCTTGCATTTCTTTTCTTTAAAAATATAAAGTTCTTCTTGAAAATCCTTTATTACAAAGAGAGGTACATAGGATCCCAAACAACTGAAGATAGCGCTCTAACTTTAAATGTTTAAACTTTATTGAAATTAATAAAATTATGCAATTTTACACTCTACATTAACTGTTAGCATTTAATGGGTTTTGCAATAATATAAAACACTTACCCCATCCTTATCGATTTGATCCAACAAATGTGAATGCACTGAGTGCAACAACTCTATGGTCTCCGTATAGCCAGACATGGCGGCCAACTGCAAAGGATTTCTGCCATTATGATCACGATGCAATAAAGCACCACGATTCAAGAGTAACTGGACTACCCTGGTGTGACCCTGCTGTGAGGCTATATGCAACGGTGTCAAACCCTCACCATCACTTTCGTTGATTATGAATGAACCCTTTTCCGAGTCCAACAGCTGTTTCACCGTATTATAGCGGCCATAACGAGCAGCAAAATGTAATGGACTTTCGTTATTGTTATTCTTCAAATTAATACAGGCTCCCAGCTGTATAAGATTCTCCAATGAACGTATATGACCATCACGGCTGGCATAATGAAGCGGTGAGCAGCCGGTATTGTCCTTCTCATTGAGTAATTGTTCCAATTGTTCCTTGGACTGTGTCTTGCTTACTTCTTCGGCAAACTCCTGCAAACGACCACCGTTCATGATGACCAAATGTAAAACATTACGCGAACAGCCATCTTTAATGCTGATATTGGCGCCCAGGCGTATAAGTAAGTGTACGGTTTTCCAACCAGAGCGAGAAGCTGCCAACAGCAGTGGTGACCGGTGTTCCTTGTCTAAGGCATTAATGTCGGCCCCCTCTTTGACCAGAAATTCCACAATATCGGGATGATCGAACATGGAGGCACAGTGTAGGGGTGTCATTTTCTGAACATCCGTACAGCTTAGGCAGATTTTCTTTTCCTGAGGTTGCATGGCAAACATAAGTTTGACAATTTCTATGGCACCCTGTACAGAAATTTAGAGCGAGAAAAAAATGTTGTTAAATCTTTCATACTTTAAAGGTTTGCGCAAATTCCCTCCCACACAACTATTAAACGTACAATAACAAAAAAATAAAAATGTCAGTAATCTTGATTGTCAATTCTTGCGGTAACAATATGGCCATTAATCTTTTGAGTTGTGATAAAATGAACACTGGTCATTAGAGCTTAACACTACATACTTACATTCAAGAACATACATTTCATGTATTAAATAAAAGCATTGCAAACTAAAAAGTGTTTTAAACTATTTATTAAATAATATGCCACAGTATAACAAAGAGAAAAACGATATACATAATTATAATTATTCTTTAAGCTATTTTATTTATTCTAACGTTTTGTATTAAAATCAAATAAAACTTGAATTTCAAATAAAAAGTGGACTTAGCACGTTTGCTCACTAAACAAAGGAAATGTATTTTTAAATAACTTTTTAGATTACCCATCATATGTATAAATGCATGTACATTAGGGTGGCCCCGAAATAAAGTTGGGGATGTTCTCGACTAATTTGAAAATTTGATTCATTTTAAGACTACGTTTCTCAATTTTTTTTTTATCCTGGGGTCAATATTTGGTGAGCTGGATCAAAGGATAAAAAGGTCCTTTTTAGAGGTTTTTTGATTTTCTTTGAGAGGCGCATTCAATGGGTTATCAAAATTAAAAAAAAATTTAATTTTTTTTTATTTTTTCATAGAATTTACTTAAATAAATAGTTGAAATTTCTTGATTATAAACATCATGCAATTTAACCCAAATGTTTTTTCCCGTTTAACGAATTGAGTTAACAGAGATTGTCGGATGGGGAAGAATAGAATAGTAGGTTAAAAAAAAATTTAAATAGATAGATTAAGAATTTAAAAAAAAAACGGAAAAAACCATTTGGGTTAAATTGCATGATGTTTATAAATTCTATGAAAAAATAAAAAAAAACAAAAATTTTGTCTGAAATTTTATAAATTATTGAATTTAAAAAAAAAATGTTCAATTTTTAATAACCCATTGAATGCGCCTCTCAAAGTCCTTTCATATGATACCAAATTTACATATAGTTCCTTTGGAAGAAATTTGAAAATAAAACAAAAAACCTCTAAAAAGGACATTTTTATCCTTTGATCCAGCTCACCAAATATTTACCAAAGGACAAAAAAATTGAGAAACGTAGTCTTAAAATGAATCAAATTTTCATATTAGTCGGGAACATCGATACCTTATTTTTTCTCTATACAAACGGGGCCAGCCTAATGTACATACATGTTCTATTTACAAGCTTTTTATTCCCTTGTAAACCCCTAAAGGAATTAATGTATTTTTTCTAAATGATTGTTAAGTAATTTTGAAATTTACCCAAAAACGTTGCTTAATTGCAGCAGAGATTTAATTATGAAATAACAAACCAAAATTGTGGCAAACGAACTATATAAACTTTGCTGCTTATTTCTTAATTGTAATGATGTTTAAGAATATTTATATTCATATTTACTAAACCAGAAACGGAAATGCAAGAACGCAATAAGATATTTCAAAGAAAGACTGATAAAATGGTGCTCTCTCTGAAGAATACATACAAAAACAAGGACATAGTTATATGCATGCATGTCATGTATGTATTTGTTTGTTTGTTTATTTATTTGTATGTA
This sequence comes from Bellardia bayeri, assembly GCA_950370525.1. NCBI lineage: Eukaryota > Metazoa > Arthropoda > Insecta > Diptera > Calliphoridae > Bellardia > Bellardia bayeri. The sequence continues at coordinate 53,085,759 of OX493267.1, read as the reverse complement.
TTTGTTTATGGATGCGTGTGAAGTTGAATGCATACACGTGGATGTAGGGCGAGTTTGTAAGTTTAGGATGGACGAGTGCATATTTACGATTGTGTTTAAATTCAACTGTGCACTGCACAGTGTGCAGTCATTCAACAAAATGTCATTCACTCTGCTTGACAATAAACTTGATTAGTATTTGTATAAGTATGCCATTCTCGTATGTACCTATAGTATACAGTTTATTGTGTATGGCTGGTGTTAGTGTTCAAATATCATATAAATTATTCAACAAGAACCTTGTTTTTCAAAACATTATCAGGTATGTGATGGAAATCGAAAACGAAAACGAGTGAGTTTTTGAGGTCCATTTTAAAGTACATATTTTTAATGAAATTTTTAAAATTTTTGTTTTAAGATTCTCTTTAATAGCAAATTATCTTTATATTTTGTGGGATAAAACTGTTTCAATACAGAAATATTACGAAAAAATTAACTTCTAAAACTCACTCGTTTTCGTTTTTGATTCCATCACATACCTGGGGCCAAATTACCGCATTCGTGATCGAAAAATTATTTCGATATCGAAATTATGATAAAATGTACTAAATTTCTTGCTCGATATCGAATGCCATAATCTCAAAAAAGAAAATTACGATCAATTTTACTCGATATCGAATGCGGTAATTTGGCCCCTGTATAAAACAAACAATGTATATCAAAATTATTTGTATGTTTATTGCATTTGACGATTTAAATGAAAAATGAAAAATGTCCAGCACGAGCACGCATATAGATGTCGTTTATCTTATTAAAATTTCCAATCATATTTTGACAAAGTGGCTGGTATAATTCTTTAATCACTACAGTGATTTTTAATTTTTAATCGATTGTTTATAGACTCTATCTTTACAATAGCCCCATTCATTGTTACAATTGTTCTACTGATATGTCAACAAGTATTACGTAAAAACTTTCATGTTATGTATTTCAAAATGTCTCCGTTAGAAAACAAAGTTCTTGGTGAAAACCTATTTACTTACATACCTATACTATTGTATAGAATATTCATAAATATAAATTGCGAAATATAATTCATGGTTACAATTGTACCTGTAGTCTGCAAAATTTCACATTATAAACTATAAACTAAAATTATTTAAAATGAAATACATACATACGTTCTCAAGTACATATCACTAAACTTCGTTAGGATTAGTTCCTCTAACTGTAAGCATTTCTGAGAGTTGACAATTTACCCCCAACTATTCCTATGTAATCTTAAAGTGTTACTTCTCTGTCATATAACGTGTTAGAACTTGTCAATGTCCCCCTAAAGAAACTGAAATTTCCAAAAAAAAGTACCAAATTGATAAAGTTCTATTTTAAATGTTTTTGAAACTAATAGACTAATACATACTACTTTCTAATGCCAAACTAAAAAAGTTTAAAGTTACTACGCCCTAGATTACTTATAGGCACCTAGGTGATTGACCAAGAATTATAGAAATAAAGATTACGACATGCGCATGATTTCTCATTTGATGACGTATATTGTGCTTTTTCAAGGGTTGCCAAGTGTGGAAATACCTAAGATTTTTGATTTTATTATAAAAAATATATACGCATTTTTTATTTTCATGAATTGTGCAGTGGACAAATGCAAGTAAAAGAACATTAAAAACTCAAGTGAGAAATTGTACTAAAAGAGAAAATGATCAATGTTTTTAAAAAATTGTAAATATTTTTTTAGCTGGTGGAAAATCTGTAACCTATTACAGTTTCTCCAAAGATGAAACACAAAGGAAGCTTTGGGTAAAGGGTTTATTATTAACTTTATTTTTGAAGGTACTATACTTAAGACAAGTAAAAAAGTATAGTCGGTCAAGCCCGGCCATATAATACCCTACACCCAGTATTAAACAGTTTTTTAGAAATGGGCGCTATATGAATATTATTTGAATATACATTTATGCTATTCTTGTATGTATATTTACATAAACACAAAACCCAAACACTCATACTTAAGTATTTTAAGTCGTTTGCCTGAAATAATTATTGATTTGACGTTTGCTGCATATTGTTGTAATATTATTCTCAAAATTATATTATACAAAATACAAAAATACCTAGAACAAAAAAAAAATCATAACCCACCTGTGCACAAGCCAGATGTACGGGCGTTGATAAATCATGCTGTTGTTTAGATATTTTTGCTCCTGATTTAAGACACAATTCCACCGCTTTAATATCGCCACCGTGAACCGCAGAATGTAGTGGTACATTACCCTCCGAATCATAAAATGAGATCATTTCTTCACGTGTACAGTTGCGCTGTTCTCCCCACTAAAGTACAGTGAAACACAAAAATTGTACAAATAAAAAAAAATATTTCTATATTAAAAGCTTCTTTTTATTTCTAGTCCAAAATATTATTGCGTTTATATTTGAAAAAAAGGAAGAAAAAAACGTTCAAACAATAGTTATATCCTGTCAAATACATAAACAATTCTAAACAAATATACTCACATATTACACACATTTATGATTACAAAAAACGTTTATGAAAAATATAAAATATTACAACATACATAGATTAAATAAAAAACGTTTTAAAATAAATTGTAGTGCAATATAGAAAGACATTTAAAATTAGAAACCAAAGTTTAGTTTTTTTTTTTTTAGAGTTAAAAGCTTTTTTTGTGGTATTTTATAAAAAATATTAAAGTGTTTGCTTTAAGTTTGATAATATTTTATGTCCATATTAATGTTTTGGCACATACTCATATGTTCTTATGTTCATAGTTTGTTTTTTTTTTTTTTGGGGAAATTTACTCAGTTTCTTATAAGTTTATTTTAAAATATCCCAGCAGTTTGCAGTATAATTTAAGTGACACACTGAGAAAAAACATATGATTACAATTATATTATGGCCACTGTAAACGTTGATATGATAGCCGCCGATTTATGCAAACAAATATATGGTTGTAGACATGTTGAAGCATTAGTCATAATATGATGATCTCAACTAAAGTTTACTTGAAACAGTCAAACGAATAGTTGCGACAATCATATGAATAATTAAAAAATGTGACTAATATGGCAGTATAACTTTTATTAAAAGGTGTTTTTTTTAGCAACTTTCTTTTTTGGCAAGACTATTTTTGTGTAACATGGTTAAAATTGTTCAGATTGATCTATAATTTAACCATAAATCAATCGACGAATAATGGTTGCAGATTATTGATTTTTAATAACAAAATTCATGCTCGGTTAAGAAAATTCATCGTACATTTTACAGTTAATGGTCAATTTGGGCGACCATCTCGGACGACTATTCGCAATCCTAAATTCACACCATATTTGCATTATTGGACATTTAACCACCAACACGTATGCATAGAGTGTGGACAGAGAAAAATATCGCAGCTGAATATGCCTGTGTTGGTGTTGACCATTAATTATCGATTCGGTGCCGTTCGCAGCAATTCGGACTCGTTTACTGCTCTGCATAGAGTGTGGACAGAGAAAAATATCGCAGCTGAATATGCCTGTGTTGGTGTTGACCATGAATTATCGATTCGGTGCCGTTCGCAGCAATTCGGACTCGTTTACTGCTCTGCCTGGAAAATTTTGCGAAAGGACTTGGGTGTAAAACCTTTTAAAATACAGCTGGTGCAAGAACTGAAGCCATACGTACTATCAAAACGGCTAACTTTTGATGAATGGGCGCTGGCAAAGTTGAACGAAGATTCACTTTCTTATCGGAAAATTGTCTTTAGCGGCGAAGCTTATTTCTGGCTGAATGCATACGTAAACAAGCAAAATTGTCGTATTTGGTGTGAAGAGCAGCAGCATTGCAAGAACTGCCAATGCATCCCGAAAAATGCAAAAATGTTGGCATTATTGGACCGTACTTTTTCAAAGAAGACGAATGCAGGAATGCTACTGTGAATGGCGAGCGCTATGATTACAAATTTTTTTTGCCCAAAGTGGAAGAGAAGAGACGGTGTCACTGCTACACAGCACACGATTAAATAGCTGAATTGAGAGGCGAGTTCGGTTAACAGTTTACTTCACGTTTGGTGCTGATCAATTGTCAATTGGAGGGTGCTGTAGCTTAATTGGTTAGCGTATTTGATCATTAACCCTTTAACCGTCTATAGACGGTTATCAGTTGAGTATGTTTTTGTCCTGGAGCTTTCCAGGAGTATTTTTTTCTAAATTGGAACTGAAATTCGTAATTTGCAGATGAAATACTTGCTAGAACAAAAATTTATTTCTGCAATTTAAAAGTATTTTCAATTTCAGGTATGAGTTGGAATTTGTAGCCCAGGTTCGATTCCCAGCCACTGCCACTCAAACAACATCAGTTTCTGATAATTATTAGTTTTCTATCTATCAGGACTAATATTTATCACAGCGCCCTCCTTCGGTATAGCATTAAAACGACACCGAAGTAAAATAATTAAATAAAGGGTATAAAATTAAGCTTTAAAAATAATGCGCCTACTCGCCACCAGAGGCGCTTTCTTCTTTCACCACCTTTACTTCTTCAACTATAGGCATATTAATTGCCTGAGTGTTACTTCTCTTAAAAAAATTGGCCGCCTAGATCGTGCGATGTAACACATTTAGACTATTTTTTGTGGGTCTATGTTAAGGTTAATATCTGTAGGGACAAGACCGCAAACTGGAAGCTAATATTGAAGAATTTATTCGTGAGATGTATGCCAAAATTGGGCCCAGTGTATGAATCATTTGAGGTGTAGCCGCGGTCCACATTTACATAATATCGTCTTTAAACATTGAATTATATACACAGATTGTTCTATCGATTTTTTTTATACATTTTTTAAATTTTATGTGTATGTTTTCTTTAAATCAAAACCAAAATCTCTCATCTCTCTCTTATCATTTATGTTGACTTTTATGCTCTTATTTCTGATTTATTAATTAAAATTATACAGTTCATAAAAAATGAAGATACAAGACCTGTACAACTCTCATATATTTTAAATTGTTTAAATTTTACTTTTAATAATTTACTCTTTGTTGAATAGTTTATTTGAAACGGAAAACTATTGCTGGGTTATCTTTATTATAAACTACATATTGTATTATGTTGATAATCGGCCACATGAAAAGTTATTATATTTTTTCCACAAATTTAATTTTATATCTCTTATATTTTTTTTTGGAACATTGCAAAGATGAATTTGATAAATTTTTTTGCCAAATCAAATTTCTAATCATAGAATTTATTTTTTTAAATCAATATATAAAAGACACTGCTATATTTTCAATATGTTTCAGTTTTACAAATGTCAATAAATATGCAATAAATATGTATTTGACCTTAAAAAAAATAAATATTTGTCCTTAATCAGAAATTTGTTGAAATTTATAATAAATTGTTAAAATTGTTTTATTGTACAAATACAAATCGAGTATATTATCATACTAGATGGCATTTTCGCGCGTTGCTACGCCACATATTAAAATTAATTTGAAAGAAAGGCATTACACAAATAATCAATTCATTTCGAGTAATTTTATTGTTTTTGATTATTTTGAAAAAAGTAGGCGGTCGAAAAAAGTATTCTTAGTCATTCCGGTGTCTTAGTTATATCCCGTCAAAGTTTTAGTAAGATCGGTCCAGCGGACTTCCCGGCAGGCGTTGTAATTAATTAAAAAAGTGGCCGTTAGAGTAGGCGTGTTCATACCAACTCAGAAACCTTCCCGGGCTCATGCACAACAACTTTGCCAAATATAATCACATGGTCAAATACATAGTTTACGATTCTATAAAGGACATACATACAAACATTTATTTTTTGAGATAGGGCATGAAAGTGGGCGTGACACATAACATTTTTATTTTTACCTTGCCTTAAGTAAGATGTGTATACAACTTGTTTAAAGTAAATCTGTAAAAAACCATGCAGAAGCAATTAATCAATTTAAACAAAGTGGGCGTTAAAGTAGGCGTAGTCGTACCAACTCAGAAACCTTCCCGGTATCATGCACAACAACTTTGCCGAAAATAATAACATGATCAGATGCATAGTTTGCGAGAATAGAATAGTTTTATTCTATTTTCTTCGACGTTTTTGATATTTATTAAATAATTTTTATGCTTGAGGTCACTGTTTTATATATTTTTTTATTTATAATAAACTCGATATTTCGATTTCCTTTGGAAATCTTCTTCAGGAGTATATTTAAAAATAACAAATTTTTTATGTGTAAATATATAAATCTTTTATAAAAAACAGTGACCTCAAGCTTACAAATTATTTAATGAGAATAGAATAGTAGAAATGAATTTCAAAAAAGTACCAATGTAAGTGTACTGAATATTTTATCTTTTTCTTTATTTTTTTACCCCGTTTTTGTCATTTTTTTGTCACCCGTGAAAAAATAATTTTCAAAAAAGTACCTATTAATTATCCGTGATACGTATTATTTGAAAATAATAGTTCATGGAATTTTTAGTGAGAAAATACATTTTGATAAAAACGTACCAAAAAAAGAATACAATTTTTAGGCCATAGGAATTCGAATTTCAAAAAAGTACTAAAAAGATTTCTAGTCTTTATTGATCTGAGCCAGATGCATTTAATATAGTATTTCTATGTTTATTTATGTAGGAGATATATATGTTAACGGAGCGTTCTACGGGGACTATTTTTACCCCATATGGTCACTTGAATTTCGAATTTCAAAAAAGTACCAGACACCTGTCGGCTCTTTTTTTGATAAAAAGCGGATACATTTAAAATATTTTTTCTAAGTTTATAGAGATACTGGTTTTACCCAGGTTTTTCCCATTTGTCCACCTTAATGACCGAATTTCCAAAAATCCCTTCTTAATGGATCTACATGTTGTAAAAGGAACCCATTACCTGAATTTCAAGTTTCTAGCTTTAGCGGTTTGGGCTGTGCGATGATGAATGAATCAGTCAGTCCGTCACGTTACTCTTTTATATATTTATATATTATTAAATATGCTGATAGAATTTTATTTTCTGAAATCTTAATATTACTTTACTTTTACAGCTTGTTTTCCTGCATCTATAAAGACACACAATTTTCAGCATCTAGCCACACTGTGCAACATGTGTTGAAGAAAAATATTCTTTTGTTTTTCATAATTTTCCTGTCTTTTCAATTTAATTTTTGATTGCTTCGTTAAAACAACTTTATTTTTTAAGTTTTTTGTGAAAATTTCTTTGAAATTAGTTAAATAGTCGTATGATTTAATTTTCATTTGCTCATGTATGACATATATGACTATTGAAAAGGAAATACTATAGGAAAATATGAATACATTATATGTTTGCAGTCAAATTATATTATGGTTTGTATATGATCATAATATTATTAATTAAATTATAATATAATCAAGTACAATCATCGATCATATTATAAAAACAGCTCAGCACTAGGATTGAGAACATAGTACTATGCTTGAGAGAAATATACCATATTATGATTCCAGGTCAAGATAATAGCACCTTATTTAAAATATATACACTAAAGGTACGGTCACAAATGGAAAATATTTGCCGAAAAATCACTAAATAAAATATTTCTCAACTTCTTTATTAATTAAAAAATAAATATTTTCATTTCTTATTTTATTTGATGCTGTTTGACCTTGCAAAATTCTTGTAAGAGTAAATAACGTCAAAAAAATTTGTTCTTAAGAAGGTCTGTGTCAAGTGTCACTCTTTTAACCTAATTACTAATTCATTATGCAAAGAAGTGATGCTTCTATTCTAGACAACTTTTAACAGCAATTTTCAAATCACACTATTTGATACTTTTTGTTTGAATCAAATTTAAAGTAAAATATCTATATTTTATAATAATATAATTTTATTGGACGTAAGCTTAAATATAAATTTGTTGTGCACTTCGAAGCATTAAGATTCATAGATTTGGCGCGAACAGAAAATTTATTCATGTTGCACCCGTCATGGCTTAAAGAGCAAATTTCTTATTATTGGATTTCTCTACGATGTTTGATTTGATAATCATCGTCTGATATCTCATCTTTAACAAAAATTAACAGAGTTTTATGTTTTCGTGGTATGATCTTATGAAAGTTGGCCAATTTGGTTGCACCCGTCATGCACTTTAAAGCTCTCTCGTGTTCATATAAATTCTTGTAAATAGATAACAATAGTATATAGAAAAATATTACTCCTTCTAGAAATAACTTAATTGAAAATGTGTTTCTTTCTATTAGTAAAAGACGTTTAAAGCGTCTAAATGTTGCACCCGTCAGAATAGAATCGCCCAACGGCTCTTATTTAAAATATTAAGACTAAGAAGAATTAGATACCAAAGATTCAAAAACAGTAATTCTTATTTAAATTTTCCAAATCAAATTAAACTTTATTTCCTTAACATTCCCTTTAAAGAATTCATTAGGAATTAATTCATAGTCTTAATTTTTTAGTACTTTAAATTGATTGATTTGATTCCTCTGAGAATTAATTTTTTACAGAATTAATCCCTTATTGAATTATTAAATTTTTCTTAAATTTAATTTTTAGAGACTTAAAGAGTTTTTTTCTCAATGAAAAATTGTTGAACTTTTGATATTTATTATAGGGAATTGTTTTTTCTCGAGTTCATTAATTTAATAATTCAAAGAATACGATATTAATACCATTAAAGTAATATTTTAGGCAATTGGCACATTGGAATGCATTTTCTGCCCTGCCAAGGGCATTATCAGCAATATTTGTTGTCCAATATATACTTGTAAACATCATATATTAAACATTGTAAACATACGTTTACAATGTGTGTGTATTCTTATAATTATTAAAAATTTTGTATTACTACAAATTTGATGAGACATGGCAACAATAAAAACAGCAGCAATAAAGTTTTTATTGTTTCCATTCCTCTTTTATGGTAGATTCAGTTTTTTTTTCAACTACGAAATACCGGAGATGGATGACAACTTTATTATATGTGTTTTGTTAATTTTTACAGACTTCTGTTTTTTCTTAATGAAAAATTTTTGAACTTTTGATATTTATTATTAGGGAAAATTTTAATATTAATTTTTCTTAAATTCTAATCTATATAAAATTAATTTAATAAATGAATTAATCCCATTTTAATCCCATTTTAATTCAAAACGGTAAGGGTTTCATTGAACACATTTTTTAATTATGAATTAAGATTTTAGTGAGTTACAAAAGAGAGATCACAAGACTAGGAAATATACGAGGTGTTAATGATGCCTTAAAATACTCACATTTTTGCAACTTAACGTCAATCAGAAGATCAACTGTCAGCTGTCATTAATTTTCCATATGTGCTTCATGAGGCCCAGTAGGTACACTTACCTCATTTTTACATAAACAGACAAGGTTGTTCTACGAAATCAATAGTAACAATATTTTACTGAATTCATTATGTTCAGAAGGCATTAGCGGTAGTTGACATAAAATATTTTTTCGCTCAGAGCAAAGGTAAAAACTTGGCGACTACTCAAAATCAAAATGGGCCTCGAAAAGCCCTGTTAAACATCCTAGGGTTAAAATAGTTTTATTGAAAACATAAACTTAAATTAATTAAATCGAAGGCCTGTTAGATACATAAGTACATCGTTATCCTCAATTAAGTAAAATACGTATATTGTACTTTCGTTGGTTTGTTGAAATTATTGTTTTTTTTTTTAAGTTTAAAAGCAAATTTTTGGCATTTGAATTTAAATGAAAAAGGTCTTTTTATTTAAATAGAAAAACTGTTGTCAAAAGGTATTTTTCCTTTTTATATTTCAGTTAAGTAAGAGAAAACCATTTTTAATAATGTCAAGTTTTGACATCAATAAACCGAACATAAAATAAACCATGGCAAAAAATTCTAATACAACAGAAAGAATGAAAAATAGTAAAACAAACACATTGCAACATTTACAAGAACTTTTCTAAGAAACAATTCTCCAATAGCATTAATAGAAAATCTCTGGTGTTTTTGGTTTATAAGTAAAAATATTTGTTTATGCACAGTGGCTCACAGCTTATTTTATGCAGTACATTTTTTGTTTGTTTTTAAAGCTTCATAAAAAGAAACTAAAAGAAACTAAAAACAATTCATTATGGTGTCATTTAAAAGAAAAACTGTTATAGTCTAATAAACAAAAAACAATTTGTGGAAAAAAATGTACATTTTAATATAAACAAAAACTGCTCATTTTTTTACGTCACAGCTTATTTTTTATGCAGGCACGTATGGGCTTCGAAAACTTCAAATTAAAACTGGCATTTACACGATTTAATATTTGGTGTGATAGACTTTATTATCTACAACAGATTTAAGGCGATTTTGCATAGATGCGACCAGTTTTTGGGTAATACTCGGAGAAATATTCGATAACTCCGTCGGAAGCGTTTTTTTTAAATCGTTTTTGTTAGAAATTTTATGTTTCCTAATATATACTGAATTGTAAAATATACCATAAATTTTCGATAACATTTAGGTTTGGCGACTGTGGGGCAGTTATATATTAGCCACGTTTGCACAATTTTGTGCTTTGGATCGTTATCCTGGTAAAATCGAAAATCTGATCTTATACCCAGGTTCACTACACTTTCTAATTAATTTGCAAATGGTTGTTTCAACAGAAGTTAAATTTCCAGTACCAGCAGCTGACAGACAGGCATTGATTGACCATGACACTGCCAATACCATACTTCACTATTGTCCTTAGGTTTTCTTTGTTGAGTTCTGTATTTGCTTTCCGCCAAACATACGACATGCCATATGAACCTAATATATTAAATTTAGATTTATCGGCGTAGTTGACCGAATTCCACAGAAAACAGATTCCTTGCAAATATGTTCTTTGGCGAAATTAAGCCTGCACAGTGTGTTTTTGAGTTTATAAACGATTTTTTGCGTGCAACTCGGCCATTGAAATCATGTTGGCGCAAGACACGACGAACATTTTCAACGCAACATTGTTTGCTCAGGTCATCTTCAACTTCGGAGGCCAGTTGTGAAGCTGATAGCCTTGGATTTGCCCTTATTTTTTCTTAAAATGTGTCGCTCACATCATGCTAATTGAAAATTTTATTTGGTATCTTTCTGTCCTTGTATGGACCTGATTTTCATGGAAGAAGCGCTCAATGATTTTTTGGACTGTGGAAGCTGGAATGCTAATCATTTCTGCTATTATTCGCTGAGTGGCTATTTTTAAAATAGTTTAAAATCAATTCTCGTTGTATGCGGACTCGTTTGATAAGTTTTAAATTGACACTTGACTTTACAAAATCGGACTCACAATTCAACAGGAAATATTGATATAAGTAGAAACAAAAACAACAATGCTGCATAAAATAAGCTGTGACGTGAAAAACGAGAATTTTTTTTTGTTTTCTTAGTTTTTATATACACTAGAGCCCCGATTTGCGTCTATCCTATTTGCGTCGTTTCGATCTGCGTCGCTTTTCTAAATATGGTTTAATCCGCTTTGTGTCGTTTTGATTCCGATTTGCGTTGACTTTGGAATTTTGTGTCAAACTGTTTTGCGTCGTTTCGGTTTGCGTCGCATTTCTCCGGTCCCTATTAACGACGCAAATCGGGGCTCTAGTGTACATATTAACATGCACATTTTAGCAATAACTGTTTTTTAGACTATAAAATATTTTCTTTTTTAAGTTCCTGTTAGTTTTCTTTTTATGGAGCTTTGAAATCAAAAAATGGCACTTCATAAAATTGGCTGTGAGCCACTGTATGCATATTACTTTGTCATTTGTCATATTCCTTTAAGTTTAACAAAATCATCAAAGATACATAAGTAGTAATAAAGCAAACGTTAAATTTGAATATGTAAATATTTTAGACAAAACAAACAAATATGTACATATGTAATATACAACAAAAGTGCCTTTATTTGTTTTTGTTTAGCTTGCGAAATAAATAAATAACTACAAAATATTAAAATTTACACAAGGTTTACATACAAAACTAACTTATACCAACATTTACTATCTAGAAATACTTTTATATAAATATTCTTTTAACTCCCTGGGAAGCATATTTAAGGCTTCAAAAAACAAATATTTAAGGAATTTCTGTTTTTCATTGTTCTAGTTTAAATTTATGCGAAAACTATCAAAATTCCATTTTCTCTGTGTGTATGTGTGTGTTTTTGTCAAACAAAAATACTTGCCTGAAAAAAGACTTCCATAGTTTTTGAGCTGGCATTTTTGGCCGCCTCATGTATGGGATAATAGCCATTGTTGCAGGGTTTACGAGGACATGCACCAAATTCAGTTATCTATAATAAAAAAATATTGTTCAACAAACACAAAAAGAAAGAAAAAAATAAATAATAAATGAATCACTAAATCAACTTTTATAGGAGTTAAATATTTTCATATTTTCTTCTCTTCTTTTTTTTTTAATTTACACACATATACTACAAATATTTATATAACATTCCACATATAAATAAATAAATAAACACAACTAAAATGTGTAAATAAATATTTATTATCAAGGGTATTTACATACATTAAGTTATTGAAATTATAAAGTTAAAATAAAATCCAAACAAGCAAACATAAATAAATAATTGACTGCTAAAGGGGAAAATTAAAGATTTTTAAATGTTTTCAAATAAGTTATTAAAATTCAAACATATTTTATTGATCTTGGATAATTACATTACATTAAATGTGTTTATATTGATTGTTACCATATGAATGCCCAGCCAACATTTCTCAAGATATTTCTCAAGTTGTATTCTCTTTGAAATACATAGAAATATGAAAATTGATGAATTAAATAATTATTATTGGAAAGTAAACAAATTCTTTAGATAGTTCGTAAAAATAATTATAGTTTCCCGAAACCTAAAATACAAAATTTTAAATCCGCTTTTTAATAAAGCATTAATTTAATTGTGTTACCGTTGAAAGCACACGTATTACTATCGATATATACATCTACGAGGTCTGATGAAAAATTACCGTTATTTTACATTTTTTCAAAAAGTATTTATTTATTCATCAATAACTATCTCGTCCTCTTCAAAGTAAACCCCCTCAGATATAATACATTTATGCCAGCGTTTTCTTACAATCCTCAAAACACTTCTGAAAATCGCTTTTTGATATCGCCAACAGCTCCTGTTTCGATTTTTGTTTTATCTCCTCAATCGTAGCAAAACGCTTTCCTTTCATCGGTGTCTTCAGTTTTAGGAAGAGGAAAAAGTCAAGGGGGCCAAGTCCGGTGAATACGGTGGTTGAGGCATGATAACTGTTTTGTTTTTGGCGAAAAACTCACGCACAAGCATCGCTGCGTTATCATAGTTCAAAATCCATGATTGGTTCACCCACAATTCTGTGCGTTTCTGACGAATTGCTTCGCGCAAACGGTGCATAACTTCAAGATAGTATTCCTTATTGACCGTACGAACTTGTGGCAAGAATTCATGATGCACCACGCCATTGCAGTCGAAGAAAACGTTTCCATTGGGATGATTAGGCTTTGGTTTCAATGTCATAGCCATACACCCATGATTCGTCACCAGTTATGACCTTCTTAAGGAAATCTGGATCGTCGTTGACGATGTTCAACAGCTCCTGAGCGTTGCTCAAAATTTAGTAATTTTGGAAGAATCTTCGCTGGCGCACGTTTCATGCCTAAAACATCCGTAAAAATTGCTTGGCATGAGCCGAACGATATGCCAACATCATCAGCAACCTTTCTGATAGTGTTCAACGATTATCCAAAATCATTTGCTTCCCTGCTTCAATGTTTTCATCGGTTGCTGACGTGCTCGGGCGATCAGGACGAGCATCGTCATTGTCATCTTCTCGGTCTTCCTTAAACCGGTTATACCACAATTGAACTTGTGTTCTGCTCATAGTAGACTCGCCAAACGCCACAATCAACATTTCAAATGTCCTTGTGCATTTAAATTCCATTTTTTCGAATAGTAAAAAATCGAACACGACTAACCTTTTTATCTGTCAAAAACAAACTGACAATCCAAAATGGCTGATATTACCAATATATTTATAACAGACAATGATGAGAACATACGTAACTCACGAAATTTGAAAATCACGGTTATTTTTTGATCAGACCTCGTATGTATTTCAGAAGTTTCCAATTCATATGAAATCACCTGAAGAAATATGTACCAAAAACTCAGAATAAAATTTGAAAATTCTGAAATATCCGATTAATTTCTTATTTTGAATTTCTTAATATGATGCCATCATATGATTGTGTTCATCCATCATAAGATTTCCCCCCCCAACCATAAAATGAACCCAATCATATTACGATTTCACCTCGACCGTACTATGGTTATGTTAAAATGTGATTGCTAATATGATCATACTATGATTACATCAAAATTGGAAAATTCAAAATTATGTACATTTGGAAATGGTGTAGCACATTATATCCCTTTAATATTTGTGCTAGAAAATCATGCCTATATTTATATAAATTGAGGAGTAAATTGTTTAATGAAATTCATGCTATATATTTTTGTTTTAGGAGAGAATATAAGTTATAAAATATGTTTGATAAAAACAATTAAACAATACAACTTTAATGCATTTTCATGAATGTAATATTTTATGAAGTATACAACAAACACAGTGGGGCAGATTGAAACAGAAGTGGTAAAATGTATAGAATTGTCTAAGTACAATATTTATAATGTCTATAGATTAGGAGTTAAACTATAGGAATCTACGTTAGATTTTAGTATAATGGGCTAAATTTAATTACTAATTATAACTCAGATTAAGTTTTTTATATAGTTTGAAAACCATATACATACATATATGGAAAAAAACAAAACCGATCAGATTACAACATATAAAGTATATAATATGTTAGGTGAATCCATGTTCTCTTTACGGCAACCACTGATATAATAAAGACATGTATCTAGTGATGCCTATAATACAAATTTAGGATATTTTTGTTTTACATAATGTTATATAATTTAAGTAATATTCAGATACAGGGGCCTAATCACCGCCTTCGATATCGTATCAACTATCGTATCGAACTATATTTCGATACGTGTCGAGTAAGCAAATCACCGCATTCGATACGTATCGAATCGTAATTTATAGTAAATTGTAATAGATTTAAAACATATATTTTTGCATGTCAACAAAAAACAGACGTACATTTTTATATTCAATTCAAAAGATTAGTGTAAAATATTGTTAAATTTAAATTTAAATTAATATTATTTGATTAAATTAAAAATTAATCCTTCTTTGATATTTTATTTATCCTCATCAGACTCCGGGGAAGAAAGTTGTGTTGTGCGCAATAGCAAAGAAATAAGAGACAAAAGCATGATAAATATATGTAAATCTAGATTTGAATTATTTTTTTAATTCTTGGTTTTAACTTTCAGTTTTAAAACTAGATTTAGATTGTTGAAGGAAGAATTTAATTAGGTGCCTTGTCATCTTAAATTTATTGGACATATGTTCACAGCAGTGCCGCCAAAGCTACAATTAGTGGCTACATTTTCACTTTTGGCAAGTGGAAGTTTTTAATACACGGCGGGGAATGATTGTTTAGTAGGATTAGGACAAAGCACAGTATCTAAAATTGTTACCCACGTTATAAATGAAATTAAAACAAGACTTTGCCACAACTTTGGTTACGTACTTTTCGGAAAAAGACGTAAATTCATGGCTTTACTTCTTTGAATGGTGGGCCACTCATTTTTAATTTTTTTGGTCAATTCATAGTCTATTTGACACTATTCTTCCCTGGCCGCAATTGGGTAAAATATTTTTAGCCATCTGAGGGTGCTCGCCCATATCTGCCATAATTTCTTTTTGGTGTGCATTTATTTTGTCTATGTTTGTCATGTCAAAACAAAAGATAATTTTTTTTATTACATACATACATACTTGTATGTACTATATCCCTGCAAAAAACGCGAGTACTTCATACACGCATGTATGGATTACTCCAAAATGGACCAGGAGTACTTCAAACATAATCCATTTGTTTGAAAAAAAACTGGTCCATTTAACATTACGATATCCTAGGACTGGACCATATAATCCAGCTTTGCAAAACACGGGACTAGTCCCAAAACTACTCCTTGTAATTGCATCAAATGCTTTTAAACAACGATAACGGTCGTTAAAGCACGAATAATTGTCGTGTAACAAGAAGTTCTGCTTTGAAAATGAAATGGTCCATAAGTGCATTACATAGGACCATGATGTAGTCACTACATTTTAGCTACAATGGACCACGTACTCCACAGATTTTTGCAGGGATAAGTAAAACAAACTTACATTCTTTTTATTTCCACAAAATTTATAGAGAAATGTTACGATACTTTTTATTCGGTATCTAATGTCATGATACCATAATAAAAAATTCCGATCAAGTTTGTTCGATATCGAATGCGTTGATTAGACCGCAGAACTTATATTTTTTTTTCATATTCAAATATTCCCCACTCTGAGAGATCAAACATAGATATTTAAATCTATGTATATACATATGTATACTCATAAAACAAACATTGTTTTTACTTTTATGTTTTATTTCCTATATTTGAGGGTTGCTTCATTCCTTTCATTCTTTGTTTCTTTATCAACAGCATAATCATTATACATATTATTATTATGATAAACACAAAAACATTAAATAATTTGTATTGAATAATTTGTTTTTATCTTCTTTTCTTGTTCTGATTGTGTTTTTCTTTATTTTTTTTTTTGGAAAATAAAACAAAACAAATAAAAAATATTTGCAAATTATTAATTAATTTAGAAAACTAATTATAATACTGTCTTGCATACCAAGATTCTGGCACACTCCTCGTGATCATATATGGCCGCTAAATGTAAAGCGGTACGTCCATGTTCTCCACCCTGTTGTATGTCAATGTTATTACGATATTTGCCCATCACTCTCAACGACTTGACTTTGTTCAGTTCGGTTGCTAAGTGTACGGGAGCCTGTTTCTTTTCATTGAGTATGCTGGTGTCAACGGGTCTGTAGAATGATAGAGAGAAAGAGAAAAGGAGTTTAATAAAATATACAAATTTAGTTTTAAATTCATTTTTACATTTTCCTAAGATTGTTTATGTACATATGTATGTTAGTTTCCAGAATTTTCTAGAGGTATCCGAAGTTTACCAGAAATTAGTTTTACTTTTAATACTAAAAGTCCTTTTAGATCACTGGTCGGCACTCATAGGCACCATGGCACGAACGTGAGTTACTTTTGTTGATGTACACAATACAAGTGTCAACGAAACTCATGTGCTCCAATAGTATAAATTCGTTTTCTGTTCCACGTCTTGATAAGCCATTAATTTATTCACGCAGCCAACAATTGTTGACTCGTTTTCCTCACATATAAGAATTTGTGAGCACAAAACGATGGCTCTTCAAAACATGGGATAACAATATATTAACTAATATGACATTATTTGTGCCGACCACTGCTTTAGACGATTACATTTTATTGCACAATTATGAAATATTAAGTTTATGTTTATAAATGGTTATATTACTATAAGATTTAAATTTCTTAAATATAACAATTTTTAAAGATTTTTTTCTTATTTCCTGACAAACCACCCTCCCTGGAAACTGACTACACTTGCACTTGTCAAAAAAATGAGTAAAGGAAAATAAATCACTTCATTTATTCAAGCCTTTCATATACAGTGGCTCACAGCTTATTTTGTTTTCAAAGCTCCATAAAAAGAAAACTAACAGGAACTTAAGAAAGAAATTGGTTACATTTGAATTAAAATTTTTATAATCTAACAAACAAAAAACATTTCCTGTTGAATTGTGAGTCCCATTTTTTAACGTCAAGTCTCAACTTAAAATATTTCATATGAGGCCGTGTACAAGGAAAGAACAACGAGTATTGATTTTAAACCTATTCCAAAATTTCCACTCACAGCGAAAAATCATTGAGCGCTTCATGCATGAAAAATGCGTCCATAACAAAAGCATCAAATAAAATTTTCAATGAGCATGATGAGCGACACATTTTAAGAAAAAATAAGGGCAAATCCAATCAGCTTGACAACTGGTCTCCGAAGTTGAAGCTGGCCTGAGCAAACAATGTTGCGGTGAAAATCGCAACTTCGTCGTGTCTTGCACCAACCCGAACCGAATGAGGGTGCTCTAGCTTAATTGATTAGTGCGTTTGATCATTAAGCATGAGTTGGAATTCGTAGCCTGAGTTCGATATCCAGCCACTGCCACTCAAACAACATCAGTTTCTGAAAATTATTAGTTTTTCTATCCATCATAACTAATATTTATCACAGCGCCCTCCTTCGTTGGTATAGCATTGAAATGCCACCGAAGTAAAATAATTAAATAATGGCTATAAATCAAGTTTTGATAAATGGGCCTACTCACAACCAGAGGCGCTGCAATGCTGCACTAAAAACAAACATAATGCGCAATTACAGTGTTGTCATATGAAAAACTTTTCTCTCCTTTCACCACCTATTCTTATCCTACCTATCCCCTTTCCAAATAAAGTAACACAATTAATTAATTAATATATAGGCATATTAATTGCCTGTAGTTTGGAATTCCGTCATCTTCTCCTATGAATCTAAGTTTAACAGATTCGGTTTAGATGGTAAGTCGTATGTTTGGTGAAAACCAAAGAAAACCTAAAGGCAACAATAAAACATGCTGTCATGCAGCCTGTCAGCTGCTGGTACTGGAAATATCTTCAGATTCTGAAGTATCGGGTTTTTCAATAAGAGCGCTACAAAAGTTTTTTTTAAATAAAACAAAAACGGTTTGGATATCAATGAAATTCTTTATTCCTGTGAAAGTACGTTCGATGCCATTATGTATGGAACTCGATTTCTTTTACATGGCCACCACGGGCACGCCTGCAGAAGTCCAGACCTGAACCCAATTTTCGACGGTTTTCAAGCATAAATCGGTCGATGCTGCTGCAATTTCACGTTCGATATTCGTACGAAGTTCATCAATCGTCGCTGGTTTGTTGGCATATACCATAGACTTGACGTAGCCCCACAGGAAATAGTCAAGCGGCGTCTAATCGCACGACCGAGGCGGCCAATCGACTGGACCATTTCGTGAGATAACACGTTTTCCAAACTTGCTTTTCAATAAATTGATTGTGACATTCTCTGTGTGGATTGTGGCGCCGTCCTGTTGAAACCACATGTCTTCTAAGTCCATATCATCCAATTGGGATGATTTTTCGGTGAAAATCCGAAACATTTTCAAGTTGTTGCTCTGCCCAATCCACCAAAAGCGTCGTACGCTTTTGGTGGTCAAGCGGCTTCAGTCCTTGCGTCAATTTTATCTTGTAAGGATGTAGGACAAGATATTTTCGTAAAATTCGCCACAACGACGTCACAGAGATGCCCAACGCTTGAGAACGACGTGTGAGAGACACATTTGGGGTTTCTTCAACTGAAGCCTTATCGGCAGGCACAGTACAAAATGTTTTTCCACTAGACGCTCAATTGTTGATCTACCATTATGACGTAGCGCTCTTAACGTTGAGGCCACTGACTCCGAATTTCGATAGTAAAATTTAATAATTTTTACTCGTTGTTGGCTCGTATATCTTTCCATCATGAAATGTCAAACCTTACTGAAGAGAAATGTCAAAAGAGCGGCAAAAAATATGGCGTCGTTTGCTGTCCCTATCGGTCTACTTTTGTAGCGTACCTGTTGAAAAACGCTTTACAACTTGCTGGAAAGCGCAGGGAACCTGGATATTAGATCAGATTTTCAATTTTACCAGGAGAAAGATCCAAATCACAAATCGGGTATTGTGCAGACGTGTCTAATAGATAAAAATACACAGTCGCCAGGCCTTAATGCTATCGAAAATTTATGATCAGTTTTAGAAATCAGCATAAGGAAACATAAAATTTCTAACAAAAAACGATTTCAAAAAGTGCTACTGAGGAGTGGACGAATGGTTCGACGAGTATTACAAAACTGGTCGCATCTACACCGAATCGCCCTAGATCTGTTGTAGACATTAAAGGCTATCACAGCAAATATTAAATCGCCTGCATAAAATAAGTTGTGGCGTGAAAGAACGAACATTTTATTGTTTTTTTAGTTTTAATATATTAAAATGTACATTTTTGCCATAAATGTGTCTAGTTTGTTAGAGTTTTCTTCTTAATGACAGCAATCCATTTTTTAAGTTCCCGTTAATTTTCTTTTTATGAAGCAAAAAATGCACTGGGTAAAATAAGCTGTGAGCCAATGTAGTTTATCTCTCTGTTCTCACAGAAAGAAAAAAAATTGGAATGCATTGTAAATAGGAGTGACAGCAAAAACTGCAAAAAAAAAAAAATAAAAAATTTATGAAGAATAATTGAGCGTGTAGTGGTTGAGGCAGAAAAACACGAGCAAATTGGCAATTTAATTTGCACTCACAATGTAGAACAAGCAAGGGACATTTAAAAGTGACACTTGTAAAGTAGTTACAACGAATGAAGCCACAAATGGTGGTTTTAAATGGCAGCCTAATGAATAATAGACATCTTTTTTAAAAGACACACCGTGCCAACTGTGACCACACTGCAACAGTAACAAACACACCTAATAGCAACTGTAAAGTAAGGCAAGATAAATAATACTTACACTGACAGTAAAAAGTCCAATGCCTCATATGAATCACACTCAACGGCCATGTGTAGTGGTGTATTGCCAGCATTATCCCTGATATTGAAATCTAGGCAAACAACAGAAAGACAACAATAACAATTGGAAGAAATTTCTAGAATATGTAAATTTAAATTTGTATTTCTCTTAATAATACTGTTGAACAAATAATTACCACCATTTTGGTCGCGCATATAACGTAAAATATTAACCCTATTACGAGCTGCCGCCTGATGGGCAGCCGTACGTCCTTTGCCATCTTGTAAAGATAAACGTGTATTATCGGCCTGATACAAACGTTTAAAATCGTCTAGATTTCCAGCTTCAGCTGCCTGTAAATAGTTAATGAAAAATTACACATTGTTAAAATTGTTTTTATATAAATTTTGTATACATTCAACTGCACACGTCTGTCTAAAAAACAAACTTATTGCTTGTTTTATCAGCATCAGTGGCCGGTACACAGCGAATGCACCACATTAATAAATGCAATTATAATGCACAATCTCCATTTATATTGTTTCTGTTAATTTCAACGAGTTTTGCTCAAATTCATTGTTTACATTCGAGTTGTCGATTGCGTTTGCTCCTAGTGGATCTAAGAGCCGACCACTGATCTACCTCAATATATATATTTTAACTTAGCAGACATATTCATTTCAATCAGCTAATTTCATTCATATCATGTAAAATTTTGTAGTAGTTTATTTAATAAAGTATTTTCGAAATCAACCAACTCAGATCATTTAACTGATATATACTCTTATTTTCACATACTGTGAGCGTCAAATTAAAGTCAACACCACATATTGTTAAAAGAAAGGCTTAATTTCATTAATAAAAATAATATTATATTAGAAAATTATATTGCATGTTTATATTGTTATTTAAGTATAATTGAATTCACAAACAAAAGGAACCAAAAACAAAAACGTAGACAAATTTAATTGATTTATTGATAAATAAATAAAGTAAACTTCATCATCAGCGTTATCGTTATGCAAAAATCCCTGTCATTTCAAAAATAGTGGCAATTCTTTAAATTTTTCTGTGTTTAAAAGTATGACGCAAAAGTGCGGTTCAAAATAATTTCAAGTTTAATAGTTAATCATTAAAAAGATATTATATTGTGACGTTGAGTAGCGAAAAATTTACAACAGGAAGACAAACTCAGCAAATCATAATAGACTAACATAGAAAATTTAAATCCCTGCGTGAAATAGATAAAATCGTTGGAAGGCATCACTGTATAATAAAAAAATTATAGACAAAGATACTAAACACCATAACGTAGAAAATTTGACATATGCAAAACGACCAAAGCGTCTTACAAAAACTGAAGTAAGAGCTATAGTAAAAGAAGTAAGAGCAAACCCAACATCTGGAAAACCTGTAAGCGTGAGCACGATTAGAAGATCTTTGCATCAAAATGGCCTACATGGTAGAGTAACACATAGAGTGACAACCAAAAATATAGATACGAGCCTTAAAATTCTTTGAAATAATATTCTTCTTTCCGATAAAAGTAAGTTTGAAATATTTTCCGTCAAAAAGCCCCAACAACGAAGCTTTTAGTAATTAATTACAAATTTAATAAAACATGGCGACGCACACTGTGTCCACTGCGGTAATAAATCAATTTGGACCTGCACAGATGGTTAAAAACTATCTAAAGGTCATGTGTGGAAAATTTCATGCAAATATCTCCATTGGTTTTCTGTCCCGAGCAGCGCAAAGTTGAAGTATGTGAACAAGTCTCAAATGTGATACACCGAATGTACGTTATAAGTATTTTTTCACTTAAAATAGACATTAAGCATTATGTAAATTAAAAAAAAAATTTTTACAAATTTTTAAAAAAATTTCCTTTGACAATATATTTTGAACCAAAAAAATAAACATTTATGATTTTCCGTTAGACTTTTAGTTGTGTGCGAAGCTGTGTCGCATACCAAAGCTGGAGTCCTATACCAAATTAAAGCTGAGAGTCTCAGCTAACAGACTAAAAAAAACCTGCCCCAATTTGCCCGCCGCCGAAAAAACAATGAAAAACCAAAAAATTACAGTAAAAAATAGGCGTTATGCGTTATTTTACGCGTGTAAAAACAACTGCGCATTCCTTTTTTCTTTGCTACTCGTACACGTAGCCGGTGCCAATTTGGGAGCGAGAAATACGAAAATTTTATTGCAAGTGTGCTATATAGAAAAAACTTAAATTTGGAACGAAATTGAAGCTTAAAAATTAGATTTTCACGAATATGTGAAAAAGTTGTTAATAAATGAAATAGAGTGAAACTGAGAAAATTTTTGTATTGGAGTTGAATGGTAGGGGGCGTAAAAGTGGGCGGATTAAGTTCATATTTTCAGGAGCTCATTCTACAATTATAATATTAATCTTTTATGAAAATTGAGTTGATATATTTAAAATCATAGAAGTTATGCCATATTACCTATTTAAGTTGTATGGTAGGGGGTGTAAAAGTGGGCGTATTTTTGTAAAAGAAAAAATTAAAATTCTTAAAAAATTTAAAATAAATGTGTGCAAAATTTCATGAAGCTCCGCAACCTCCTTGATTAATGGCCATTAAATACACTACACGGCCACAGTGTGCGGCGCACTGTGGCTCAAAATTTAATTTCATCGGCCTTAAGTCTAATTTTTTGTTGTCACTGATTTCCAAAATTATAATGGGATTCAATAGTAAACATATTAAAACTAGGGTAGCCAAAAAATTAGGTCAAAATATTGGCAATTTTGGGCGTGGTATGCCGTAAAAACAAATATTTTGCGTTATTTTAAAAAAAAAAATGTAATTTTTGTAAATTTGATCGGAAGGAAATTGTCATATCTCGCAAACTTTTATTGATAATGGGTTGAATTTTTTTTATAATATTAGTTTGATAGTAGTCTTTAAGAAACACTATACCATATCACTGTATTCGTTATACCTGGAGTGTTATTTAATGTTTCTAAGGTCGAAGTTCCAAAGGAACAATTTGTTTATATTTCGTCGTCTTCTTACGCGCCCGTGTCCGCTTGATAGGTCGATAATCTTACATTTATAGAATATAAAATGAAAACTGAAAATTATCACGACATTAAAAAAAAAATGTAGCACCTAGTGTAGAGAATTTAGAACTAGCGCAGAAGTGGATTTCCCAACAGCATACCTCCAAAATTGTGAAAGAGTGGTTGCTCATACATTGTCCAAAAACTTTAGATCATCCTCCGCAGTCCCCAGAGCTAAAGCCAATTGTGGAAATATCTGCACAAAAAAAATCTTCTAAAGACAGTAATCCAGGATGAAAGGAATAAAATTTCGAATTATTTTACTAAAAAGTTCGTTGATTTTATGTCTAGAAGATTGTCAGCTGTGATAGAGGCAAAAGGACAACAAACAAAATCTTAAATACCATGTTTTACATAATTTTAATAAACCTGCTTACTTTATTTTGAAGCGAAAAATCTAGTACGTTTTCAGTTAAAATTTAATTATTTTTTTTGTGTTCCTTATCGTTGTTTTTATAGTTTCTGTTAATGAGTTATATTTAGTTTTAAATTTGTACTTGTGGTATATACGAGGTCTGATTAAAATATAATCGTTATTTTCAAATTTCGTGAGTTACGTACATATGTTCGATTTTCACATTTTTTCTATTATGTTGGTACACATGTTTGTTATACAATATATGTTGGTAATATCAGCCATTTTGGATTGTCAGTTTGTTTTTGACAGATAAAACATGGATCAAAGAAACTGTATTAAATACTACACAAACACGGTACATCACAGAACCATAACTAATTATAATCATTAACTGTATTAAGGCTTGGCGAGTCTACTATGAGCAGAACACAAGTTCAATTGCGGTATAACCGGTTTAAGGAATATGGTACAATTTTATGATGATCGGTCCATAATTAGTCATAGCTCTAATATAAGGCACACTTCTTGAAAAATAAATCACTTGAAAATGTTGGTATCCAAATAAACTTTAACGAAAATAAGTTGCATATATACAGAAAGGATGACACCCAATTTTATAATGGTCGGTGCATAATTAGTCGAAATTCCCATATAGGACACTCTCCGTAATTCACTTTAACCTTCAATAAATCTTTTAAAAGTATTTATATCGAGATAAAGTATAACATACATAATATTTATATTCACGGAAGTCACTAATAGTTGGATGATCGGCCCATAATAGGTAATATCTCCCATATAGCGCCCATTTCTGAAAAACTGTTTTATACATATACTGGGTGTAGAGTATTATATGATCAGGCCGATATGACCGACTATACTTTCTTATTTATTTTTAAATAAAAATTTATCATTTCGGGAATAAAAAGTATGCACAGATAGTTCTATTTAATAATAGTAAACCACTGATTTTTTTTTCTCACATGTTGACAAACAAAAAAGATAATCACCCCTATCGTGAATAAAAATTCCACATGAAATTTGTTCCCTTTTATTTTTTTAACATTGAATTTAAATAGGAAAAATGTGAAAAGGGAACAAATTTCATGTGGAATTTTTATTCACGATAGGGGTGAATAGTTTTATTGTTTAAAACAATAAAAAATTTAATGAAATCGTCTCTCCATCTCCAGAAAAAAATCCTCAAATCGCACTTTCTAATTTTTATGATCAAAAATCGGCAAAATGCCGATAAATCAGCAATTCTGGTAACACTGTGTCCAGCTCTGTAGTTATACATCATCACGGTAATCATATATGAGAGCCATTATGGTATAATCATTAATTATAATAATAAATGCCTTTAACTTAATACTTAATTACTACAATACCATCATATATATGATTGCTAGAATCAAGTGTATCGTAACTTTAACATATTATAGTTGCCGCAATCATATTAATTATTTATGTATAGTGACCATAATATTGATAAAAAATAAAATTTTTCGTTGTAATTAATTAACGAACAGAATTAAGGACTTTGAATTAGAATTATTGTATATGGCATAGATTTTAGATTTTGTAAGCATATGCTATACATTACATTTACCTGCATAAAATCATCAATGATTATTTTCGGTACCGGTGTCATGCGTAGCATTCGTGTCCACTGTGTTGGTAATTTAAAGGGAGCAGTAACCGTCAGTTCAGCACCACGTGCACAACCGTTTATTAAGCAACGTATAGGTCTTACAATAACATCACGTTTTGAAGAGTTTTTCATATTTATCATATGTTATTGTTTATAATATTATTCTGTTCCAGTTTATTGTTCTGTCTGTCTTGCCTGATCTTAAGTTGAATTCGGTACTTCCGTTTATATTTTTTGGTTTTGGTTTTGGTTTTGATTGTTTATTTATTTATTTTATATTTTTTAGTTAAAATTTAAATTTAATGTTGTTTTGTTTTGTTTTTGGAAAAGTTGCAGATAAAGTTTTCTTTTGCTTGAGATTTTCGTATTTACATATTTATTCTTACATTAATTTTAATATTTGTCTTCTGCTCAATTTAGTTTGCTGTCTCGTTATTTTATTCAAATTACTTACATATGTTTTTTTTTGTTTATATTTTGCCTGCTTCTTTTTAAATTTAGCAACGATTTACATTTGTTTATTTTATAGAAGTTTTGGTTTAAATTAAAATTTCACAACAGGAAAATCCTTTATTTGTTTATTTTATTTTGTTGGTTGTTTATCTTTATATTTCAATCATGATTATTGAAATAATACTTAGTATATTGATTAGTTTGAGTGATTGTTGGGTTAAAAGGATTGATACATTTTTGTGTGGTTTTTCAGTGTTCGTGTGTATCATGTTCCATTAGGGGTGTTTCGTGTTTGGTTGGAAAATTTATTAAACTCTGTGAGGGCTTTTAAAAAACGTTGCTAATAAAAAGTTACTAATAGAATACCCTGAACTCTGTTTATCATCCATGTCACAGAATTTAATTCCGTTCGGAAGTGGAATTGCTTCGGTTTTTTGCTTTTATAGAAAAGGTAAAACGAAGAATTTTTTCGGAATGAAACCTAGAAATTCTTAAAATTACAATTCCACATAGCAAATTAAAAGTGGTTTCATTCCGAAAATAGTTTTGGTTTTGTATTTTCTATAGAAGCAAAAACGAGATCAATTCCACTTCCGAACGGAATTAAATTCTGTGACATGGCTGTATATTTTGGGTTTAATATTCCTGTGTCACTTTTATGTTATAAATTACTTAACAAATCCCTTAAATATTATGGAATCAACAATGTATAATGACATCAATTATCCGTACACGTGAATTGATTGTAAATAGTAATTTAATTATATTCTAAATCGTTTAATTTAAAAACAATTTAATTCATTTCAATAATCTATTACTGAATTAATCATAATTTTTTTGATAATTAAATTTCCTTTTAATAAAAAACATAAAATTATTTTTAATCCTTAAAATATTCCAACTATTTTTGTTTGTTTAGCATTTTTGACAAAACCAACAAAATGTGGTTAAAATGTAATTTAAAAGAGTGTGGTTGAGCACGTTAATGATGAAGCTTTTATTTAAACAAGAAATTTCTGCAATTTATTTGTCATTCACTTAAAATTGGCTTTAAATAATGAAAACTTCTCATCTTTATAATATGTCAAACTTTCAATCCTATCCTATCTTTTGCAGATGATAGCAACATTTGTCATGCATACTCATTTAGTCATAGACCAAACCCTTTGGAGATTGGGGAAATGAGACAAAACAAGCATGATACGCTGAGCCAAGATCTTAAGACAATCTTAGAATGGGGTTGTGCGAATAGAGTCGATTTTAATGCACGTAAGAATCAATGTTGTATATTAACGCACAACAGATCATGTTGCTTCATCTGTTTTTATGGACGGTGTAAATATTAAGAAATCAGATGCTCCTAACGTTCTAGGCATGAGAATCCAGTGTGATGTCTGCTGGAAAAAACACATTTTTCAAGTGGCAAAAGAAACGTTCAAGTGCCTTGGTTTTTTAAAACGGTGTAGGAAATACTTCACTCCATCTTATCTCAATAATATTTACACCACCTATATTCGATTGAAAATGGAATACAACTCTCATGTACGGGCCGGTGTTTCGAAGTATCCAACTCTATTGATTCTTTGGAGCATCGTCGCAATGTGGGTTGTGTTTCACTGTTCGGTCGATACTATAATGAAATGTGTTCTGCTGAAATAGGGAATCACGTCGTTTTTTACGTTCTTCAGTCAGGGCTCATACATTGATGGTCGACTGGATTGTGGATCGAACAACACATTACAGGAAAAATTTGTTCTTTAGCCGTAGTGTCGGTATGTGAATTAAACTACCAGCAGTAGTATTCCCTGCCATTTTCAATATAGGAAAATTCAGTGTTGTGAACAACACTACTTCCTCTATCCTCCCTCCCATAACCTAGTTTCCTAGTTCCAACACAATGCATTGCATGAGTAGGGTCGGCCAAGCAAAAAAAATAAAAATAAAAACTTAAAGAGATTAATAGTTAACTGGAAACGAAAAGAGACAATTTGTCATCTATGGTTCCAGGAAAATGGAAAATTGCAAGTTTGGATCATAGTCCTTTAAAAAAATTGTTTTCTTTTCTGACAAGAACATTGTTATTTTCCTGCCCTTACTTGTGTACTTTTCTGAAAAATGTATTCTTTTTTTTAACTGTAGCGTCCCAAAAGGCAAATAATTTACATATTTTAGGGTACATTTTTATCTCAGTCTAAGTTGCTCACGAAGAAAACGGTGAATTTGTTTTTTTTATTTTAATGATATTTTCCCTTTAGTGATGAATGCATTGTTCTCTAGGGTTTTATAAGCAGTATTTAAATTAAAAACAAAATAGGTTAATCATTTTCATAATTTTGCTGAATATACGATCTTGGCAATTATGTGGTCAATATGACAATAGTTATATTATGTAGGATAGGTAGGAGAAAAATGAAAGTAGAGAAAATAATAGTACAGTATTGCAGCGCCTCTGGTGGTGAGTAGGCGCATTGATAAAAACTTGATTTCTAGCCATTATTTTAATTATTTTACTTCGGTGGCGTTTAAATGCGGTGATAAATATTAGTTATGATGGGATAGAAAAACTTATAATTATCAGAAATTGATGTTGTTTTGAGTGGCAGCGGCTGGGAATCGAACCCAACCTCCTATGTCAATACCAACTCATGCTTAATGATCAAATGCGCTAATCAATTAAGCTACAACAATTACGAGAAAAATCTAAAAAAAACTTGTAGTAACCACTATTTTTAATATTGTTCCAATTCTGAAACAGCTGAAGCTATTACAATTTTTTTTTGTTTTGGAAGTAAACTGTTATTGTAGTCTACTTTTGTGAATAATCTAATGTACATATTTTTAAAAGGCCTTAGGGAATAGATTTATAACATTATCCATTAAGTTTATTAAATAAACTTATATAGAAATAATCCAATATAATAAAACGTGTAAAAGTTGTGTCACGACATACTTTTGACGCAAACACAATTAAATACAATTCACTACGTAATAAATACGAGGGCAGTTCGGAAACTAAGTGTTTTGGAAACTTCCATCTCTGCTATGAACAAATGTTAAATATCTTTTCGATCTGGCAAATCCTTCATATAGAAACAGGTGTTCAAAAAAAAAAAAACCATCCGCGATTTTTTTACAACGGAAAAATTAGAAATTCGTGGTGTCATTAAATATTAAAATAAAAAAATGTTTATCGGTACAAGAAATTCACAATGATATGGTGAATTGGATGTGTTAGGTGAAAGTGCTTCTTCATATGCAATAGTAAAAAATTGGGTTGCTGAATTTAAACGTGGTCGTACAAGCTTTGAGGATGAACCATGTAGTGGACGTCTTAAAACAGCAACAACAACGGAAATTGTAGCCAAAGTGCATGATATGGTATTAAATGATCACCGAATAAAAGTGAGTGAAATAGCTAATATCATGGGCATGTCAAATGATCGAGTCCATTTAATTTTGCATAAAAAACTACAGATGAAAAAGCTTTCTGCAAGATGCATTTGTTAACAGCCGACCAAAAACGGATAAGAATGAAAATTGCTCAAGCTTGTTTGGATCGTTTAAGGAAAAATAAAATGGATTTTTTTGTAACTGTTGATGACACATGGATCCACCACTATAGTCCAGAGACAAGAGAACAATCCATGCAATAAACTGAAGCTGGAGGAAGTGTCCCAAAGAAGGAAAAAAATTCAACCTTTGAACAATGTTGATAAAATCTCAGTTTAACATTTTTTGCGATCCTTAACTTAATTTTTCACATCACAACCTTGTTTTCTAGCAACGTCAATAACTTTTGCTAGTTTTTTCAGTCATCGACCGAATGTAGTTGGGTGAACAAGTTTTCGCAGTGCCATTGTAAATTTTCTTATTTTTTTTTTGTAAGAGTGTAAGAAGTATTCAGTGATCGTTTTCTTTCGTGAAAGAAATTTATTGCAGTCCAAAATTAATTTCAAACAAAATTAAGGTAAGTTATTTGATATTTATGTAAAAAAAAAATATTTATTATAAATTTCCGTATTCAGGTTTGAACAAAGAAAAAGGGAGCACCTTTGAACATGTTAATTTATCAACCGAAGTACCAAACATTGTTGATTCTCTCTTATTTTCTGAAAATGACGAATCCAATGCTGATCATGATGCTTTAAAGGAAATGTAATGTCACCTGAAATCGCAAGGCCGTTTCCGTCTTAATAATATAAAACTTATTTTTGATTTGTATTTTTTTGTATTTAATTGTTAATGTTTATGTTTTTCTTAATAAATAAATTGAATTTATTATATATATAAAAAATATAACTGTATGATATTTTTGGACATAAGCGCAACAAGAAAAAATTGCCATTCAAAGCTGCGCTAGCCTAGTTCAAAGCTGCCCCGTATGGGGACACATTTGAACACAATGACTTCACCCAGTAAAAAAATAAAAAAAATATAAATCGAACTAAAAATAAGTTTACAACTTAAACTAAAGTTTATTTCCATACATCATAGTTAAAGTCAATAATTCAAAAATATAAATCTTTATGTGGCTTGAAAGCAAAAAGTGTTCAAAGGTGAGGGGGGCTATTGAAGTTTCAGGAGATTATATTGAAAAATAAAAATATTTTGGAAAAACTACATACATATATTCTTTCTGAAAAAGAAAAGTATAAACAAGTTTTTCTATAAAAAAAAAATTAAACCCAATAAGTACAAAAATACACTTGAACTATTTGTTGCAATATGACATGTTTTAACTTGAAAAATATTAAAAAAAAAATTAATTCTTTATAGCAATTTTAAGCCTATTGCCAAAAACAAAGCAATCATGTCCTGAATAACACTTGTTTTTAATTTGTATTAAAATGTAATAAACATAAATGCCTATTGGGTAATTTCCATAAAAATCAGGTCTCCATAAAATGTAATTAAAACTAAATAATTCAGCTTCAGTTCAGACAGCACATAAATGTGTAGGAATGAGTAATTTTATTGTTCTGTTTTCATTTTAAACTGCAGCTCTTTTTTTGAATTTCCAAATAATATGTGAATATAAAGTCAATGTTAAATAAAAACAGCAATGCAGCTGATTTTATTATAATTATTTATTAATTTATTGACCAGTTTTAATAGCAACTGACTACAGCCGCAAAACAAAAAATGTATTTTTGTATTATATTTTTATGCAATGTTTAATAATGAGAACAAGTGAATAAAAGTGAAGTAAATTTCTGCGCCAAATAATAAAAAAAAACTATACAGTTGAATGGGTTTTGAAAATGTACATAACTTAAAACAAGAAATTGAAGTTGACAGTAATAAATTGCTCTTCGTTATTGGCAAAACTAATGACGGCTTAATAAATAAGAAAATATAAAAATAATTTGCACAATTGTATTAGAAAACTCATTACAAAAGCTTTTCTTGTTTTACGTTTTTCCTAATGTTAAAAAAAAATTTAATTTTAAAGAACTGTAATTGCTGTTTTGGTAAACCAAAGGAAGCATTTGTCCAGAAATGTGTGTTAAAACACTTAAATTTTAAAGTACTTATTTACGAATTTTCTACACGATTTTTATGTTCGTTTACAAAAATATTTAGTTAGTATTTTCATAAAAATGTACAGGTCTTAAATTTACCACAAAATAATGTGAAATGTTTTATAGTTATTTATATCAACCAAAGAAATGCGTAGAGCTATTGTGAATATGGTAGCGTATACTTTCTTTATACACAAATATAATATTAAATAAATATTAAGTATACGCATGTTGTGGTTATGAAAGCCTCAATAGGTTGCCATCTGAAACATTTTTTGGACTGTAGATACATGCCTTTAAATATTTGATAGTCTAATGTTAACTGATGGTGCAACGGTTCTGAAGTACGGAGATGCTTTTCTAGGAGAAAAAATTATTTCTTTTTAAGTTTTGCAAAAGTTTTAAAGAATTATTTAATGGATATTTGGAGTGATAAAAAATATCCCGAGAGAAATGATTTAAATTGAATCTTCGTTAGAATTATCACCCGATTACTCCACACCACAATTGTTACTATATGGAGTTTCCAAGAAATTGTATCCCCAATTAATAATTTACTGATGACAGGCACAAGTATAAATTGGATTAAATATACAAAATACATTATTCTAAAAACATATTGCTTAGAGCACCAGAAAATATCGATTACTCTTTTATCAATTTAAATAACGATCTTAAACTAGCTGCTCAACTCGACACAGCGGATCTAAGCTGAAGACAAGACGGAAGAATGCCAAATTAATAAATAAAACAAAAAATGGTCAAACAATTTTCGTCCGGCACTGGCTGGGCTAATAATTGAAAATTTTTAGATATAAAATTTGAAAAACTTATTGTTAGTTCGTTTTTAATGAAGATACACAGCTCAATCATTTCCTATTTTTCCTATTCAAATTTAATGTTAAAAAATTTAAAAGGGAAAAAATCCCAGTGGATTTTTTATTCATGAGTACGAAAAAAAAGTTCTTGGAACTTATGTGCCTGCATAAATTAAGCTGTGACGTGTAAAACGAGCATTTGTTTTGTTTTTTAAGTTTTAATTAATTTGTTTGTCGGTGTTTACTCTAACAAGAGTTTTGCAAGATCAAACATCATAAAATAAATTAAAACTAAAAAGTTGTTGTGTCAAACTAATACTAATAATATGTCTTTTTCGGCAAATATTTGCCAAGTGTGACCGTACCTTTAGACTATAAATTTTTTTTCTTTTAAATGACAGCAATGTCTTTTTTAATTATTTTAGTTTAATTTTAATTTAGTTTTTGTCTTATGGAGCTTTGAAAACAAAAAAAAAAAAAAAAAAATGCACTGCACAAAATAAGCTGTAAGCCACTGTATACTGTTTTATAATCAATTAAACACAAAGAAATAGTAATATAAACTCTTAGGACTCGCATACTGTGCAATTTGTGTATTTTATCTTTACTCACGCAAGTTATCTTTCAAGTATTGTTGGCACAACTTGTTTAAGTCTGCGTTTCAACATAAATATTATAGGCATAATCTGCAACATAAAAAGCAACTATATTTATACTGCTTCAAAGAAATCACTTTCCTTACAAATGTGAAACTTCAACGTTAAAATACATAATCACCCCTATCGTGAATAAAAATTCCACATGCAATTTGTTCCCTTTTCATTTTTTTAACATTGAATTTTAATAGGAAAAAATGTGAAAAGGGAACAAATTTCATGTGGAATTTTTATTCACGATAGGGGTAAATGTCTTTTTAACACTCGTGTAGTCATGATGGCGTATACTTTTTACAGTCATATGATATTATTTTAATATTAAGTATACGCCCCATGTTTTTATGAATGGTTCAATTGCAAAATAAATTACCAGCCATTCTATTTTGTAATTTTATTTTAAGGAAATTACATTTATATATAAACACTTCAGCGACAACAAGTACAAAAAAAAACACACATTAGATATTTTATTTTTATAAGATTATTTAAAAACATTTTGTCTATGTGTGTTGTTTAATTAAGTTTTCTTTTAACTTAATAAATAATATACTTTCAATTAAAATACATGTTCTTTTATTGCAGATTTTTGTCCGTTTAAGGTGAGTCATGTTATGCTTTTAACATTTAATCTTATATTTTAAAATGTTGCTATTATTTGAAATGTTCAAAAAGCATTAGTTTTACCTTATTAAAGCACTATTCATATAAAATCCAGCGTATGCAGGTAAAGATATTTGGCAAGCACTTTGCTGTTTGTCACCTTTTTAACAATAGCTTCAAACATTTATATAAAATAATGCTGGCAGAAACGTCAGCTGCCTCTTATAAAACGTTAGCTGTACTACCTTCAGTCAAATTCAGCACGTATATATTTACCTATTGAACAATATCGGTATATTTTCAAAGAAAAGTTTAAGCAGAGAGGTACTGCAGATGAAACGAAATCTTGAGCATTTAATTAATGCGCTCCATCAAAACAAGCACACTTATATTTTTAGTTTGTTCTTTTAGTTTTTCCTAAATAATAATTAAGGCGCATCTTTTTTTTATACCACAGAGGTGAAACATTTTTGCGCACGGATTTTATTTGAACAATACTATATTGTTAAACATTTTCAAAATAGTTTGCTCAACAAAAAATTTTAACAAAATTTTCTTTTATATGAATGCTAAACAAACATGTTTTCCTGCAGGTACTAAAACTATGAACCTTATAAACCTAAATACATTTATTGAAATGCATTTTCATGAAAAATATGAAGTGGGAATGCAGTAGACTAATGAAAGGAATTAAAGAATAATAATATTCTTAAAACTGTTTTTTTTTTAATTTCCAAGACTTCTAAAAAGTCTATTAAAATAATTTGGTTTTGTATGATGCACAGTGGCTCACAGCTTATTTTATGCAGTGGGTTGTTATTTGTTTACTTTTTAGCCTTTTTTTGTTTTTTGCCTTTATTATCTGCAACAGATTTAAAGCGATTATTTGACCAGTTTTTGGGTAATACACAGCGAAATATTCGACCTCTCAGTTAGTAACGCTTTTTTTTAAATAGTTTTTGTTAGAAATATTGTGTTTATGCTTATGCTGATTTCTAAAATTGGCTATGAATTTTCCATAACATCAAGGGCAGTTATATAGTATATTAGTCACGTTTGCAAAATATTCGATTTGTGCTTTAAATCTTTATCCTGGTAAAATCGATTATCCGATCTTATTTGCCAGGTTATTTGCATTTTACAACAAGTTGACCTTCAGAATTTGAAAGTACTTAAACTTTTCCATCATTGTTTAACGAAATGTTAAATTTCCAGTACCAGCAGCTGGCATACAGGCCAAAACCATGACACTGCCACCACCATGCTTTACCTTTCTTTGTTGAGTTCTGTATTTGGTTTCCACCAAACATAGGACGTACCATCTTAACCGAATATGTTAAACATAGATTCATCGGCGAAGATGACCAATTTCCAAAATGCCGATTTCTTGCAAACAAGTTCTATGGCGAAATTTAACATCATGTTGTTTGCCCAGGACAGTTTCAACTTCGGAGGCCAGTTGTGAAGCTGATAGACTTAGATTTGCCCTTATTATTCCTAGAATGTGTCGCTCATCATCCTCATTGAAAATTTTGTTTGGCGAATTTCTGTCTTTCTTATGGACCCGATTTTCATGGATGAAGTGCTCAATGATTTTTGGGACTGTGGAAGCTCTAATGTTATCCATTTTTGCTATTTTTTGTTGTGAGTGACCATTTTGGAAATGGTTAAAAACCAATTCTCGTTGTTGTTTCGTTTTGATCTGTTTTCAATTTACACTTGACTTTAGAAAATTCCGCTGAAAAAAAAACGAAAAACCAACAAGGGTGCATTAAGCTATCGGTACAGTGGAAATTGACTGCATAAAATAAACTGTGACTTGAAAAAACGACAATTTCCTTTTAGTTTAAATGTATCAAAATGTACATTTTTGCAATAAATATTTTTTGTATGTTCTATTATAACATTTTTCTTTTTTAAGTTTCCGTTTTTTTTTGTGTTTTTATGGAGCTTTGAAAACAAACAAAAATGCACTGCATAAAATAAGCTGTGAACCACTGTATGGTCGGTTGGTTTACGTGGTAGTTCACTACGTGCGAACACTGTATATTTTTACAGCTATTTAAAAGTGACATCAGTGTTGTTATTAAAATTGAAAGTTTTCTTTAAAATTGGCCAATTCGCACTTATTCCAGAGCTTTTTTGTATAGCTGACGTTATCCTGGACAATTTCTGATCAAGCCAAAATAACGATTTAGTGAAGTGAACAAATTACAAATCAAGTATATTTTAAGAATTATAAAACTAATAAGTCTATGCTAGTGTTCATTATCCTTAATTTGTTACCAAATAATCTTTATTATTTACTAGCTGACCGCCCCGACTTCGCTCGATATTTACTAATGATTTGTATTTCATATAGAATTAAAAATTAAGACACAAAAATTTCAGTGAAAGAAAAAATAACAAAAAGTTTCTTCAAAATTCGGTTATTATTATATGCAACAACAATTGAAACAATTATTAATTCAAAAACAAAAAATCATTTTAAAGCTTGATGGTAAGCAATGTTTTTTGTTCTTCTATTGGGGCAGAAAATGAATAGTCCTGACGGTGTACCGACTCTCGAGCACGCATCATACAATTGACCGTGGGAAAAACATTGGGATTCTAGATTTAACCCACACACTTTTAAAGATTGTCTTTGAGATTTATTTATCGTCATTGCGAATGCAAGGCGAACTGGAAATTGGACGCGTTTAAAATTAAATTGTATATCGCTTAGTATCGTAGGTATCCTGGGGATAAGCACTTCTTCCCCTTTAAACTTTCCTATAATTATCTTTGCTTTAATAGTGTTTGGCATCAGCGTTTTAACAACTAATCTTTTGATATTATTAAATACGACTAAATTACATCACAGAGCAAACACATACATATATAACCCATTAGTAACTTTCTTTCTACGTCTAGTTAAGTAAAACAATTGAGTAGTAAAAAGGAGGCAGTGTTGTTAGCTCTTCAAGTTTCTCCAAAAAATTTCGCTTATTAAGAAAAATGAGAAGTGAAAATGAGGCAGTTTTGAGTTTTGCTAAAATTTTCTCACACTTAAAAAAAATGAGAAGTGAAAAGGATGCTTTGGTGCAAATCTTAAAAAAATGTCTCGTGTTAAGAAAAGTGAGAAGTGGAAAGGAGGCAATATATTAAAAACTTAAAATTTCCGAGTTTTACCAGGAATATTAAAATTTTATTTACAAACCATCTCCTGAACATTTTGAATAGAATAAAAAAAAATTTAGCCAAATCGCTCCAGCCGTTTTCACGTGATGGCATTTAATTTATATATACTATATGTATATATATGTAGATCAGGGGCTTCCAAAAATTTTTTGGTTGTGTATTAGCGAGTACCAGAGAGTAATAAAATTGAGAGAATGCATTTATTTAAAGCCGCAGAAAAATGTTAGTAATATACATATTTTATAATTTGTTATGTATGTTCATCCCATTTGAAAAGCATGTTGAATTTTGTTCCCTTCTTATAATATAAAATCTTCTAAGTTTATACTTTTATGGCAGTTTCGTAATAGTAGAATGCTTTTCAAATGGGATGAACTTAAAGCATTTTTGACCGCACAATATTTTTTGAGTGTCATCATCATCTGTTAACCTAAAAAAAAATAACGTACTATCCGCTAGACATGTGCACTTGTCGAAGTCACATGGAAGAGCATAAAAATATGTCTTGGTAGTGGTATGCACAATTGTATTATGAAATGGAACCCCTGATGTAGATATAGAACAACTGTTGCCATATTTGACGATTTATCGTCATTTTGACGATTTTTGGTGTCAAAAATTACCCTTTGACAATCTTTGCCCATATTTTGACGATTTTTCAGTATAAATGATTTGCAACACTTTTTTCTCATATAAAATTTATAATTTAGTTTCGGAAAAAGAAAAGAGTTTATTGGAATTTTGGAAACACATTTCGGAAATTCAAAGGTAATATTCAAATCTCTTGTTTCCCATCCTAACCAAATTTATACAAAAAAATTTAGTTTTACCTCATTCTTCGGCAAATGTCAAACGAGTATTTAGTCATTTAAACAAAACAAAAATTAGGAATAGGCTAGGAACGCCTTCTTTGGAAGGGATTTTATTTACTAAAGATTTTTTAAAACTAAATAAATATCAACTGCCGTATTTATAAAAAATAAAGTAGGCTTGAATGAAGTCTGCTTTTAGACAAAATATTCATACAAAATTTTCTTAAAGTACATTTGAAGTCAACTTTATTTTTTTATAAATACGGCAGTAAAAAGTTTAATAGGCAAATGTACCTACAAAATTAAATGTACTAAACTTCACAATTTCCAATTATATTTTAAAAGTTTTCAATTATATTTTAGAAATATCTAGTAATATTATAGAATTTTCAAATTGTATTTCAGAAATTTTCAAATGCATTTGAGAAATTTTTAATTGTATTTCAGAATCCAAACATACTTTTAACTTAACTTTTATGAAATACGATAAGAATATTCTGAAAACCAACTAGAAACTGCAGAAAATCAATTGAAATTTTTTTAAATAGAAAATTCTGAAATATAATTGAAAAATTCTAAAACGCATAGGTTGTAAAAAGGTGATATTTTGTATTTAGAAGTAGAATTTTTTATGTTTTACATTGTTATTATGAAAAAATTGTTTTGTCTATTTTATATTAAAAATTATATAAATTTTTGAAGAAACATTGATAAAAATTTCTGTTTTTCTTTAAAAAAAGTGTGAATCATATGTGATGCACAGGACAGAGAAAGGGTTAAAAAATTGATTTTAAAAACTATATTTTGAAAAGTAATTTATTACTTATTTTTGTGTTCCTTTTTTTTGTTTTTTTTTCTACTTTTTGTTTATGTATTAAACAAATTAATTTGAAAAAATAAATAAAATATTGAATTGATAAAAAGTTTTATTTTATGTGACGATTTTTTGACGATTTTTTATCCAAGATTTGACGATTTGAACCCTTATTTATCTGGCAACTATGTACAGAACAGAGGTGATCAAAATTCAGAAGCTTATGTATGGTGAGAAAATGAGAAATTGAAAGGTATAGTAAAACGAAAAAGTAAACGAAACGTAAAAAATTGTTTCGGTTTAAAAAATAATAAAAAATTATTTCGTTTCGCAAAATAATGAGTTCCATTTGTATTTTTAAC
The DNA here is from genome assembly GCA_950370525.1 of Bellardia bayeri. Classification (NCBI taxonomy): domain Eukaryota; kingdom Metazoa; phylum Arthropoda; class Insecta; order Diptera; family Calliphoridae; genus Bellardia; species Bellardia bayeri. The sequence continues at coordinate 53,046,784 of OX493267.1, read as the reverse complement.
TCATATTTTGTAACTTCAACTTTAAAGGGGACTTTAAAAAGATCAAGAAAGCGTTCGAGGGCATCAAAATCTTTAAACCTATCTTGAAAATCAAAATCTTTAAACATATCTTGAAAATTTAAAAAAGGGTTTCCCAGTGACCTTTGAATGATTTATAATAGAAAAGGCATTGTGAATTAACAAATGCATTTTTTATTACGAAAAATTTTCGTAATGGTACCATAATTTTTTTACGTACTGTATTTTAAAAACATTTATAGCATCCGCTAAGCATGTGTACCATTTGCCATGTGAAAGACAACTGATTGCACTATGAAATGATCATCTCTGACCTAAATAATCTTTGGATAAATCTAACTATGAATTGGCCACCAACTTCGAACTAATTCAGCAATGATATTGTCATTCCACTCGTAAGAGTAAAAACGAATAATTTCACGCCAAACTTATCTAATCCTCAAAAACAGATTGAAAAGAGCAGCCATTTTTAAGGAGACTTGTATAGAAAAATCTCGTAGATTTATTACTGATCATTGGTAGAAGATGCGATAACTTAACATGTTCTCCGTCATTGTCCAACATTTGGATATTCGTAGAACTGGGAATGTTTGTTCAACAAAAACTTATTGACGAAGGGCTGTTTTGACTTAGATTTATAACTTCATCAGAAAGCTGAATAGCTGGACAATGACGATGCCTAAAAAACATAGGACGACATTGGGTCTAAAGCAACGCAAGGAAACATACCAACGTTTGGATCCAAGTGGGCAATGATTAAGGCAGCTGCCAATTAAATTATACTGATCCAGATTTCCAACGGCCAATATCACGATTAACATGATTGTAGCAATCATATTATTATAGCATAGAACAACTTATGTATTTAATAATTTAAGGGATTGAAGCAATAACACAAAGTATACATATGAAAAATGTGCTCTAATTTCTATTAAAATAATTATTAGAAATTAATAGAATTACAGTGAGGTACATATATGTATAATGTTTTTCCAGTAAGTTTAAACATGTATAAATTTATATGAAAAATATGCCTTTAGTTCTTTTAAAATAATTAATATAAATTAAAATAAATTAATGGAAACACTTTTAGTGAAACCGTGTTGGCATACTTTATTTCAGGCGCCATTATTTATCAGATTTTCCTTTATCTTTTACCCAGTATTTATTTGTTTTCCGCCAATTAAAACCCAATTATATAATAAAAGTGTGGAAAGCTAATTAAAATGTATCACATCATCCAAAATAAAACAGTCTACTCAATCTTTAACTGTTGCAAAAATATTGAAAAACTTTTGCAATTAAATTTTGTATTAATAGTTTGATTTTGTTTTGTATCCATTAAATTCATAAAAACTTTTATGAATCTTTTCTTTTTTTTTTTGTTAATTAAGGTTGATATTACCATGGAGCAGATTACTTTTTGTTTAAGAAAAATTTTTATGCCAGATACAGTTGAAAAATAAAGAAGTTTTTATATTATTTATAAATAAATTCACCAACTTGAATTATTTAAGTAGTTTATAAACAATTTATTTTTATTATTTTTTTAAGTTTTTACACTTTCCATCAAATTGAATTATTATTTGCATTAATTATTAATTAACAGTTCACTTTACTTTCAAATATTTAATTATTATTTTTAAGTAATGTTATTATTATTTTTAAGTAATGTTATTATTATTTTTAAGTAATGTTATTATTATTTTTAAGTAATGTTATTATTATTTTTTTTTTCAATTATTTTGAATTTAATATAAAACTGGTTTTATTTAGTTTATTTTAAAAAATATTAAACTTCACAATTGTTCCGTTAGTTTTCCCGTTTCTAATTGACCCAAGCAAAGAACTGCTTTAAACTGAAACCGTGCACTGCAAGTGGTGTGGCTTTTATAGTCTACAGCTTGGCAACCGAGATGAAACAAAGTTAATAAACACACACAAAAACAATGTCCTTTGTTATCCTTATTACAGGCAGTTAAAATTTGGCAGTGATTTTCATTATGATTACTTACAAAGAGTGGTGAATTTGTTGCAACAAAAACAATAATAAATTTCTTTTAAAACCCCCCCACAGTCGGCTTTTTTCTTTTAAAGTGCGAGAGTTAACTAAAAGAGAAAGCGCATTGGTACAAATAACTGAGAGAGTTGCAAAGAGAGTTAACATTTTTAGGTAAAACGTATTTGTAGGTTTCTGTTTTGATTTGCTCTTTCTCAACAAATAAAATCACACAGAAATTGTAAGTAAACAAATAAAAAACAAGAAATGAAAGTGAAAATTTTACTTTTATGGAAATTATGTTGCTTTTGTTTTCTTAAATGATGGTACATGATATTTTGAAATTACGGTTGTGATGATGTTTATAATGTATGAAAGGAGACATAATTCAGACGTATTAATACATTTTTAAGTGTATTATAAAAATGAAATATATATGGGTAGGTAAATTTCATGCTCACGAATTAAATTTCATCAGTTTTTTTTTCTTACGCGCCGTTTAAAAATAAGATTAAAAGCAGGTCTATAAACGATAATATGGACAAGACTATAAACGAGTCTAAACAATGGTCAAGGCAATAGATGAGATTTAAGGCAATTCTACATATAAACTAGAATATTAATGGCAATATAGATGAGATTATAGAAGACACTATCGACAAGACTATAAGCGAGTTCATGAACTAGACATGAACATGAATCAGACAATAGATAAACGAAACTGTAAATTAGATTATAGATCAGATTATAAACTATGGATAATACCGATGAGAATATGAAAAAGACTATAATAGACACAAAAAACCAACCAATATATAGTATAATTCTATAGGTGTGAGTATAAACTTAGTTTATGTAGAAGATATAACAGGCTCTAGAAGAGCCCATAAACTTAGATTATAGAGGAAAGATCAGTGGCTCTAGACGAGACTGAACTGACCTAAGGACAAAACTAAAACGAAGGATCGTTTATAGAGAACGCTACGCTAGCTGTAATGGTTTTGAATCCCAGTAAATATCGAACAAAAGATTCTCAGAATGAAAATTACTATTGATATAACTGGGAATTTATAATAACACGAATGGCTTCAATGGCCCTACGACACTTTGTATCCTATTGTCCTAGTTGCGGCAACATTTTAATTCCACTTTTTGGCAACTCAATAACTGCTAGTATGTGAAAAACAATAAAAAATAAATTTTTTCAATAAAAGTAAAACAAATGTTTAGTATCACATACTTACTTCATGTAGAAAAATAAAATTAACGAATAATTCGTTTTAATTCAATTCGTAAACGAAATCTATTTACATTCTTTATCAATTTAATAAATATAATTCTCCATTGAAAAAAAAAACAGTTCCTAAATAATTTTTTTTTTTATTTTATAAAAAGAGAAGTAATACAAATGCACTTAATATGCCTATATATAATTGCGCTACTTTGTTGGGAAAGGGGATAGGTTGAAGTAAAGGTGGTGAAGGAAGAAAGCTTTTATATCACAATTCTGCAATTGCGCATTATGTTTGTTTTTAGTGCAGTATTGCAGCGCCTCTGGTGGTGAGTAGGCGCATTATTTTTTAAAGCTTGTTTTTATAGCCTTTATTTAAATATTTTACTTCGGTGGCGTTTCAATGCTATTCCAGCAAAGGAGGGCGCTGTGATAAATATTAGCTAGGCATTTTTTTTAGATTTGGGAACAGGTAAAAGTCACTGGGAGCTTAATCAGGAGAATAAGGTGGGTGGTCAACAACTCGTACTTGATTTTAGCCATTGTTAAAACACTGTTTTTTTGAAACGTTTTTCTTAGTCCATTGCTTGGATTATTCTTTTGTCTCTGGAGTATAGTAGTGGATGCATGTCTCATCAACAGTTATGAAGCGATGCTAAAAATCCATTTTATTTTTCCTAAAACGATCTAAACAAGCTTGAGCAAATTTCATTTTATGCGTTTTTAACAAATGCGGCACCCATCTTGGAGAAAGCTTTTTCATCTATAGTTCTTCATGCAAAATTAAATGGACTCGATCATTTGAGATATCCATGATATTAGCTATTTCACGCACTTTTATTCGTTGCTCATTTAATACCATACCATGCACTTTGGCTACAATTTCGGTTTCTGTTCACGTTTAAATTCAGCTACCCAATTTTTTACTGTTGCATATGAAGGAGCACTTTCGCCTAACACATTCCTTTTTTTAAACTTTTTTATTTAAATATTTAATAACACCACGAATTTCTAATTTTTCCATTGTAAAAAAATCCCGGATGCGTCTTTTTTGAACACATGTTTCTCTATGAAGGAGTTGTCAGATCTAAAAAATATTTAACATGTGTTCATAGCACAGATTGAAGTTTCCAAAAAACTTAACTTTTTTCTGTTTATACCGCGCTTTCTGTTCTAGGCTAAGAAGTTTCCAAATCGCTCTCGTATAACAAGTGTTGTGACAATAAGGTCAGAAATTAGAGACAATGTTGGTTCCTTAATATTTCTTAAGCACTGGCATTGGGGCCAGCAACATTTCATACATCTCTTCAACTGCAACTCTTCTTACACTTTTAAAGCGACTTTTTGCAAAATTTAAAAAATATTTTTAAATTTTGTTTGTTTAAACGAAAAATCTCGGAAACATAATTACAAAAACGCACATCCATGAAACATGTCACACGATATTATTTCCAATTGATTTGTTAGACAAAAGCTGCTAAAACATTTTATGCATTAAAATATAAAATTATTTTCTATGAAATACATAAAAATCAAGATACAATATCCTTTTTGCGTTTAAATTACAATAGAAATCACATACGAGTATATACATACATAACACTAGATTACGTGTTTTTATTTATCAATTTAATAAAATTACTGTTTCCAAAAATCATTCTTGTGCGAGTACTATTAGCTAAACCCCATAAACTATAATGCAGCTAATTTTCAAAACATTAGTGCATTTTGGTTGAGGGCAAACAAAGCGCAATAAATTTTAATCAAGTAAAAATTCATATGCAACATCAATAAAATGAAAATAAAAATGAACATTGGGCTGAGTACTAAACAAATTAAGGATATCGATGGCAATTGATAACGTGCAGTGTATTGTGTATGGGGTTTTTCATGCACCGTATTTTATTGTGGTACCATAAATGGACGATTAAATGTTGCAATTAAATAATAATAATTTCAATTTTGAAACGCAATTTCTAGTATTTGCATTATGGTTAATAAAAAGAGGTCACTGCTCTAAAATACTTTTTAGTGGAGACAATGGAAAATTTTGTTATAAGTTTTAATTATAATTAAATCTAACATGAATGTTGTTTTAAGGAGTTATAAAAATGTAAAAGCATTGATTGCCCTTGTGCTTGTCAACATACCTACATATATAATTTTGTAAATCAATATTTGCTTTTAAATTTGAAAAATTACAACTAGAAAGTCTTTATTAGCCATTAATTCATTTTACAGATTATTATTGGTATTAAAAGTGTAGTCTGTTTAAAAAAGTATGTATCTCATAAAAGGAGTACTGAAAGATTACAAAGATTAGATAGAATTGCACTGTCTGGATTGTAAGAACACAACGATGAGTTCCAAATGATATTCTTCCAGTCTCATTACAACATACGATAGCGAATGTGAATGTTCAGATTCAGACTACATTTTGTAATGGTGGTGAACATTTGATTTATGATTTAAAAAAATTTTTTTTTTGAGTCACACTTGCCGAATATTTAATCAAAATAGCTTAACCACTATTTTGAAGCACATATTAGTTAGACAACGTTTAATCTTACAAGTGTTTTATAAATGCAAACATCATCAAATATCATTAAACTAAATTTCTATGGTCATTTGTCTTTGGTAAACTAAGTTTCCCAAATAAACATATGAATTTAAACACATTTTATTTAGTGGTTACGTCTTTTTCGTCAAATATTTGCCAAGTATGACCATACCTTAAGAAAAATTAACTACTATAGGCATCTATTTTAATTTTTATTAATTTTTTTTTGTTTGATAGAAATTGGCTTTTCGATTTACTTCAAAATTAAAGAAAAATTTAGATTTTTTTATTCGAAAAATTTTAATAGGCAGTCGCGCATGATGTAATTATACAGGGTGGGCCAAGTTTGACTGACTGATTTGAACTGCTTATAACTTTTGTGGCTCTTGCGGTATGAGCTGTAGCTCCATCTTGCTGGAACCATATGTTACGATTATTGAGAACTATCGGACGCCGAGTAAAACAGCAATTATTATTTCACGATGGGATATAATCCATTCAGTAAATACATCATAGCAGCCCTAAAGTAATAGAAAACGAATTTTATGTATATTAAAAAATAATGCCTGATAATAAATATAATGGAGTAATTATACAAGGTGAGTGCAAATCGGCAACAAATATAACACAATACAGAAACAACAGGCATTTTGTTTGTGTAAAATAATGTGGGAGGGGATTCTTGTAAATCTTCAGAATCTTCAGGGCACGTTGGTAAAACATTCAATTGAATCAACCATTTCGATTTATTACGAAAGGTGAAGTTACAGGTATGTGTTAGATAGGAAGTTTTATTCAGATTATTATTGGGCTGGTAATGAATACTATAATTCCGTCAATGCAGGCCGTGTTTAGATGGGTGTAGCCAATTCCAACTCGAGCTACATAGCAGTCATCGACTACTTGAATATTTTCTTTTTGCATCGCTTTTTATTTGTGTAGATTTGACTTCTTAAATTTAAAATCGTATGTATATGATTCCCTTCTGTATAATATACACAACAGCATATATTATAGCTTTCTTTCTAGCCCTAGATGGTTACTCTTCATTTTTGTGCATTAAGGTTACTCTTCGTTGAATCGAGAACAATTTCTAAAAATAATTTTAGCGGAACAGTTTTTATAGTTAAAAATAAACAGAAATGTTTTTATTTAAGAATTTTATTTAAGAAATAACAAAAAAAATATATAATGTAACACAAATTTTTTTCTTTCTATCTTAAAATTCGATACGAATTTGACTCTTTTTTTATGAGTTATATGATGGAGACTAAATGAGCTTCGTCGATTCGACGAATAGTAACCATTCAGGGCTAGAGGAAGCCTTCAAAAATGTGAAAACATCCTTGCATATGAGGCCTTAAAATTCAACGTCAGCGTGATATGAAACAAACGATACATTTCAGTTTGAATATGACTACAGTAAGGCACTTCATTTAAATAGTGACTACCAAAGTGAATATTTCCATTTTTGTGGTACCTTGTTTTGGGCTAGAGAGTTTGTGTTTTACAGAATTGCTCGTGCACTAGCTGAAAATAATATTCCAACGCAAAGGAAAATGTACTATTGTAGTTCAATATCCTAAAGACATTGCATTCCTAATAAACGAAAAAATGTGTTCTTGTGTTAAATTAACTCAAAAAAACTCATAGGAGTATTACTAGTATGTGCCAAAGAAATCCAATCCAGCTAATACAAAACTTGAGTTTGGAGAGTACAACTCTAAAATTTGCGAATGAAATCAAGTACCTTGGTTGCACTTGATTTATTTTATTTTTTTTTATTTTATTAATATTATATAATACAATTAATGACACTATATAATATAAGTTAATGAGAGTGCTAGCAACTGAGGCCTTCGACTCACATGATTTATTTATAAAAATGGGTCTGTTACATGATTTATACACTGGATGTGCACTACAGACATCAGTCCTATTCTTACCAATGTTGTACTTGTTCAGTAGAGTTTGATGGAAGCTAAAACACAACTTTCTGTTCTATATGAACAACTAATTGAAAAATATAGATTTGAAACCTTATATTGTGCCCTTCCGTGGTCATCATTTCTATTCTGAGTTCAGTTTAAGAAAAACCACAATGCTCTACTATATATGAAAGATACATAAAGATCTATTTTATTACCTGCCCTTCATATTTTTATCGATAATATTTCAGCTCTAAGACTCACGGACAGAATACATTGGTCATTTTACCACGATACAATTAGAGAAAAAATAAAGTTGTAAATGTTTACTACAACTATTTCCACCATAATTTTTTTTAATATTATAGTCACTGTAATTATTTGCATGATTGCGGCACACATAATATGATTAAGCTACGATTCACATGATTATAATAATCATATACCTATATAGTTATAGTAATTATATAATGTTTGTGGTGATAAGTTTTATGATGAAAGATTATACCATATTATGTTGTTTTCTATTATAATCAAATATATTTATAATAAACACAAATATATACATAATCACTGTAATCATTAATATGATTGTAGTAATTATATGAATTGTAACTTAACCGTATTATGGTTACCTCAATCATGTAAATAATTTCAGCGAACATAGCATTGTTAAAAATTTGTAAAAATGATGACATTGTTGTGTAATAAATGTTTTCTATGCGCGTACGTAGTATAGTTTAACCAACAAAACGAAATAATGAATAGGCACTCAGGGAACACTGGGGGAATTTGGAAAATAGGGAAATAAATTTATAATTTCTAAACGGTAAGTTCAATTGCAATAAAATTTCACATGCCTAGAGTGGAAGTGTTGTCGATTTTAAGTTTTTGGACCCATAAAACCACTAGGGTCTGTGCAAGAGGTCCCCTAAGTGGGGCACCTCGGGTATGTAGAAACGATCCCAATACTTTCTTTCTACTATATATGAATGATATAATATATATATATATATATAATCTATTGGATTTAAACCATTTTCAAAATGATGTGTGTGAAGATAAATTTAAATTTAACTAGCACAGACAAAAACCGCAATTTTTAGGCAAGCTCATTTTGCACTTGAAAGAGCATTGTTATACACTAAACAGTCATCATACTTAAATTCTGATACACAAATCTTTATATATAATGTCTAAAATAATTTCAGAATAAGAAAAAAACACATATTAAGAAATAGATATGGTATGGAAAAGGACCACGGAATGGAACTATGAACTATGGAATATCTGAAATAATTTTTGGCTTCCAGTAAATTTGAGTTTTATGAAAAAATAAATCTGTAGCGGATTTTTGGCCAATTTGGTAATTAGGAATAGGGCTCTCAGTAGTGGATTTTCTCCAGATTTTAAATTTATCTTTAAATTTATCTAAATTTACACATTCCAAAATGGCCATTCACAGCGAAAAATAGCAGAAATAGTTAACATTAAAGCTTCTACAGTCCAAAAAATCATTGAGGGCTTCATGCATGAAAACTGGGTCTATAACAAAGGAAGAAAACCATCAAATAAAATTGAAGATGATGAGCGACACATTTTAAGAAAAATAAAAGCAAATCCAGGGTTATCAGCTTCACAACTGGCCTTCGATGTTGGCGTTAAAACTGTTGGTCGTGTCTTGCGACAACATGACTAAAGGCAACAGTAAAGAATTGTGTAATGTCTTGTAGGTCAGTTGCTGGTACCGGGAATTTAACATTTGTTGAAACAACCATGGTCAAGTTTAAGTATCTTCAGATTCTGGAGAAAGCACAGATATATTAAATATATTAAATTGTACATTTTTACCATATATTTGCCAAATATATTTACTCAAAAAAGCGTTACCACTTGTTTTAAATAAATAAACGTATTCAAATATATGTTATTTAGTGGTTACGTCTTTTTCGGCAAATATATGCCAAGTGTGACCGTACCTTTCGACTATAACATTTTTTCTCTTAAATGAAACCAGTTTCTTTTTTTAAGTTCCTGTTGGTTTTGTTTTATGAAGCATTGAAAAAAAATGCACTGCATAAAATAAGCTTTGCGCCACTGTATATAAAAATATTTTAATCTAATGTCTTGATAGCTGGAATAAATGTAATTGAAAGACCTTAATCATAATCAAATTAGGTTTCAAAATCACATTTTTTATAAACAATAGTTAATCACAATCTATATTGATTCAATAAGTTAAATAAAGTTAGATACATTTTATTATAAACATTAAGTAAACTGTACTGGTTTAATACTACTCTCATCTAACAAATGCACTTTTACTGAAGCAGTTTAAATCTAAAGAAAATTCAATACCTAAAAACAGTCGTTCCATAATTGAACTTGACAATAATTGACCATTAACAATCACTTACCCTTAATATTCTAAATGGACTGTCACGCAAGAGGCAAACTTGTTCCTCCAAAGGTTGTTCATATTGCAGTGGTGCTTCCAAAGACGTTTCAGCGTCTTCTAATTCATGATTGCCTTTGGGACGGCTACGTTCAATAATCATGGAAAGTATCCAAAACTAACACAAAACAAAGAAAATTAAAGAAAATGCAATAATATTTAAGTAAAATTAAAATAATAAGGATTTTAGTTTTACAAACTATCAAACATATTCAGTGACACTTGAATCTGACAGTTTGCAAACATTTCCACTAGAATATTTGAAATGTTTCATCCTTTTAAAACACTACATTTATAAATAAGTATATTTTGCAAATTATATTAAATAATTTATTAATTTTACTCACCTTGCTACTTGGTCTGCGGGTTTTCAAAACATTTTTCATTATTTTCGGCTGAGATTCGACCAATTCCGGTGAAATAGCAACATTGCCATTGTGGAACCCATTCAATAATTTCGACATTTTAAATGATTTTCTATAGTTACTGAACGACATTGATAGTATTCAATGAAATTTGTATTCTGTAAATAGAAATGAAAATAAAGAGATTATAAATAAATATTATTTACATACTAGCAAAATATTTGTACCATTACTCGTATAAAAAAAAAAAACTTGATATATTAATTTGTTGATAAGTAATTTAACTGACATTAAAAAACAATTAATAATATTAACTTAATAAGCGTTACTTCCTTTACTGCGATGTGTTGAAATAGTTCTTATCTTTCAACGCGTATATATGCAGTAAGTGTATTTGTTTAATATTTGAATTGTGGTGAAAGGGTTGGGTTTATAGATTCTGAAATTATTATTGATGTAGTCATTTTCAAACTACACTGTTTCCATATATAATCATGGAAATTGTAGTAAAAAATTTTATATTATTGTATATTCTTGAAAGATTCAAAATTTACTTGATTACAGACAGCTAGTTTCGAGAATGGTCTGATTTAAAGATTCTTGTATTATTCTATCCAGTGCCCATGTCCTGTAACTTTAGAGAAAACTTCTCGCGTTAAAAAGATGTGAAACACAATATTCCAACGTTTCTCGAAAAGTGCGAACAGAACATATCGAAAACTATCAAAAGCAATTACGTCCTTACGTTAGAAATGTCAAAAACTATAACGCCAAAGCCGATGTGAAAATTTTGTGTTTGAAACCGCTAATCACAGATATCGTTGGCGGCGAAAAAAACTCCAAAATTATTATTTTATTTGAACTGTTTATTTTTAATTTTTGATATTTATTTAGTTAGATAATTACAGCAAATTTCGAACCACCAGGTAACACTGGTTAAAAGATTCATGTTTGTCTGTTGGCTAGCAGGCACCGCAAGTGGTGCAGAGGGTTAGAACGCAAAGAATTCTGATGAGAGAAAGTTGTGTTTCTCGAAACATTTGTAAATTCAACAACCCAGGTTCGAATCCCAGCCAAGAAAATTATCAAAAAAAAATTTAATAATAAAAATTGTTCAAGTTGTAAAACAATTCCTACTTCAGTAAAAATAATTTAATGAATAAAATCAAAATAAAATAAATATCAAAAATTAAACTCCAAAATTTTAAAATTTTCAACGACGGCAGCAAAAGTACAACCGTCGGCTATTCAAAATAATGTATAAATGTTTGTTGTTTACAAAATAATTTGCAATAAAATAAAAATAGTTTCGTGGTGTAAAAAAGAAAACTTTGTTTTGCTACACGAAAATTGTTAAAGTGGTACATAAAATATAATGTATAAAATATATATAGTAGTAATGTGTTACTTATTGCATTGCATTTATTTGAATTTTAATTTGTGAATATATTTGACAGTTCAAAGTTCTCACAAAAATGTTACAGACACACTTTTTCGGTAAACTGACGATTAATTTTCTTACGTGACAGCGATTACTTTCCAAAAAAAAAAGTTAAAGACATAGCTTTGCGGGGAAAACAGCTGTTTGTTTCAATTTATGGCATTTCTGTTTTATGCAACACATTTTAATCGAAAAATTTATCGACGCAGAAGTTACAGAACATGGGCACAGTTCTGAAAATGGTCACCATTAATGCAAGGTTTTTAATATTAAAAACAATTATTTTCATTTCATAAACGCGAAAAAATATTTAATATAAATATTTAAGTAACGCAGTCCTCCGATTCGTTGTATCCCTCAAAACATAAAAACAAATACCTAAATCAATCGGAGAAAACTTTTCAAAATTATTAAAAATCATGGCCTTATTCCACAAAATAACTTATCAACTCTTCACTTCGCACTTGTGCAATTTTTCGTCAATTTGCAAAACTTTTTTTTTCCTTAAAAAAAATTTTTGTAACTTTTATATATTTTCTTTGCAATTTCTGTTCCATGTATGTTCTCTTGTGCAAAGTGCAAATTTAATATTGAAAAGAGTAATTTGCAAAGATTTTGCATATAATTATGCTGTTTCGTTCCACAAGAACTGTAAATTCTATTTTTGCAAAGCAAATTTTGATAAGTTTGTCAAAAGTTTGCAAGGTAAACGATCACTTTACAAATTTATATTGTTATAATTAGTGAAGCTTTCAAAATATTACGACACGAGTTTTTGTTCGACGATAGTTCAGAACGCGGTTAAAAAAAAAGTACAGAGACCGAATTACTTTTTCGGGACCGCAAAACTTTAATTTTAAAGAGTGCTTTCATTTCAGTCAAAACCAAGTTGATTTGGTTTTAAATATAATTAGAGAAATATATATGTATGTTCACTTCATAAGTGTTGTATGTTGTACATTGTATGATACAACTATCTGATTGTAAACACAATTTTAAGCAAAGTCGCATGTTTATGTTGTCAAACCTTGAAAATGACAAATGAAAATATTTTAAAAACAAATATACAAAACATAAAATATGAATATTTTCCAAAATAAAACATACGGTAGAATTTTCAACAATATGCATTAATAACATTTTTTGTTTACTAATTTTATTTTATTGTTTTAAATCAGTTTGTGATTTGAGTGTAACCGTTTGAATTAGATTTAGCACTTTTCGTTATCTCGTTAATTCAGCTTCGAATTAGATCTTTCAATATATCATGGGATATAGACCTGCTACATGAAACTACAACAACGAGACGGTCAGATAGTCGAAAAATTATGCAGCCGGGAAATTTCTCATGCAACAACTGAATTGTTTGACCGGCTGTATGGCTCGTGACGCCGTTTCACTGACACCAACTTCTTAAGATTAAAAAGCCAATGCACGTTTCATGCGTTCAAAGAAAATTTTCAAGTTTGTGCTAAATAAATGTCTGGACACAATGTAAATAAATATATGTTTAGAGCTTAAAAATATAAAGATCTAAAGAGTGCTAAATATGACTAGAAAATAAATAGTTATAACTAAATAAAAAACAACTTTTAGTTATGAAAATTTTGCATATTATTCTAATGTAATATAATCTAAAGTAACGCACTAAATGTTCTTGTTGGCGAAAATAATTGGAATCAGTGATTTTGGTTTGAAATTGACACATGAAGAACTGGTTTTAACGAAGTGTTGCGAAGCTATTACACGATATTTAGAATGGTTCTGGAACTAAAAAACTTTTCTAGAACTAGTTCTTCTGTCATGTAATTTTTAAAATTGCACGTTAGGAACATTAGAAAGCAGATCTAGTTAAGCTTTACGAAACCACTTTACATTCTTAGGAACAGTTTTATAACTATCTCTTTCGATTTTTATTTGAAATACTCACGTTTTTAGACAAATACATTTTTCAATGATAATAATTATTTGAAGAAATTATTTCCGTTAAAATAAACGTTTTTAAAGCGGTTCGAAACATTTGTTCCGGAACTATTAATCGTTCTATATAACTAGTATATAACCAATGTATAACTAAAGCCGAAGAACTGGTACCTTAAATATACTATAGAAGTATTTTAGAATCACAATAGCCTTTCACAGAACTGGTTCCAGAAATAATTTCTACATCATCAGTTTCAATGCTGTTCTAGAACTAGTTAAGGAAAATCTTCAGAACTTATTGTCAGATTTTCCTGGGAAATTATTATTAAGTAGAATCGAGTTTTTTTTAAGCACTCAAGGGAGCTTGAATCTTCAGTTGTTGGTAAACATATTGCAATATAGTTTTTCCTAAATTTTGAACAACTTTAAAGTTATTACATTGTAAATATAAGTTAAGCCAGATGAAATAATTTCAATTATTTTAAATTTGTTTAAACAAATTATTGATAAAAGAATTAAAAAAAATTAAAAATTGCTTCCAAATAAAAAAATTTTGGTAAATTCAAAAATTGTTTTCATTCCTGCTCAACTATTTTTATCTATGAAATATCTAAATTTGAATGTAACATAGCACTCGCAAATAATAATTAGAACATTAACACTTTTTCAACCGGAATGTCAACAACCAACCCCACCAACATGTTCAAATACATTTTCACTAAAATATTTTATAATTAACTTTCTTACTTGTTTAGTTGATGAATGAAATTAAACAAAAATTATATAAATTAAACATTTGGCAATAGTCAGATAACCATTAACGCGTTCGAATAACTCAACACAAAATTATATGGTGGTCTGTCATATATAATATATTTTGTATTCTTGAATTCGTACACAATACATTGTAAGCAATATTTATTTGAAAACACAAAGCTTTCCAAGTATTGCGTTTATATTCTAATAATTTGGCTTATAAATTCAAATGACTCCCTCAGGATCATCAACCAAACAACCTACACCGTTAAAGTCATATAATTCTTGTAAATATATCTTGACAAAAAAAAAAAAAAAACAAAAAAAAAAAAAAGTTTTTGGGTGAGTTTTTGTTTTTAAACGTGTATGTCTGCTTGTCTCTGGCCTTCAATGACCACGCAATATGACTTTTTGTTTTGGCTCTACAGCAATAGTTCATTTAATTCTATATTACTTTTATATTTTTATAACCGTCGTATCATAAAAATTTAACATAAGCTTGATTTTTATACCCTACACTACGATAGTGGGGAGGGTATATTAGATTTGTGCTGATGTTATTATGATCGGTCCATAACTTGTCGTAGCTCCCATATAAGGCCTACTTCCGAAGAGATCACTTTAAAGAGCATAAATAACTCTCTCAAAATGTTGGTATCGAAATAATATTGAACGCAATATTGTATTTCATATGTATGCAAATAATACGGTACAATTTTATAATGGTCGGTACATAATAAGTCGAAACTCCCATATAAGACCCTCTCCGTAATTCACTTTAAGCTTCACAAATCTTTTAAAAGTATTTATATCGTGATAAAGTTTAACACATAAAAATTTTATATTCGCAGACATTAGGACACAAAATTTTTGGATGATCGGTCAACAATAGGTTATATCTCCCATATAACGTCCATTTCTGAAAAACTGTTTTATACCTATACTGGGAGTATATATAGTCGGGCTGGACCGACTATACTTTTTTTTTTGTTGTGATTAAAAAAAATAATGCCAATATTTAAAAATTTTATATTCGCAGACATTATGACACAAAATTTTTGGATGATCGGTCAACAATAGGTTATATATTCCACATATAACGCCCATTTCTGAAAAACTATTTTATACATATACTGGGTGTAGGGTATTATATGGTCGGGCTTGACCGACTATACTTTCTTACTAGTATTATTATTCACACATATTGTGATGATTATAAATTTATTTACATAGTCGTACATACAGACACTGAGAGAAAAGTTCGTGCTAAATTTACCGAATGGAACTTAGCGTAGCTACCTTCTTTCGCAATATATGTACATGTAGCCAACAATCGACCCAATCATGAATAAAAATTTTTTAACATTGAAGTTGAATAGGAAAAACGGGAAAAGGGAGAAAACTCCGCGGAATTTTTATTCATGATTGGGCTGAATATCTTTTATTCTGATAATAAAATGCTAATGTAAAGTTCCAAAAAAAAACACGACGCAAAGTGAATTAAGATTTTCTATAGCAAACCATGTAAAGATCGGTTCTCTTTCACAAAAAACTGGGCCAATGTTTGCTGAACAACTTTTTTTTCAACGTAAAATAAATTTCCTTGTAACAATTGTCTGTATTACTACCACTAGCATCATCGTTGGGTAGTGCTTTGCTTTTTGTCATCAAATAAGCTTTTTGGCTTTTGTTTGAATCACCATTTTACATAATGGCGTTCTCTGCGCAACTTCATTTACAATCCAAATAGAAACAAGGACTCCATTTCGACGCAATTTCGAAAAAAAAAACGCAAAACGAAACGACGCATAGCGAGGTGTTGGTGTAACGCAGACGGTATGCAGTAGTCATTGATAATTGTGTTATTAAGTAATTGCGATTTATTGCAGTTGCAGGTTTTTAGCTGGTTAACAATATTTGTTACAAATTTCGTTTTTAAACTGAATATTAGCTTTTGAAATTTTACAAAAATTTACTTTTTGCTCAATTTTTGTATGTAAAAGGCTTCAATATTTATCAGTGTAACCATTTCCGTCAGCACTTGCTTTACAATGTTAATTCACTCATCGAAAAGTGTTAGTCATACATGTGACAGACTATTTTCCGAATGTTCAACAAAATAAATTTTTTTTAATGAAATTCTAATATAAATGTGATGAAATTTCTTTTTAATATTTATTGCGAAATATTTAAATTATAACAAATTATGATTTGAGCTTAGAACACTCATTGGAGTTAAACATTTTGGTAAGAAAGTCAGTAAAAGAATGATTTTTAACCTGTTTAATAGAAATCATGCATACAGCCAGTATTCTTGTTTGGTGGTGAGATCATTTTGATTTTGTTTTAGAAATTTTCACCACCAGATCTGTCTCTAAAGAAACGTTGCCGAGCTAGTACACATTATTTACAAGGTTTTAGGAACCGGTTCTTTAATCAATGATTTTTGTTTGAAATTCATTTACTATCAATTTTTTTAAGCTATCATTATTCAAGTTTAAATTTTCAATTTAGTAGACATTGGATCGGCATTTCGTTTTCGCATTTCTATCAATATTATACCCACCACTAAAAAGATAGATAACACATCAAAATATTAGAACCATAGCTAAAATCAAAAATTATATATATTCCGGGTCTAAGATTCCAAGTCTATCTAGTTCGTCTTTCATGGCACGATAGAGCTTCGAAACTTAGAACAATGAAATCAGAAGTATATAAAACATTCCTTATTTCACCGAAATGTTTGTTAGTGAAAATGGGCAAAATCGGTTCAGTAGGATGCGGGTTATAGACCAAATTTGAGACAACCTCGATATTTTTCACATATTTTTTGCTATTTTCTCCAAATATAATGCAGATAATATCATGAAATTTTGCGCACTTTCAGTCTAATTCATAAAAACTTATCAAGGGTTTATAACAGGCTTATAAAGCAAATATTCATACAAATTTTTCTTAATAAGCCTGTTATAAACCTTTGGCAAGTTTTATGAATAAGAGGGTTTATTTTTATTATAGAGGGTGGGTTAAGTTTTGTTGAAAATGGTAAGAATCGGCGTATGATTTCTTATAGCTCTCATATAAATATCTTCTCAGAATATGGCTCTTGCCTTTAAAATCCAGTAGTAATACAAAATTCAACAAATTTTAGTTTCATCTAAAGATAAACCACAAAACGGTAGTTTGTTTCAAACGGTCCATATTTGACCATAGCCACTAAATAAACTCCACTTCCGAAAATAATTTACATCCTCATAAATTTCTTAAAAAAATCACTATCAAGTTTAAATTCGTCAGAAGTAATACACACACATACATACATAAAACATCGTACCGAATTTTTTGCCGATGGGTCCATATTTGATCATGGCCCCATATATATAATTCACTTATAAACATTATTAGCAAGTTGAAATTGGACAGAAATAATCCACATAGACATATATATAAAACATAGCAACTAACTTTATGGTGATCGGCCTATAATTGGTCATAGCTCATCATAAAGGGGCCATTACCAAAAAAGACATCAAACTTCGTAAATATCTTTTAAATATCGACCAGGCCAACAAAAAATTACTAAAATATATCATTATTGAGATGAAAATATCGTTATCGAGATATGAAATTCACCATAAGACTCAAACACAGTAAATTTGTTCATATCTGTGATGATTTTTAAAGCGGTTCCAAAAAGTTCAAAAATCCAAAAATTGTTTTATAAACTAATGTATAACTAGCGTCAACGAACTGGTTACTTAAAAATCCTATAGAAGTACGAGTATATGTGGAAGAATCTCAATAATACTGGTTTCAGAAGTATTGGCGACATCGTTTGGTCCTCGTCTGTCTTTAAAGTAGCAGAAGTAGTTGTGATTACACTCGTTCTATGACTAGTTATTTTAGAAATAGTTCTAAAAATTCTCCGGGGGAAGAACTAATTTTAGTAATGAATATAATTTAAAGAATGTATTAAAAAAAGTAATGCATTTTCAGAACCGCTACAGACTGCATCAGCACTCTTAAGTTGTCCATTTGATGTAAACCTACTTTATTATTCATATAAAATCCGGTCGCATAAATGTTTTAATATTTATGTAACACAAGGCGCTATTGAATACTTTTGAATCACATTTATTAATATTGAAGAAAACTAAAATTCATTTCGATTCACTTGAAGGAAGCTGTGGACAATTAGGGGAGTTCATATATTTTTCCATTACGTCTACCTGTTTTCTTCGATACCAAGCCATTACAGCTTTTTAGTAATTACAGGGAGCTAAATCGGGCCAAAATTTTACTGAAGAGTGATGATTTCTAATAAGTGGTTGCAAAGTTTCTGCTGGCATTATTTTATATAAATAACGAAAGTCATAGTTGTAGCTTTATTTTATAACATCATTTACAGTACTTTTTAGATGTTTTAGCTTTTTTTTTTTTGCAATCGTTAACAATGTCGGTTTATCAAGGAATTTGTGCACGATTTTCTACTATTTTGATGTTTGATGTTGACACTGAAACACAGGAAGGTTTTTGTCGAATAATTATTTTGTCTTAACTTTATTTGTAGTGAAACCATTTGACAATGAGAGAAAATTGGGTTAGAAAATTATTTTAATTCTTGTTTATAAAGCAGCCCATATACGTTTCAATTCAATTGGCAACTGAGTCGGTTCCCAGCAAGCCATATGAGTCCGAAGAGAGTCTTTTCTGACACCTTTTTCGAAGCGTTAACGCTCTTTATGAGCCCAAAAAACAATCATAATCGAAAATGGTCCGTCAGAAAGAGCTCTTAGATAATGTCAGAAAAGAGTTTTTTTATGAGGGTTTTTTTGGTCTCTGAAAGAGCTCTTAGATAATGTCAGAAAAGTGTCTTTTGGGCTCTGTGTAATCTTGTTTTTATCATTCTTGTGTGGTACAGCTATGTTTTTTTTTTGTTCGAAGCACAAATAACAGGATAACAACGCTTTGGTAAACACATAATTAAGTGGAATTTCTGAGTCATACTGCGTGCCGACTCAGGACAGTAACAAGCAAATTTTTCTTCGCTCCGAAAATGCTCCTTAGTTGGACTCTTTTCTGACTCCTTTTTCGGAGCGCTACTAGAATGGTATGCTGGGTTGTTGTGCAAACCAAAGCGTGTATTGATTAGTTTGGCAATTGACGAATTGGTTGAAGAAAAATCAAAAGATTTTGATTTTTTCAAGTTGACTAACAAGTCTTTCAATTCGATTGTACTGTATGTGTTCGAGTCTCGTGATTAGATGTAGATTTGTAGTTTTCTTTTGCAAAGCAAAAGTTGTTTATTTTTAAAATCTTTTTTGATTTTAGTGAATTTTAAATAAAAAAAAGCATCTTCATTTAGCCTTGTGAAATTTTTAAAGTCGTCCGGCTCTATTGTTTTTAGTTCCCCTATTAAATTTTTATTTGAATTTTTTTTCTTGTTCTTCAACTGTCCTTTTGACCAAATTCTTCGTCGCTTTTCTTTTTCTTCATCACTAAGACATTCTGCAATAACCATTAGTGCAATTATTTTTTTTTTCAGCCATTAAAGTTTTTAATTTTTAAATTTGTAGTTGTAAAAAAATAAAAATTCGACAGTTGAATGCAAATCCTTGAATTCAGTTTAAGAAGTGTGTGGGCAAGAGTCAATTCAATTGAAAGACTCAATTGACGATTGAATTGAAACGTGTATGGGCTGCATAAAGAAAGCTAATCTTATTTGATCAGAATATTTTCTTAAATAAATGACTTTATTTACAACCTTTTAATGGGTTAAATACTTAAATCTTAATAGCGTTTAAGTAAGTTTCCATTATTTCTCATTATTGCAGTTCCAAGGAAATCTAAGCCATTTTTTTTTCAATTTATAATAACAAGTAAAAGTATTTTTATTTACAATTTTATTACTTAATTAAAGTTCTTTTGTTGTAGGTTTTAGTTAATATTTAAAAACTTCTTCAACTTATTTACCAATAAAAATAAGCAAATGATTTTTGGAAAATTGAAAACGGAGTTTTTTTTAAGAAAACCAAATAAATTGCTCAAAATTAATAAACACTTTGTTCGTAATGTTGTAAAAAGATAAACGATTTTAATTTAGTTTATTTTTTCCATTAAACTGATTTCAATTTATTTTATTTTTTCCATTAAACTGATTTCTACAAGCCACAAGTCATTGACTTGCAATGTATGTATTTATATTAGATTATTTATATGCTTTCATACATATATAAATAAATAAAGATGTGTTAATGTCTTTAACTTTCATAGAATACATACATATACTGTGAGCGTCAAAATAAAGTCAACACCACATATTATTAAAATAATATAAAATAATAATATCTACATATATTCAAGTCTAAATGACTGAATTCACAAAAAACAAAAAAAAAAAAACAAAAGTGTATAAAAATTTAATTGTTTTATTTTTAAAATAGACCAATTTTTACGCCTCAAAATAAAGTAAACAGTGGCAACATCCTTATGCAATAAAAACCCCTGACATTACAAAAGTACTCGTAGTAGCAATTCCTTGAATTTTTGAAAGTATAACAGT
This sequence comes from Bellardia bayeri, assembly GCA_950370525.1. Classification (NCBI taxonomy): domain Eukaryota; kingdom Metazoa; phylum Arthropoda; class Insecta; order Diptera; family Calliphoridae; genus Bellardia; species Bellardia bayeri. Next base: position 53,025,543 of record OX493267.1, on the reverse strand, counting down.
AATATTGAAACTTTCATAATTAATTAAAAGAGATTAAGTAAGTTGTGACGTTAAGTAGCGAAAAATTTACAATGGCAAGACAAACATCAATTGTGACTTGGCAAATCATAATAGACTTACATAGAACAGGTAAATCCCAACGTTAAAAAGGTAAAATCTTATAATCACTGTACAATAAAAAACAAGTAAGAAAGTATAGTCGGTCAAGCCTACACCCAGTATATGCATCAAACAGTTTTTCACAAATGTGCGCTATATGGGAGATATGACCTATTATGGACCGATCATCCAAAAATTTAGTGTCATGATTTTTGTGAATATAAATATTGTGTATGTTAAACTTTATCTTCATATAAATATGTATGGAGGTTAAATTTGATTACGGGAGGGTCTTATATGGGAGTTTCGACTAATTACGGACCAAACATTATAAAATTAGGTGTCATTATTTCTGCATATTATTTGTGTCGAATTTTATTTGAATACCAACATTCTTACGAAATTTATGACTGTTAAAGTGCTTTTCGGAAGTGGGCCATTTATGGGAGCTACGACTTATTATGGACCAATCATAATAAAATTGTACAGTATTATATGTATGTATATACACAAAACATATTTGTGTTCCATATTATTTGGATATCAACATTTTTGAGAGAGTTATGCTCTTTAAAGTGATTTTCGTAAGTGGGCCTTATATGGGAGCAACGACTAATTATAGACCGATCTGCACAAAATTTGTAGATGTGATTTGGCTTCATTTACCACTTATGTATGATGAAATTTGTTTGTTTCCTTGCATAATTCAAACATTTATGAGCGGTAAACCCCAATTTCGGGAGGACTTTTTTATGGGGACCAGGTAAAATAATGGACCGATTTCCACCAGTTTCAATCCCATCCATCCTTGGGCCGAAAAAATATCACTTACCAAATTTTATCAAAATATCTTCAAAATTGCGCACAAGCTTTACATGGACAGCCAGCCAGCCAGCCAGACGGACGGACGGACATCGTTAAATCGACTCAGAAAGTGATTCTGAGTCGATCGGTGGGTGTTGGACCAATATTTCTGGGCGTTACAACCATGAGCACAAATCCAATATACCCTCCCCACTATGGTGGTGTAGGGTATAATTATAGACAAGTATACCAAAACACAATACCGTAGAAAATTTGCCTGTTGCAAAACGACCAAAGTGTATTACAAAAACTGAAGTAAGAGCTACAGTAGAGGAACTAAGAGCAAACCTAATATCTTCTGATGTAAAAATAACTGAAAATGTTGCAAACGCTTTTGGAAAATCCGTAAGCGCGAGTATAATTAGAAGATCTTTGCATCGAAATGGCCTGTTAGAGTGCCATGTAAGAACCCCTTTATATCAAAGTACATTCAAACCATACGAGCCTTAAAATTCTTTGCAATAATATTCTTTTCACCGATGAGAGTTTAAGAAATTTGTAGTCAGAAACCTCCCAAAAATATTGCGAACCAAGAACGATGCCTTTAGCAAGACGGTAAAACATGGTGGCTGTATAGCGGCATTAGTCTTCGATAATTTTATATAAGTATATAGAATCTATAGGCACAATGAAAAAGAAAATTATCACGACGTTTAAAAAAAAAACAATGTAATAAGTGTAGAGAAATTAGAACTAGTGCGTAAGTGGATTTTTCCAACAGGGCAATGATCCTAAGCATACCAACAAAATTGTTGTTTAGGTTATTATTGCAAGCAATCAGGGGTGTCATAGAAACCAATATTGTCAGAATTGGTTTTAAAACCGACAAGAAAAAATGCTTTGGTGTCATAGGGCACTGCTACACGTTCGAGATATTTCTAGTAACACGATATTTATTGAACTTGTAGCAGTGCCCTATGACACCAAAGCATTTTTTCTTGTCGGTTTTAAAACCAATTCTGACAATATTGGTTTCTATGACACCCCTGATTGCTTGCAAGAATAACCTAAAGACGGTAATACAGGATGAATGGAATAAAATTTCGCCTGATTTTATAAAAAAACCCATTGAATCTACATATGACTAGATGATTGCCAAATGTGATAAAGGCAAAAGGACTACAAATATAATGTTTAACATAATTTTAATATACCTGTTTACTTTATTTTGTGGTGAAATATCTGGTACTTTACCGTTTAAAATTGAATATATGTTCCTGATCTTATTATTTTAACTTTGTACTTGTCGTATATATAATAAAACATTTTTTTCAAACAAGGTGTTTACATTATATTGACGCACACAGTATATTCATATGTATGTATGTATATAACATAATGTGGAATCATGTTTTCATTATTTTTTTTTTCTTAAAAATATGAAACATGGAAACTGTAATGAACTCAAGGACATTTTTGTTGTTGTGCCGTGTAGTTTGCTGTTGTTGATGTTCATTTAAAATTGTTTGTCTCAGACTCAAGGTCTTGATTTTTATTACCAAATTTATTCAAAGTATTTCATTATGCTTTTAATATTGATTTATAGAAATACTCGTACTTACTTTTCTAATATTTAAGTTTATATTTATATATTTTTGATAGATTACGCACAATAACTTTAAGTATTTCATAAAAAAGAAATAACTCTTTTGTTTCATATATGTACTCGTATCTCAATCTTGCGGCACCTAGGGGCGAAAATATCTTGACGAACAATATATAAGATTTACATTTTTAATGTAAAGCGATACATTTTTATCGCATCATTCATTATCAGCTCCATATAGAAGGAAATTTGCATAATTCTTTATTCAGTTTATATTTACGATACGATTTGAGGTTGCTACGAAAATAACTGATTGAGGCTTAAGAAATGGATTCAAAAGATCAAACCAAAATGTTTAAAGTAAATTTAGTTACCCATAAGAGGAGCACTATACGATTTTAAGCTAATACATGCCATTACTTAAATGTATGACTTTCTCATGCAGAATTGTTTTTGGCACCTTTTAGGCAGTCTGTTACCGGTCACGGAACTAACTCAAAAAGGCATTCCAAAACTTTTCGTTTTATCATTTTTCGTAAATGTCTTTGTCCAACATTTTTTTAAATAATTTTCGTTCTCAGTCAAACGAAAGTTTTCGAGGTAAAAAAAAAAATCCAATTTCAATTAATTAACAACCAAATTACAAACAAATATAAGTTCTTTATTTTTCGTTCGAGTTTCGATTTTAATTAATTTTAGTTGGAACAAGTAAAGGCAGAACTATTTTAGATTTGTAAGTACCAGTTTACACGAAGCAATTCTTTGAACTTAGCTGATTACCTTTTAGAGATCGGGGTGAGGGAAAGACAGCACACAGTACACACTTGATTGTACTAGCAATTCGTGTAACTCTCTTATTCCTATTACATATGTATGTATGTGTATACAAATGTGTGTAGAACGATTAAGGCATAAGGTTTGTGCTGTGTAAACACTGAAGAAATTTCAAGGAAAAATTGTATTAATCTTTTCAATGAAAATTGCTTCGTGTAAATTGTGACTAAAGACGTAATCACTAAATAAAATATATTTGAACTTGTTTATTAATTTAAAAAAAAAAACTTTTCCTATTTAGGCCAAAGCACAACAAATATTTAATTTTAATGTTTTCCATTCTGTTTGATCTTGCAAAACTCTTGTAAGAGGAAACAACGTCAACCAAATTTGTGCTAAAACAAGTGGTTACGCTTTTTTAAGTAAATATTTGCCAAGTGTGTACCTTGTGAACCATCCAAAATTAAACTTATTTTTAGTGCTAAAAAAGCACTTAAAACATATTAAGCAAATGAAAAGTTTTTTGAAAAGTTTTCAACAAGAACCTTGTTTTTCAACAGGGGCATATTGAAATAAATTGAAAGTTTTAACATTTTAGTTGCTGACATATAAGTAATAGAAGTGATTAACGACATAAAGCAGCCATTTTGTTAGAAAGAGATTGAAAATTTTGATAAAACCATCGATAGCTGTATGCATTGTCGTGTTTAACATCTGTTTGATATTATTTTTCATTTACATAAAAAACTTTTAAATTACTCATATAAAATATTTATTTTATATAAATTTGAAAACCTAAGTTCTTTTTGAAGACCCTATATTTTAACAAAACATTTCATAACTTAAGGCAACGAAAAATGTAGCTAGAAATCGAACTATACAACCCTTGCCAACCTATAGATAATAAAAAAGACGAGCAAAGCTATTTCAACAGTTTATTATCACCCTAGCAAGGACTAACTGAAACAAAAAAAAAAGAACACATGACTGTTTTTTTTATGTTTTTGGGTATTTGTAGGGTTTCATTAAACAAATTAAAGTAATGGGGTAAATGAATGATATTCGATATTTTTCACGTCATTGACACAGTGTTGATACAGGATGTTTTATATATTTTACAGCACAAAATTTAAAAGAGAACACAAACCTTAATAGCAGCAAATTAAAATGTTTAGTACAACATTTTTGTTTATAATTATTTAAATTTCTTACTTATAAAACACTAAATTTATGTTAATTATTGTTTCTTGCTTTTATGGTCAGCATATGTTAATAAAAATTATTTTAAACTTGCGCTACGCTTTACTTTGACTGCTTTATAATAATTGGGAAAATAATCTGTACAAAGAAATTTTCTTTTTTTTTCACTAGATTGTCAGCTTAATTGAAAATTAATATAAAATGCATCTAAAGTTGCAAAGGAAAAAAGTCATTATTGTTGCGTCACGCTTTTGTAGTTTTCTTTTTTCGTGTCATTTGTCACTTTACAGTGTTTTATTATGAATAAAAAGACAGTAAAAACTAAAAAAATAAAAGTGAAAATTACATACATTTTCTTGATACCAGTTGACACCTTTTGTAAATTACAAACATTTCAAATGTTACACAGAATTCAGTCTGTGTACGTTGCTGCGTTTCGAAAAGTATGACAATGTGTAAGGATGTGTGTGTATGTGTAGTATGTTGAGTTTGTTTCACAATTTCAAAGAATTTGACACCTTGGGAAATTTCAAAACCATTATTTACTTGCACTTTTTTTTATTATTATTTTTAAACTAACTCCTGTTTAAAGTCTTACTACACACATTCACAACTGAGTGTGTATTTTATACTCTTGTGTTTGTGTTTGTTAATATTTTACTTATGAATTGGTATATTCTAATGTTTAATGAGTTTTTTATGTAAATATATAATTTTTCTGAATACTTCAAACTTTCACACGCACAAAAGCGCACTTTATCTAAAACGCATAAACTTTTTTGTGCTTTTTTTATTTTTTGTTTGCTTTAGAAAATCGCTAATATACTTGTAATGTTTAATTGTATTTTTCCGTTTCCGCTATTAGCGTTTAAATGCGTTTCCACAACCGTTTACTTGTAAAGAATTCTAGCAACTGATTATAGCCAAACTGCTCCGTTTAACAATAGACTCAACAAGTTGTTTTATTCATTTCAACAGTTGGTTGATAATAAATACATGCATGCTTACATAAACTCATACTTATTATGAATGCCTGTCTGCCTTTTGCCATTTAATTGTGACAATATATAATTAAATTTTCTTCAGTCCTTTATTTTTATTGCTCACTGTTAACGAGGCTTGCTTGGTAATTAGTTGGCCTGGAATTTCTATTGCTGCGATTTGTAAATCGAGCAAATAAACTAAATGCTGTATTCTCATTCTATCTGGAACTTAGAACTGGTTTCTATTCCTTTCAGCTCGAGTAACGTCATTCTATTAATTTTAAGTTATATATCGTCAGCTAAAGTCCAAAAGACCTTAAATAAAAAATTCAAAATCGTTTTTTCCAAATTTTTTTTTTACCAAATAATAAAATGGATACCGATAGTGAACATTATTGAACATTTAAATGCTGTTACCGCTAAGCTTCCGTTGCGCAAATAACAATTAGCATTATCGTTGCCTTTTAACTGCTTCGTTTACATACAACAGAAGATACAATTTGCAACACATTTTATTTATGTTTTTTTCGTTCAAATCACTTACCCATCCACCCACTCATATGCAAACATACGCACTTTCACTCAATTTCAAATATTTAACTGTCCATTTGATAAAAACAACAGTAACATTAACACATCATTCTCTGACTGTCATTTACTTAATTTTACGGTTTCACCCAATAAACGTCAATCGTCAAGTCAAGGAGAAGAATTGTAAAGAATTTTTAAACGAACCAGTTCTAATTATCGACCCAATAATTATCTACAAGACTACTTGACTAATTACAAGGCAATTTATGCTTTGAGTAGGCTGTTATTTCTATATCACATGTCAATAAAAATCTCCAGTTTTTAGAAAATCAAATAATTTTAAAACAAAATAAATTATCCAACACATTAAGAATCCACCCAATTATCTACTATTTGGGATCTATAGAATATTATAAAGCTATGTATAGGCGGTTGTCAGATATTACAACGTTGTCCGAAAAATGTTCAGAAAATATCTAACAACCGTATGAACTTTAAATTTTTTTCTTCCAACGTTGTAAGAAAAAGCAAAAACGTTGTAAGAAAAAGCAAGCAATATTGTCAGACATCTAACAATCGTGTAAACACAAATTTTTGTCATTCTCATTGTTTTAAGACAATTCTCAAACACTTTTCATTGTCATATGTGCAAAGTTTATGCATCTGCCAATGGCAGCATTGTCATAGAAACTTTTTCTAAATGCAACTCTGTATACGTAAATAAACAAACAAGTGTGCATTAATAACATTTTGGAAAAACAATTTCGGTTGACAGATAAATTTATTGTGTGACAATTGTGTGCCAATAAAGTTTTCTTACAGTCGTCTGAACGGACAATTTACCTTTTGCTAACAATTGTTCAATGTCAGTACATTGCTAGCACATTGTTAGATCTTTCAGTTCAACTATAGAAGTCAAACAATTGGATACAAGTCTTTAACAAATGCATTTGAAAAGATCAATGTTTTTAATATCAATTGACTGATTATTTTGTAGGATGGCACAATTATGCTAAACTGGGGCATACGGTTTTGATTTCCCGGTAGATTAAGTTTAAATATAATATATATATAATTATAATGATCATGGACAATGAAGATTGCTGATGACGCCTTTGGCAGGGAAGAAAATGCATTCCAATTTGCCAATTGTTCCAGTACTTTACAATAGTATTCTTGATTATTCGAACTATTAGCCTGAATACAAAACTTTTCTCTTAAAAATATAATAATTATATTTAACAATAAATATAAAAGGTCAAAGGTCAATTTGATGATTAGGTCAATTAAACTCCTATTATAATATGTACATGTTAAAATCAGTGTAAATTGTCTTATGTGGAATATACTGGACCTTAGGGATGGGCAAAAAACATCGATGTTTTAAAAACACTCGATGTATTGTGTCGAAACATCGATATAACCCGATGTTTATTTTGCTGCTAAACAATCGGAAAACATCGATGTTTTCTTTCGATGCATCGAAATGACAAATTGTATACAAAACGTGTATATTAGTATATAAACGTATATACATATCTAACATTTTAGACCATCGATTTAATAAAATGCACTTTAATGATGCAATTGCCGTTGCTGTATCAAAGATCAAGGAATTAATGAAAAATACTCTTTTGCAAAGTGAAGATATTGAATCTGACTCAGAAAAATGCGATAAATATGAGGATACTTTTTCATTATGGACTAGCCAGACTTCAAATGTACTTGAAGAAAATTTTATATGAAAATTTTGTCTAAAAGCACACTTCAAGCCTACTTTATATTTTATAAATACGGCAGATTAACTTGACAACAAATTCAAAAACAAATTGCAGAATTTTATGAAATTGATATCTTCAAAATGAAAATATATGGACAATTGGTTAACAAGGAAGGACATGGTTTCAATATAAATACATGCATATATGTTTATTGGGTATTTTCCAATTAGTTGTGAGCTAAAACAAAAACAACTATATATGTACATACCATACATAAACTTTGAAATTGATACACCCCGGTACTTAGTAGTTTGTCTAACCAAGTGACACTTAATGTCATTTACATCTACTATTTACATTTAACCATTTCTTTTTTTAATTTTTTATTTTCATATGTTAGAAAAATACAGACGTTAAAGTACATAAGGATAAGTCTATATACACAAAGAATATATTATTCTTTGGCAAATTTATATGTTAATTTGTTAGACTAAAGGAAAATATGTACATACATATATAGATTTGAACACAATCGCCCAAAAGCAATGTCTCATTATGACTTTGTGACTTCTATAAATGATGATTTTTGTTTAAAAATTTAATTTGTTTTTTTTTATATTGCAGCCCTAAAAAAGTTATATACTTCATTCAGAGTAAGAAATACATATCTATCATTCTCAGTTGAATGTAGGTTAGTGATGATTTAAATAAATGATGCAAAAATGTGTAATTTTGATAAAATAGTAAAATGATTGAAAAAGGGTTCAGCAGAAAAATAATAAATTTAATAAAATGTAATCCATTTCCAGCTTAATTACGCGCAATTAATTTAACTATTTTTAAAACAAGTAAGAAAGTATAGTCGGTCAAAATTTATGATCGTTAAAGTGAATTTCGAAAGTGGGCCCTATATGGGAGCTACGACTAATTATGGACCGATCACAAGAAAATTGTACCGTATTGTTTGTATACATATCAAATATATTTGTGTTACATATATTTGAATACCAACATTTTTCAAAGAGTTGTGCTCTTTAAAGTGATTTTAGGAAGTGGGACTTATATGGGAGCTACGACTAATTATGGAGCGATCTGCACAAAATTTGTAGATGTGCTTTGGCTTCATTTACCACGCATTTGTGATTAAATTTTTTTTGATACTTGCATAATTCAAACATTTACGATCAGTAACCCCAATTTGTATGGGGGCCAATTGAAATAATGGACCGATTTCCACCAGTTTCAATCCCATCCATCCTTGGGCCGAAAAATATCATGTTTTATCAAAATATCTTCAAAATTGCGACCTGTACTTTGCGCACAAGCTTTACATGGACAGCCAGCCAGCCAGACGGACGGACGGACATCGTTCGGTATAATTTAAGGTGGGTGTTGGATCAATATTTCTGGGCGTTACAAACATCAGCACAAATCCAATATACCCTCCCCACTGTGGTAGTGTAGGGTATAATGATGCAACAGAGATAACCTTAGTATATGATTATAATCTTTTTCGAGACAATGATTCTTTTGTATTGAGAAATCTGAATAAAAAAAGAACAATGTTTGCAATTTCAGCAATTGCGAAAAAAATTTAGCAAATTTCAACTTAACTGAAGCCGGTTTCTATCCCCAGGCACCAGCCATGTAACTAGTTCTGCTTTATTTATCTCGAATTTAAAAAGTATCATAAAGACTGGTTTTTAAGAGCCTTCGGATTTGATAAAAAAAAACATCAAATTTAGAGAAATTTATGAAATCTTTTTTTTAATCGATATAACGATCTGCGAGCGCGGTTTGGAAACTTCTTAGCCTAGCGCAGCAAGAGAATAGTTAGTTTTTCAAAAACATTTTTATCCCTTGATTAAAATAGTTTTCCTCAAGGACTTCAAAATAGTGGTTTACAACTGTAATTGTATCTTCATTTGAAGTAAAACGCTTGCCAGCTAGAAATTTTTTGAGTTTTGGGAACAGGTAAAAGTCACTGGGAGCTAAATCAGGAGAATAAAATGGGGTTTCAAGTAACTCGTACTTTAATTCGTTGATTTAAAGAAATTTTCATTCTTAGGGGTTTTTGCTCGACTGTTAACAAATGCGGCACCCATCTTGCAGAAAGCTTTTTTATCTGTAGTTCTTCATGCAGAATTATTTGGACTCGATTATTTGAGTTGCCCATGATACATATTAGCTATTTTACGCTATTTTATTCGTCGATCATTTAATATAATATCATGCACTTTGGCTACAATTTCTGTAGTTGTTGCTGTTTTTGGACGTCCACTACTTGCTTCATTCTCAATGCTTGTACGACCACGTTTAATTTCAGCAACACAAAATTTTTCTGTTGCATATGAAGGAGCACTTTCACCTAACACATTCCTTTTTTAAACCTTTTTTATTTCAATATTAATGACACCACGAATTTCTAATGTTTCCATTGTAAAAAAATCGAGGGTGCGTCTTGTTTGAACACCTGTTTCTATATAAAGGAGTTGCCAGATCGAAAAGAAATTTAACATGTGTTAATAGCAGAGATGGAAGTTTCCAAAACACTTTTGTTTATACCGCGCTTTCTGTTCTAGGCTAAGAAGTTTCCGAACCGCTCTCGTATATAATGAAATGTTTTAAGATAATTTCATGTAAACATTGACCACGGCTACATCTCAAATGGTTCATACACTGGGTCCAATTTCGACATACTCTCTCTAACATATCGGCCTCTATCTCACGAATAACATCTTCATTATCCCCTATAAATATGAACCTTAACATAGCCCATCAAGAAATAATCTAAAGGCGTTAAATCATAAGGTATAGGTGACTAATTGACCGGCATCAAACGTGAACGAAAGTTTTAACCGAGCTCACCTCTCAATTGAACCATTGTTTCTTTTCCATTTTTGAGCAAACAAAAAAAAAATGTAACCATCGCACAGTAGCACTCGCCATTCCCAGTAACGTTCCTGGCTTCGTCGTCTTTGAAAAAGTGCGGTTCAATTATGCCACCGTCCTATAATTGACACCAAACAGTGCATTTTTTGTGATACCTTGGTAGTTCTTGCTGCTCTTCACACCAGATACGACAATATTGATTGTTTAAGTATCCATTCAACCTGAAATTAGTTTCTTCGCTGAATATAATTTTTCGATAAAAAAGTGCACGATGCATTTTGAAAATAAAATTCAATAATGTGCAAGCGTTGCGTTGTCCGTTTACAAGTTGATTCGTGGTTAAACTGAACATATTTAATAGTAACATGTTACTTCGAAAAACAGTCTCGCCAAAAAGAAAGTTGCTAAAAAATCACCCCTAAGGTACGGTCGCACTTGGCAAATAATTACTTGTTTTAGCACAATTATGTTTGACGTTGTTTACTCTTACAAGAGTTCTGCAAGATCAAGCAGCATCAAATAAAATATAAATAAATATTTGTTGTGTCTTGTCCTAAAGAGGTAAAAATATTTTATTTAGTGGTTACGTCTTTTCCGCAAATATTTTCCAAGTGTGACCGTACCTTTAGAAACACTTACACATACTTATGCCCAAATTCTCAGTCATTAGTTAACCATTGGTTAACTAAAATACAATTTTTTAACTATTACTTGTTATTCTTATGGCAAACTAAGCATTGCAAATAAAGAATCATTAGTTAAGTAGTTGTCATTAGCTAACTAAAGACTGTGAATCCGGCCATTAATGTTACTTTTCAACACCTCCTCAAAATTTTACCAATTGTCTATATTAAAATTAATGTGATTTTTAATGAATTATATATTAAATTGTTACATAAAAATAAATAAATAAAATGATAAAAGCTCCTGGAAACATAATCAATGACATATCAAATTAACATTCCTATAATTATTAACCCAAACCCGACATGATTAAAGAAAACTTTGCTACCAGTTGCAATAATGCAAGACCAACAATAAATAAAATTAATACAATAACCGTATATTTTACAACTTTGGGCAACAAAATTATTTTGGTGGCTTTCCAGGGATTGGTAAAGGGATTGAAAGAAGCTTCGGGTCGTCTGAGATCAAAAAAGAAATAAAACATTAATAAGAAAATAAATACACATTTTTATAAAAAAAAAACATACTTTGGTTCTGTTAAAGCAGAGGGACCATTTCTGCCCAAACCCACAGCTGCCAACGAAGCCTCTGCCTCTGTCAACAGCTCCAGTTCTAAATAAATTTTACCCGCCAAACCTACATGACCCGTTTTCTTAGAGTTCTTTACATTTCCTCTTGCGGGAAACCAACCTTTCACCTTTTTCTCTTTAAATAGATTTATTAATTTTCTTTGGTTTTTCACTTTTGCCACCCTGGTAGTGGTAGAGCCATATGAAGTAATTGAATGTGTTATATCTGCCAGTTCACATTTTTTAACGTTTTCATAAGGTTCCGGAAAACCTGATAGATTGATTTCCAAGGATGCTAAAAAGTCATCGGCCGATATAAAATCTTTATCCCAGATTTGTAATGTCAAAATTGGAGGCTGCTTCATTTCGTATTCCTCCATTAAGCCAGTGTGATGTTTTGTAATTACCTGCAGCAGAAAAATAAATAAAAGTTACATTTATGAATTAATGTACTACTCAACTCAACGCTAAGAAGATAAATATTCTTCTACATGTGTATGTAATATGTAAGTGGGGAAATAATTACTCCCGGCCCACGATGTCGAACGATAACGTTCGCTTAGATAAGACTCAAGACACAAACTTTTTATCGTATCTATTTTTTATTCAATCAAGTTTGTTTATTCCACAATCAAGTTTGTGTCTTAAGTCTTATCTAAGCGAACGTTATCGTTCGACATCGTGGGCCAGGGGGTAAGTGTATGTACTGATAAATTCTAATAAATATTTATTTATGCATACATATGTATAAATGTTTAAGGTTGTTGTAACTTGTAATTTTCATACAAGCATGTTTTATGTTATTTGTACTCTTAATAAATGTATAAATATCTTATGTTCATTATTTTTAGGTTACGGCTCCTTACAGCCAAGAATAATATAAATTTAAGAACTTTGGCATCGCTTTGTTAATGCAAACGATTTGTTAAGGCAACCAAAATATGGAATTCTAAAATAGGCTCTAGATGCTTTAATAGTAGTCTAAATTGCTGCAGGAATATAATCTGTGATCACTTAAATTTCCTATTAAAAATTTATTTGTTGTATGTCCGCTTTCACACTCTTCAACTCTGACTCGTCAAGGCAAGTATTTTTGAATGAGAAGGGAAATGAGAATAAAAGGGGTACAAACTTGACGGTACTAGTCAATTTTTTATTTCCTTTTCTTTTTTTTTTCTTTCATGAATGTTGCTTTGCATTAAAAAGGACGAAAATTAAATTGATGTGTGTGAATGAAATGGCAAGTTCAAAAGAGAATTGAAGAAAAACTGGTCAGTTACAACTGTAAAGTGTGAAACAAGACTATGGAATTATAAAAAAAGTTCTAGTGGTCTAAATTGATAAAGAAGATGATCTGTGATCTGTTATATTTTCCACCAAAAACTTATTTTTTTTAACGAATTCTAAAATATCTTTTAGATCTAAAGCTCGGATCACTCTATCTTTCAACAGACCAAACATCTATTTAGATTTGATAAATTTTTTATCTATATATATAAAAATGGTGTAAAAATGTATAGTAATTCATAAAATGACAACGCATGGGTCGATTTCTGTAAAATTTTTTGTAAGTTATTCGTATTTTCAATGAGAAGGTTTTTACGGAAGAAACTTTTGGAAAATCCCTCTGGAAAAGTCCGAAAATTGGAAAAATCGAAAATCGAGTTTTCGTATGAAATTATTCCTTAATGGCTTTCTAAATCAAAAAATAGAAAGTTCTTAGTGTAAATCATGGGAAATTGCGGAAAATGCGAAATGCTGAAAATTGGAAAATCTCTCCGCAAAAGTCGGAAAATTGATTGTTTTGTACGAAATTTTGTGTAAAATTATTACTTAATGGCTTTCCAAATGAAAAAATAGAAAGTTCTTGGTGTAAATCATTGAAAATTGCGGAAAATGCGAAATGCGGAGAATTGGAAAAATCGAAAATTAATTTTTTTGTACGAAATTTTGTGTGAAATTATTCCTTAATGGAAAAATAGAAAGTTCTTGGTGTAAATCATGGAAAATTGCGGAAAATTGGAAAAATCGAAAATTGATTTTTTTTTGTACGAAATTTTGTGTGAAATTATTACTCGCGCGTTAATACCATTATCTCTTACGGATAATCAGGCTCTCCTGGTGTCGCTGCCTTCGAGAGTCTTGCGACTCACTCGCATTGGTTAATGTTTGGCGTCGTTCAACTGTACCGCGTTACGGTTTCTCGAAGTTTGCATTGACCACATGCTATCGTTTTTTATATATAACCTATAAGTTTCGTGGTGGAGTACCAAACACATTTTGGATCTTGTTGGAAACCATTAAACTCAGAGGTTTTTTTTTTTTTTTATAGCCTTTATTTATTTATTGAATCTTCATATAATGAAATGACAATAAGTATTCAAATCTTAATACTAAAAAGAAAATAATAAGCCCAGCCAGTGCTAGACAAAAATTTTATGATACTAAAAAAATTTCACATCAACTGATCCAGTCATCTATTTTGCGCTTGAGTTAAAGCAAGGGTATCCCTCCTTCTCAACCGATTATGGCCACTAAAGTTAAGGATGTCTCGTGCAAGTGGGTTTGGGTGGTGTTCAAGTTGGTGACATACTTTGACGCGTGTTTTGTAAATTCAACTTTTACTGATGGCACGCATAGATCTTTGTGAATTCGAGAATTTTTAACATACCATGGAGCTGCAGTAATTATACGTAGAATTTTATTTTGACCCCTTTGAATTTTTTCAATGTTTGATGCTGAGGCAGTACCCCATAATTGAATTCCATAGCACCAGATTGGCTTTAGAATTGCATTGTACAACAATAGTTTGCAGTCCAACTTTAGTGAAGAATTTCTGCCAATTAGCCAATTAAGTTGCACTGCTTTTAATCTCATCTGTGTAAGTTTCGCTTCAATATGAGACTTCCAAGTTAAACGGCGGTCGAGGTGAATGCCGAGGTATTTGACTTCATTATGTTGAGGAATAATTTGATTATTTATTTTGATGAACGAGCAAGTTTCTTTTCGCAATGTGAAAGTGATATGAATACATTTCTGTTCATTAACCCTGATTTTCCAAAGCTCTAGCCAATTCTCTAGTTTATAAACATAATTCTGCAAATTCTGTGATGCTACTTGGTGGTCCTTGTGAACGCTGATAAAGGCTGTATCGTCTGCGAAAGTTGACGTGTGGATTTTGAGGTCTGACGGCATGTCGGAGGCATAAATCAAATATAAAGTAGGACCCAGTATGCTACCCTGTGGCACACCTGTTTCAATTGGCTGAGCGGGGCTTAAAAAATTGCCTTCTTTGATTTTAAATTTGCGACCGTATAAATAGCTTTCCATAAGTTTATGGGTGTTAGCAGGCAGAGTTAATTTTATTTTGTGCATTAAACCGTCATGCCAAACTTTGTCGAACGCTTGGGACACATCAATGAAAAGGGCGGAGCAGTATTTTTTGTCTTCAAACGACCCTCTTATCACATTTACCAATCTGTGTGTTTGTTCGATGGTGCTGTGTTTAGCTCTGAAGCCGAATTGATGATTAGGAATGCATTCAGTGTCGTTCAGAATTGGAATCAACTTAGTCATTAACAATTTTTCGAACAGTTTAGAAATTGTCGGCAATAGGCTAATTGGCCTATATGACTCTACTTTGGTGTGATCCTTCCCTGACTTAGGAATCATAGTGATCATAGACACCTTCCAATCTGCAGGATAGTATTCTAGGCGTAAAATAGCGTTGAAGATAAAGAGGATAATTCTTCTAGCTACACGAGGTAACTCCACAAGCATTTTATTGCTGATTTTATCCATACCTGGAGCCTTTCTAAGGTTCAGAGTACCAATAGCGCTTTGGATATCACCAAAGTTTAGTCTTAGAGGTGCAGGAGGTCTAATAACGAGTGGTGGCAAATCAGATACGTTATTTGAGTTGTTTTTAGTAAACACATTTCTTAAATGGTTAACAAATAATGTCCCTTTCTCGGAATCATTTCTAGCCCAGTCACCAGTCGGATTTCGCAAAGGAGGTTTTCCTCTCACTGGTCTTTTTAAACCTCTTGCCGCCCTCCATAACGAGTAGTCAGATTGTGGGGTACTATCAAGACCCTCCAAGTAGGATGTAAGTGAAGCCGTTCTTTGGGTTTCTAAGAAATGTCTTAGTATATCTCTGCATACCCGTAGCCTAGCTTTCAGTTCAGGAGACCTGTGAAGTTGCCACTCTCTTCTCATTCTTCTTTTTTCTGATAGGAGATGTTCGAGTTCAGATAAATAAGTTCTGTTTGTCCTATTTCTACATTCAACGTGATAAGTGGAAGCGTGATGCACAGCTCGTCGAAGGTCCTCGGTAAAGTTGCCAATCGACTCATCGATATCGTCGGTAGTTCTCAACACAATATTTTCCGTGCAATGAGAACTTAAATACTTTTTGTATTTTATCCAGCTTACTCGGGTCTTAGTCATGTTTCTAAATGGAGAGCCACACACTTGAGGGAAATGCATTGAAATGATAGTAGGAGAGTGATCTGAGGACAAGTCTAATGAAGGATCCACTTGCATCCATTCTACAGGGATATTTTTCACTACTCCAAAGTCAATAACATCGGGAATCTTCCGTCGGTCCGTCGGCCAGTAGGTGGGATGTCCGCTTGAGAGTACATCTAAGCCCATTTGAGCAATGGTGTTGAAGAGTACGCGACCCTTTGGGGTTACCAGACGTGAACCCCAAAATGTGTGTTTGGCGTTAAAGTCGCCAGCAACTAAAAATCTAGCTCCAAGGGAATTAAAGAAGTTATGGTATTGGTGTTCTTTTATTGAGAATCGAGGCGGAGAATAAATCGATGATAAAACAAATTTGTATTGACAGAATTCAATGCAAATGTTTGTTGCTTGGAGGTAATCCTCACTTATGTTATTCATTAGATAATGTTTTATTCTGTTCTTTATAAGAATTGCCGAACCTCCACAAGCTCTTCCGCGGGGATCTTTAGTATCGTACAACACGTAGCCATTAATTTTGAAGTACCCTGTCGACGTCAAGTGAGTTTCAGCAATCATCATAACATCAATCTGCTTATCCATCAGGAAGTATTCCAGTTCGTTTTTATGTTGGCGGAGGCCGTTCGCGTTCCAAAAACAAATTTTTAAATAAATCATTTCTTTAAAATGGCTTGCAAGATAGTGGATTGCATTTTCAGCATTTCCTGCATCATGGATGTCATGGTGGTCGTAAAAGTGTTCATAGTTTGGACAAGTGTCTGCAAAGTTGTCTCTAGATTGTTGATATGTGGCTCAGAATATTGCGATATAGGTTCCTGCTCCAGACCTGGCATATTAGATTTGACCACGTTTGCGTAAGAAACTTGTCTAGAATTAGGAGCGTTTACGTGAGTAGTTGGTCGTACAATTTGAGGAAAATTCTTACTCGACGTGAAATTAGGTTGTTGAGGATGGTCAGGTAATACTGGCGACTTATTGGTCCTTATGCCCTTCAAATAAGTATAAACTGGACAACCTCTATAATTAGCGGTATGATTTCCTCCACAGTTACTGCATTTTTTTATTTTTATGTCCGTTTTGGACTTATTACATTGAGCAGTTGCATGTAGTTCCCCACATGCAACACAAACAGACGGCAATTTACAATACGCTTTGGTGTGACCAAATTCTTGACAATTAAGACACTGGACGGGTCCAACACGCTTATGCGGTTCCTCCACGGTAATTCTACGATGCAGAAGATAAATAAGATTGTAAATTGGATGGGACTCGTTTTTCTTTAAGGCAACATCTCCAGGTTCCAATTCTACCCTGAACATGGGCTGAGGAATCTTTTCACGGTTTCTAATATTCACTACGCTCTTGATTTTGAACCCTTTGTCCATTAATCCGTTCTTTATCTCCGCAGGATCAACACATGGGTCTATACCCTTTAGAACGACTTGGAGTCCTTTTGCGCTTTTGAGCTGATAGGTATAGAAATCCCTGGTCTCCCTCTCCAACTGGTTGGACAATTTTCGAAAATCATCTTCCCTATTCACTTGGATCTTTGTCTCGCTGATTTTTCCATGTTTAATTGAGGTTACGCTAAACATGTTCTCACCTATTACAGCAACAATTCCTTGTACCAGTTTATTGGAAGTGGGCTCTCTCAGGTAAATTGGTGGGGGCTTAAACGTCTTTTTCGGTATTTCTGGGTCATCCGTCTGAAGTAGAGCAAATCTGTTTTGATCATTTGGCTTATCACTGCTGACGGTCTTAGGAACTTTATTGGAATTGGAAGACATTTGAGCAGATGTCGGGCTCCTCTGTCGCTTGAGAACGGTGATGTACTTATCCATACCTACTTGTTTTTTGGGTTTGACTGCACTATTTGATGAAGATGATGATTTCTCATCGGATGAGATAACTATATTGGGCGAACAGGAACGGCGCCGTATTTCGGCTTTTGTAGTGAGAAGAGACTCCACGGATTTTCTTAAGGATTCTTCCTCAGAGATCCATAAGTTTTTTCTACTGTAGCTTAGCTCTTTCTCAAAATTACATCTGAGCGGGACACTCATGCAGTTGTTTTGCGATTTTTAAATTACCGAAAAACCACTATTTTTCCACCTATTACGATATCTTTTTTTATATATATATATATATTTTTTTTTTTTTTTCACTTATTACAAGTTTTTTTTTTTATTTTTTTTTTTTCACCTATTACGAAAATTCAGCCGCACTAAAAATAACACGTCCGACCAGTTCAAGCAACACTATGTGAATGAAACTCAGAGGTTGAGTTCGAGAAGTCTGGTTTCCTATTCGATCTTCCTGGATGAGTCTCCTTTTAGGCGTTAGCCGTATATTGATAATGGTGTTATGATATACATATATATCATATATGTATATATATGATATATTAAAATACAAACAAATAATAATGGATATTGCTGAAAATAATACTGCGGTATGTTTTAATTTTGGAAAATATTCATCTTTTATATTTTGTATATTTGCTTTAAAATATTTCTCTCATATCATTTTAAAGTTTTGACAACATAAACATACGACTTTGCTCAAAATTGTGTTCACAACAAGATAGCTTTAATTTACAATGTACAACATACAACATCACTAGTGAATTAAAAAATTAATTTTGGTAAAAATGGCAGTTTGTTCAGTATTTGAATCAAAATTTGTATGCCAAATAAAAACAAACTATTGTTAAGTGCCTATTATTTTAGAGCATATTTTTGGGTGCCTGGTGATCATCGGTTATCGATCGTTCTAGAACTCGAATTTCTGAAATGTTGTTGGTTGGTTTTCGTGGTGGCTCGCTGCGTGCAAGCATTCAAGTATAATCTTTTGATCGCGCTTTAAAAAGGACTACACCACTCAGTGAGATACGACAATAAGACCTGATCAGATCCAGAAGCTAGTAAGTAGGGAGTACTAAATTTAACCTGTCACGTCCATCCGTATCCGATAAAATCACACCATCTAATTAAATTCTGTTTAGTATATGTGTGTGTTGAAAACGAGTTTGTCTAAAACTGTTAAGAGCATTGAGAGAGAAGATGAAATACTGTAGCTTTCTTTTCACGATCCTGGCAACAGCGGCAAACCCTACTTGCATGTTTACCAAACGTCCAGCACTAATATTTTCATCGAGATATCATTTCGTTTCCTACTCAGGAGCTACGTACTATATATTTCATTACATTCTGGCGACATTTGTCTACTAGTCTTGCTTTTGCCCAGAAGGTAGTGTCTGAAGATTTCACGTTTAATGGTCCCAAGCGGCATTGCGGCTGATACGGCTGTAGACACATTTAAAGCGGATCCTTCCCTCGCCTGTTAATGATGTCAGTTAGCCAACCTAACCTAGACAGTTGTTATTGATGTTGTTATAACAGCTAGACTAAATAAGTTTCAATCAGGTCTGGTCCAATAAATTGGGCTACTTCTCCTGGGTTGGTCCATTAATCCATTGGAGGAAGTGAAGTATGGTCGGTCGGACAGTTGAAGATATGGGGGTATCATGAGGACTCTGGCCACATGCTGGGCATAAGCTTGGGACGGCACGGTCTATGAGGGACCAAAAGGCATTAAGTCTGTTGCTACTTTCACACCTTAGTTGTGCCATAACTACTATTGTTTTCTGCTGCAGTTGTTTTTCGGTTTCTGCAATGGGCATTTGGCGACCTCCAAGTACGACATGCGGTACCCTGCGACCGCGGTATTGATGAAGTTTCTGTGAATGTCGTTCAAAGCTCCTACATACGCGTTATGATCTAGTGGATCTTGTACGTACCTTCGTATGCTTTCCTCGTATATTCGAAGGTCCTTCCTGACATGTCTCGGAGGAGACAGCTTGCATGACTCCTTCGATGACATCAAAGGAGGAACTGTTTTGTCAACATGACATTGTTGTTCTCTCTTACACTGTATGTAGTAATATAGCATTTAAGTGACATGACGCATAAAAATACTGGTTAATTTTTCATGAGTGTAATTTTTATCTTCATATAAATTTTGTTTATTATAAGACCACAAGTCGTAAATAAAAGATTTTACTACTCTCTTAGATCTTTAATCGAAACCAAGCTCTACTATGTTCTAGATGCATAAGTATATGTATAAGTTTTTCTTTCACGTGATATTGAACACCTATAAAATCTACTAATTGACGCTCAATTACTTGTAACAACAATATGTTTAAACAATCGTTATGATTAAATCAAAAAATAGAATTCAATTAAAATTAATAACGACGTTCCTTATTTGCATAAGATGTAAATAAAACCATAAAAATTTATAAATTGTATTTTAACTAACCATGTCTTCATGATTTGAATATTTTAAAGGGAACAACATGCGCCAATTAAAAATGCCCTCACCATTTGTGGAACGGTAATGGATATCTGTATTTTGAGCTTCATCAAAATTGCTGCACCAACTGTATTGTTAAAACAAAACAGAAACAGAAATATAAACATAAATACATATTTTTATTTGCTTTACAAAAATATTAGATAATAATTAACAATTTTCCTATAAATTCACTCACTCACCCCTTGACGTAAATATCACTCATGGCGGTACCGAATATATTTTTTTCATCCAAAACTACTTCGTTAACACTGTGAACTATCACACGCAGTTCATAGAGATGAGGTGGCTGCGGTTTAATGTCTATGGGTGGCGGTATATTTAGATTGCCGTCGTATAATTCCAACCATAGTTGTATTTTACCCTTTTTTGCAACGTAGTTTTCAATTTATTATTAACAAAAGGTTAATTAAGGAAATTTATTTATGCAACGTTCATTAGTAGGTGTGTCTGTGTGTTTATATTTTACCTGTTCAATACCTGGACATTCATTACGATATAAAGATCTAGTTTCAACATGTTGTGGTACAAGCTTATAACCGAAGGAGGGTAACTGTTCGAAATTTTTTAAAACGGTGAGAGATAAACGTTCTTGTAAATCTTCACCTGTGTGGGAGAAAGCGAAAGTAAGTAAAATTATTGTGTGGGAGTTATGCTTTAAATTATAATTAATCTTAACGGAAATGATGAAAAAAAATATTTAAAATACATTATATAAGTATTATTTACTAAAGGTTCATTCACATTGCCTAGTGGGGCCGAAGGAGTAATAAATGTTTATATGTATAGAGCTACTCAGCTACAGATAGGATTTGTATACAATTTCACATATTTTTTTTAATACGAGGGCGGTTCGGAAAGTTCTTAGCCTAACAAAGAAAACGAATAGAGTGCACTCGGGGTATAGTGGACACTTTGTAATATGAACTATCCGATATAATGAACTGGCTATTTTTTACATTAGTTACTCTAAATAGTGAACTCCACAAACCTCTATAAAGTGAACACAGTTTTTTGCACAATGATTGACAACAAAAAATCTATTTCTCTTGTATATATTCATTGTTTTTGCATTCTCTTCTTGTTTTAATACACATTTAATGAGATGACTTTAGTTTAAAATTCGATCTTGACACGTGTTTATATGTAAATTGATAAAAAAAAATGCGTGCGAAAAAAAAGAAATTTTCTTTCCATTAAAGTGAAACAAGAAATTCTAAAAGAACTAGAAAATGGAGTAGAAGCTACTGTTCCTGCAAAAAGATTTGATGTAGCAAAATCCACAATAAGTGGCATAAAAAACAAAGTGGAAGCCGAAGTTCCATGCTTAAACAAAAGTACCCTTAACAGAAAGACAGAATATCCGTGTCTTGAAAAAAGACTTTTCAATTGGTAAAGCAGCGATCTAAAAACTTACCAGTAAGCGGTGAAATGCTTCTGCAAAAAAAGCCAAAAAATGAACTATTGAACAAAGCGGGTGGTTTTAATGCAAGTCCAAGCTGGCTTCAAGAGTCGATACGGAATTCGTTTTTTTTTTTATTTTTCTTAAACTGTATATAGTGAATATCTTGATATAGTGAACAGGCCTGTGCATTAATTAGTTCACTATATCCCGAGTGCACTGTAGTTAGTTTTTCAAAAACATTTTTATTTTTCAATATAAACTCCTTAAACTTCAATGCACTTAGTCCAACGTTTATCTAGCAATTCTAAACCTTGATTAAAATAGTTTTCCTCAAGGCCTTCAAAATATTGGTTTACATCGGTAATTGTATCTTCATTTGAGGTAAAACGCTTGCCAGCTAGGATTTTTTTTAGATTTGGGAACAGATAAAAGTCACTGGGAGCTAAATCAGGAGAATAAGGTGGGTGGTAAAGCAACTCGTACTTTAATTCGTTGCTTTAAGCCATTGTTAAAACACTCTTGTGCGCTGGTGCGTTATCTTGGTGAAACATTTTTTTTGTGTTGTAAGCTAGGACGTTTTTCTGGAATTTTTACATTTAATTTATCCAAAATGACTCTGAATTTATTGTTTCACCCTTTTGCAAATAGTCAATCAATAATATACCTTTGAAGTCCCAAAAACCCGTTGCCATAACCTTACCAGCCGATTAAATTGTTTTTGCCTTCTTTGAGGCACTTCCTCCAGCTTCAGTTTATTTCTTGGATTGTTCTTTTGTCTCTGGAGTATAGTGGTGGGTCCATGTCGCATCAACAGTTATGAAACGACGCTTAAAATCCATTTTATTTTTCCTAAAACGATCCAAACAAGCTTGAGAAATGTTCATTCTTATGCGTTTTTAACAAATGCGGCACCCATCTTGCAGAAAGCTTTTTCATCTGTAGTTCTTCATGCAAAATTAAATGGACTCGATCATTTGACATGCCCATGATATTATCTATTTCACGCACTTTTATTCGTCGCTCATTTAATACCATATCATGCACTTTGGCTACAATTTCTGTTTCTGTTCACGCTTAAATTCAGCAACCCAATTTTTTACTGTTGCATATGAAGGAGCACTTTTGCCTAACACATTCCTTTTTTTAAACCTTTGTTATTTAAATATTTAAAACGCCACGAATTTCGAATTTTTCCATTGTAAAAAAATCGCGGATGCGTCTTTTTTAAACACATGCTTCTATATGAAGGAGTTGCCAGATCGATAAGAAATTCAACATGTGTTAATAGCAGAGATGGAAGTATCCAAAACACTTAACTTTTTTTCTAATTCCACAGCGCTTGCTGTTCTAGGCTAAGAAGTTTCCGAACCGCCCTCGTAGAGAAGTCTTCTGGTGGATCTACCCATTTATTCGGACAAAGTTTTTTTCATATATAGTTTGACGTCTCTCTTTTTACAAACAACTCTGAATTGAATAGGTTTAATTTTATATTTTTTCTGGACAAAATGAACTGAGTTGCCAATAGGTAACATTTCTATCTGTGGTATTTGTGAATTTAAAGTATTCTTTTTATTTATTCATTAAAAATTTTGTAAATTGTTTTTGAAAAACAAACACAATGTTTTAAATAATTTTATATTTGTTTTTGAGACTTAAAAACCAAAGCAAAATAAATCTATGACAGCAGTATTACACTTGTAAAACTAATAGATTTTGTTTACATATGACAGTTTTGATTTTACAGACAAATCGTTCGAAATTGGTGAATCATGTTGCAAAAAACTCTCAGTAAAAAAATGTTTGTCCGGACAAAACTTTTGTTCCAAACAAATGAGTGAATCTTTGTGTGGGAAGATCTTTCGGTCGTGATCAAACTTTTAAATGATGGTTTTCCAAAGCATTTAGAATTTGAACTGTCTACTTCTTCGGGGAGCTTTAATAAAACAAAGCTCTTCTAAAGTAAACAAATGTCATTTTAATGATACGCATTTGTTTACGAATACTCGAATATAATAACACTAACCAACATCTTTATTATTACAAATTTCTAAATTACTATTTATTTAAGATTTTTTATTTCTGTAAAAAAAACCTGCTTCTTACCCGTTGCAATTTCAGTTTCATCTTCAAATGCCACACCATCCACTTCCATAATATTCTCTTTTAACTTGGGAGGTCTCAAATCATTATTTTTACACAATTCATTAAGAATTTCTGAAGGCAACATATTATCATGCCACCTATTGTAACCCAAGCTATATATACATATGTAGGCATAATAGTTTGATTTTAATAAATTATCCATCATCTGTTGATAAACATAAGTCCAAACTTACCTACTATATTCATTTGCAATACCCACAGTGGCTCTATGTTTGGAGCGCCATCTGTCCTCCAAATCTATGAAAGTGGAACCAATTGTGTCATCTTTAACATCATAGCGATTGAAAACCGCAACTTCTAAAATGTGTTCTCTATAAAAAGTAATAAAAACATTAAAATGTTGGACCGAATAAAAGCTAAAGAAGGAAAAGAAAACATTCTCTTTTTAAATGGCATACCGTTCCGTCAAGTTTCTAAAAACTGCAGTTACTTGCAAATCGGCAACAAATACAACACAATACAGAAATAACAGGCATTTTGTTTGCGTAAAATAATTTACTACTATCCAAAACACTTTTTAAAACGGGGTCCCTTCGCCTCTACTTAAATGTTCGCACGTAATGAACTACCACGTAAACCAACCATCCAAAGCACTTGACAAAGTATTACTTTTCATATAAGCAAATTGTAAGCAAAGTCTGTCAGCTGTGCTACTGCACTCACCTTGTATAGTTACACCATGATTACATATATGGGTCAATTTCAAAAAAAAAAAAAAAATAAATAAAAACAAAAATGTGAGAGTGATCAGCGAGGAATTCTCAAATTTGTATGTTTGTTTTTTTGTTTATTCAGAATGGTGTTTTGTTTCTCCCTCTGACTGCTTCCATGCAAAAGCATGTGTCCCCCGTTAGAATTTTTAGTAAACAAAATAAAATAAAATCAAGAAAAATTAAATATGCAACATTTAATAACAGTTTTTGAATTATTGCGTTTATTTCTTGTGCTTTGATTTGTTATAGTCGTCAAAATTTAATTAGAGCGAATTTGGCATTGCAAAGAAAGGTTGTCCCCACAATTTGCATTGAGCGCCACTTTTTTTTTAAATCAAGTAATATTACTAGTTTTCAATTTACATTTAAATAAATTAAGGAAAGTACAAACTTTAATTATTACAAAAGTGAAAAAGCAAAAAAAAAAAAAATTTATTAAAAAAAGTGTGCATTTGCGTAGTTTTTGTGAACACCATGGTAAGGGCGCGATTTCGTCACTATAGTTTTTTTTTAAGTGAATATATTAAATGTAAAAAATTGAAGTTGACAATCATTGTTTACATGGTTTCAACTCATTTTTTTTATAATTTGTGGATTTTAGAAAAAAAAAAAAACCAAAATAGGCAAACATTTCATGAGCATCACGTTTGAAATATATTGCTTAATATCTTAAAATGCTTAATTTTGATTTTATTTTTTAATTTTCAAGAGTAAAACAACAAAATTAACGGCGGCTGAAAGAGCACGTAGATATCGAGAGAAAATAAAGCTCGTTAAAGCGCGGAATGACGAATATAAAAGAAAGAAAGGTATAATCGTGGTATATTCGAGTTTAATTTTTATTGTTACTGACGGATTCTGTTTTTGCCACAAACTTTCGAAATTGGTAAAAATGAATGAGAATGAAAAAAAACAAATCCACTTGTCATTTAATGAAGTTTATACAGATACAGAATAAGAATTCGAATGAAAATTTATAAATTAAATTAAGTTATTGTTTTGTGTCAAATATTTACATTTCTTTGATCAAGAATTACATCCTTTTGTCCATTTTTGTTAAAGACATCAAATAATATGTACATGTTTAGTTTTGTATGAAAATTTTTGTTTTTTTGAAGAATTTTTGTTTTTTTTATTTACTTTTTGTAAAAGAATAAACTTATTTTCGTTAAACTTTAGGTTTGACATTATTTCTTGTTTACGTGCAACAAAATCTCTTGATCGTTGCAAAATATCTTGAGCGTCACACTTAGTTTTTTTTTTCCTTAAAACGCTTATAATTACAATTTTTTTTATGCACATTTTTACAAGCCTATTACTTTGCAAGTAATCTCTAATTTCAAGTCTTTTTTTAACAATTTAACAATTTACATATTTTCATCTTAAAATTTTAAAATAACTAGTCACTTTAAAAATAAAATAAAAAATCAAGTTGAATCGTGATTTTTTGTTTATAATCGAAAAGGTGATTTTCGCAAGAGTCAATCTTGAGAAACAAAAGAATATCGTAGTAAGCTTGAATCAAATATTTTTGCATTTTTAGCGATTTTTTATACATATGTATTTGGTGTGTGACGCTCAAGATAAAAATCATAGAAAACCTAAATTGGCCACTCTTACAGGCGAATTGAAAAAACTTTAAAAATAAGCAAAACAAAACTCGTTGTATACGTTTTTTTTTAAATTGACCCATATACATATTGTTGAAACTGAAAAAAGTTTTATTTTTATCAAAATTTTGATAAACTGCCTGTACTAAATTGTCTGTGTTTTTTTTTATTGCCAGACTTATGCACTTTAATTTGACACATATGTATACATACATACATACATATGCACAGTGGGAAGCAAAACTGTCCGGATGTTTTGCATTAAGGAAGTATTTTTTTCTATTGAAAAGTGCTGCCTTTTTCTTTTTCACACTGGCTACTAAAGCAATTCTATTTAATGCACGTTTTTGCAGCATTTTTGGTTGTCTTGATGTTCTTATAATTTAGCAAACGTTCATTCTGCCGGGCATCACCATCATAAAGCAGTCTTTGTCGACTGCTAAGATACATTACGCTGTTTTTTATATCATTTGCAGTAGATTTACTTAAATTTAATTTTTCAGCAATTTTATGGTATGAATAATTATTTTTCAATAAATTTACCACATTGTTTTTAATATATAAGTTGCGTTTTTCTTATTTTTAAAGAGCTTTTAATTTTAAGAACAATTTATTATTTTTTATTCCAACTGTTAATTTAAAATTTTTGATATTTATTTAGTCGGGCTCGAGTTCATTAAATTTAATTAATAAAAAATAATAACTTGTTCTTAAAATAGCTAAATTAGCTTCTGATGTTTGCAATTGTACTTAAAGTAGTACACATAAAAAAATGTCGACGAAAGTGGACAACAAACATAAACAAATGTATTCAGGTTTTCGAGACGAAGTCTTGACATGAATACGAAAAAACTGAAGAAAAGGAGGCAACATGTAAATAGAAATTAATAAATAAAAATGATAATTACAGCAAATTTCGAACCACCAGGTAATACTGGTTAAAAGATTGATGTTTGTCTGTTGGCTAGCAGGCACCGCAAGTGGTGCAGAGGGTTAGATGAGAGAGAAAGTGGTGTTTCTCGAAACATATGTAAAGTCAACAACCCAGGTTCGAATCCCAGCCAAGAATATTATCAATAAAAAAATTTTAATAATAAAAATGAAAATTAAATTTAATGAACTCGACCCCGACTAAATAACTATCAGATCTTTTAATTTTTTATTTAAAAATCAAGTTAATCACTTCACAGGTCAAACACTAATACACAAATAGAGCATAAAAGCTTGATAACGAGATCGAAACAAAAAAAAAAAAAAAAAAAAAAACGCGCCAAATATCGTTACATTTGAACAGAGCAATATCATGATTAGGTTTATTTCTTGTACTGTGCAAAAGTGTCCAAGTAGTAAATTTTTCGTTTTTTTTTAATTTTTTTTTTAAACAATTTATGTGAGTTTTTGTGCTTTATAAATTAGATTAAAGTTCAATTAAATTAAAAAATACATATATGATACCTTACTTCCTTAATGCAAAATATCCTAACAGTTTTGCTTCCCACTGTACATGCTTTGGAAATTGAGAAAACACAAAATTGACAAAAGTTAACCAGCCAAATGTTTTTATATAAATTCGCCACACCCTAATCTGTTAATCTTAGAACATTTCATATTTTACAGCATCTTAAATGCGCACAAAATATTTTTTACAACATATTTACGGTTTCCCTGAGCATCACCATACAAACATTATTCTGAGAGTAATTATTTTTTATAAACAATCTTTTTATAATTGTTTACATTCTTGTGACAAAATTCCAGTTTCAAAAAGATTTGCTTTTTTCTGATTCCCGTTTAATAAGCATTCCTGTTAAAAATAATAATTAATAAACTAAATTATTTAAAATGGTTATCCATAACATTCGATTTCATACAGATAAGTTATAATTGGTTATAGCTCCCATATAAGGCCTACTTTCGATACCAATTATTCGATACCAATAGATTACAGATTCCTACGAAACGTTTACTAATGGTTGGGGAAGTTAATGGTTTTATTTAATGGCTTATCTTAAATTAGGGCTCGTTAGTAAGTTATTAACGCCTCCTACTACCTCCAACTATGCTATCGTATTTATATTTTTTTAATATCCAATAACTTAAACACCTGCTTTTAAATGGGCAACAAGTTTTTTATTAAAAATTTTCATTAATCAACTTAATTGCAAAATGATTACAATAACTTGATTTTTTCTCACACCGAATAAACTTTCACATAGTCCACCTGCAAATCGCCATTATTTAGCCAATTTAAATTATTTTCATAACGTTTCCAAAATTTGTTCTTCGAACGTGGATCAGTATTGGGCCAAGGTTTTGGTTCTTTCCATTCGTTTTCGTCCTTAAAATCATTATTGCCACCTATGCCATAGCCCAGTGTCAAGTAGAATTCCTGATCGAAGGGTGCCCACCTGGAGCCACTATTCAAAATATCCTGATTTGGCAAAAACTGGCCAGACAGTAACAGATTCTTAAAAGCCGTCGCTTCATCAGTGATCTCCAAGCGACAATATTCTTGACCATCCACAGCTACAGCTATTAAATCGGGAGTCCAGGTTAATTCGTACAAATGGAATTCGTGCGACAAATTGAGATTTGTATGATGATGTTGGCACATTTTCACAGAACGCCAGGGTTCATTGGCATTTAATATTATACCGCCTTGCAGTGATATCTGTTCACCATTAGCAATTGTATGAGCTACTCTCATTTGGCCCGAATGATACTGATTGCCGCCATAGACTAGCTTGGAGGGCTCCAGCCATAATTGTGGATACACCCACATGGCTCCCGGCATTTTAGCTTTTATTTCCACTTTGCCATACTTAAAAGAAAACTTATCGTTCGTTTTAATTTGTGCTGTTATTAAAGGATTTAGTTTGTTTTGAGTTTTAGGATGAAACACGCACTCATCAGTATCCACTTTACCGGTGCATGATGAACCCAATGAAAAGGTTTTCTTAAGTACATCACCACGATAGTGTTGAGTTGTAGGTTGGGGTATTATGTTTAGCTTTCCATTGCGTACTTGCAAAACATCTGTCACATCGTTAAGATACATATTAAATTCATAGTCTGGTTGTTGGGGTATACGTCGCTCCACAGTCCATTTGTTGGTATTCAAACTGTGACCCTCAAATTGTTCTTCAAATATAAGTTGGCCACTACAGCGTGCTGGTGCGCCATTTACCATAGTCACAGTAGACATACATTTGGGATTAGATGGAGTATCTGTAAATGCACTACCAGTTCCATTAGAATATTGCTGGACTACATATACACCATCATCTTCACGATAGCCCAAACCATTGTATATGACATAGGTCCAGTAATACAATGTATCACCCAATTTTAGCTTCGCAGTGCGATCCCGAAATGTCCAGCGACCATTTTTTGGTTTTGCAATATCACGAGACCAAGTGCCACCCTCCAAACCATCCATTTCTTCGTTTAATTTGCCATGAAACGCAAACAGTGTTATGCCCTCCTCGTGTGGTATAGACACCTCGAAGCCTTTGGGATAGAATACCTCAATTTTGGCATCCGGCACCACATATGTCCAGTAAGAAGGTAAGAAACTAGTTATTATCAATACTAAATACACGCAGTTGACCGGTCTCATCATTGCTGTTTTTTGTTAATGAAGAGAAGTGACGAGTGTTCGAAATTCAAAAGACTACTAAATGTGTTTTCTTTATTATTGGTGTTTTATATTTAGATTTAAATTTTAAAATCAAGCTGAGTTTTGTCTCTTTGTGTGAGTTTTGTTTTTTTCTTTATTGTTTGTATTTCTCTGATAATTTTTTTCAGCTGCGATGCCAGATGAGGTTGTGTTGTTATTTTAAAACTGGAGAAATAAATTGTTCACAAAACTCTGCTCAGACTACATACTCGTACATTTTACCTATTCAAGTGTGTATTAAGAATTTACAGTGGTAGTCAGCTAATTACATAATGGGGCGGGTGTGTTGGATTTGTGCTGATGTTTGTAACGCCCATCTTAAAGCATAACGATCAACTCAGAATCACTTTCTGAGTCGATTAAACGATGTCCGTTTGGCTGGCAGTCAATGTAAACCTTGTTCGCAAAGCACACATAGCAATTTTGAAGATTGGGATTGAATTTGGGGTCCATTATTTCACCTAGCCCCGATACAAATGCCCTCCAGAAATAAGATTTAACGGGCATAAATCTTTTGAAAATGTTGCTATTCAAATAATGTTCAACAAAAAAATATGTTTCATATCTAAACAATTCATTTGGTCCACTTTTATGATGATCGGTCCATAATGAGTCATAGCTGCCATATAAACCCCTCTTCCGAATATCACTTTATCAATCATAAATCTCTTACAAATGTTGGTATCGAAATAAAATTCAACACAAATAAGTTTCATATATACGGACACCTTATTTTATAACGATTAGTTAAAAATCAGTCATAGCTTCCATATA
This sequence comes from Bellardia bayeri, assembly GCA_950370525.1. Lineage (NCBI taxonomy): Eukaryota > Metazoa > Arthropoda > Insecta > Diptera > Calliphoridae > Bellardia > Bellardia bayeri. The sequence goes on along the minus strand of OX493267.1, from coordinate 52,994,471 downwards.
AGACCTTTCTCTGAAAATCACTTCAACATGCATAAATCCTTTGCAAGTGTTGATATCAAGGTAAAATTTAATTCAAATAATTTGTATACGCACAGGTATCACTCTACTCTGTGCGCTCCCATTTCTAAAAAACTATTATAACTCGCATACTCTGTGTAGGGTATTATATGGTCGAGCTTGACTATTTCTTACTTGTTTATACTTAAATTTATACTTGTAATAGATCCGAATTAACAAAAATGTAATCACTCAAAGGTTTAATAAATTTGATTACGAGTATGAATTAATTCTGAATTTCCTACACAAGTAGTTCTGCATCAGATTATATGTCAGCCATTACCAAACAACTTCTAAGTAAGTTGTTCAGTAATAGCAACATTTTTAGCTGGGTAAGTTGGACAATCATTTTTTACATACATTAAATAATAGTTTTCACAAAAAACATTGAACTTTGAACTAATATTCTCAAAAATTTGACAGCATGAAGATATTGAGAGCTAAATAAACACTGAATTTACATTTTGAAAACTATATTTATCAACTCTGGCCTTTTATATCTATCAATTGATATAAATGTAACATTCAAAGCAATAGTAGTTCACATTTCTAGATGCAGTGGCTCACAGCTTAACTTAAAAAGGACTGAAATGTAGACCTTACAGAGCCATGAACACCGTTATCCAAAATGTTGTAATCGAACTAAAATTAGCGAGACAGTTAACAAAATACTAAAAGGGCGATATTTGTAGGCGTGGCAAAAAATAAAAAAAAATTATTCTGAAATTGTTTCTACATTATCTTTAATTCTAGGGGGTGACTGACACAACTTTTTTCGAACTATACTGCACAATCTGTTTTTAGGGTTTATAAACGGTATCTTGCCTGCAACTCGGTCATTCAAATTATGTTGGTACTAGACACGGCGAACAGTTACAACGCAACATTGTTTGCCCAGGTCATTTTCAACTTCGGCGGCCAGTTGTGAAGCTGATAGTCTAGGGTTTGCCCATTGAAAATTTTATTTGATGCCTTTCTGCATTTGTTATGGACCAGACTTTCATGGATGAAGCGCTCAATGTGAAGGCTTTAATAATACGTAAAAAAATTAGCATTTTTTTGTTCTAATATAATAAAATGTACATTATTGCTATAAATATTTTTTATTTATTAGAATAAAACCTTTTTTTTTCTTTTAAATGACAACAATTCCTTTTTTATGTAAGTTTCAGTTAGGTTTCTTTTTATGGAGCTTTGAAAACAAAAAAAGGGCACTCCATAAAATAAGCTGTGAGCCACTGTCGATCTTTATATATGTATCTAAACATATTCAACTATTATTATTATAATAAAAATTTGTTTTCGTGTGCTTCATCTGTATAATAGCAGATATTTAAGGCACACGTTCTCACCGACAATTTTTCACCCTATACAAATAAATTTTTATTGTAAAATTAGAGAGAAGCTTTATGAACACAATTCATTGTTTCTTAACAAATTATCTTAACAAAAACTTGGCAATAGCTTGTAGCAACTGAAGAACTTACTTTCCAATGACTGCTACATTGTTTAGAAGTAGTTTGGTAATGGCTGTACTTGTTAATTAAATTTAAAATAAAATTCATTCGACTTCTGAATGGTTACATTCTTGTTAATTAAGATTCAATTTGTTTTTGTTTAATATTTCAATAAATTCAGTACATGAAACAATTTATATTAGTTTTAATAGTAACAGTTTATTTAAGTGACTTTACTTTTTGTAAGTGAACGTTGTAATTATTTATATAATTTGCTACTGGTAAACGTTAGTGGAACGTTAGTGGTAAGTACTTGCCTACCTCGCCCCACCAAAATGATGAGTTCAAATGGCCATAGATAAATAGGGAAGAATAATTATTTAAGCATTTTAACTAATTACATTGTAATGTAAGTTTTTGCTGGTTAGTTTTCTTATTTCATTTTTTCAAAAATCATAACTATTAATTTTTTATGAAGCCAAAGCTATTCTAGAAGAAATAAGAAAATAAAAATGTTTAATAAAACTTTTTATTGCTCAATTCTAATCACACTGAATAAACTTTTACAAACTCCACTTTGAAATGGCCGTTATTCAGCCAATTTATATTGCTGTGATATTGTTTCCAAAACTTATTCTTCGAACGTGGATCGGTATTGTTCCAAGGTTTTGGCTGCTTCCACTCAATGTCGTCCTTAAAGTCATTATTGCCACCAATGCCACAACCCAATGTCAAGTAGAATTCCTGATCGAAAGGAATCCAACTGGAATCAGGATTTGTCAAAAATTTGCCAGATATTTCAAGATTTGTAAAATCTGTTGCTTCTTTTGACATCTCTAAACGACAATATTCTTGACCATCCACAGCTACAACAATTAAATCGGGTGTCCAAGTTAATTCGTACAAATGAAAGTCATGCCACAAATTAAGATCTGTTTCATGATATTGACACATTTTCACAGAGCGCCTGGGTTCATCGGCATATAATATGAGACCGGCTTGTAGTGCTAACTCGTCGCCATTGATAATTGTATGAGCCACTCTCATTTGGCCCGAATTATATTGTCTGCCACCAAAGTTAAGCTGTGAGGGCTCTAACCATAATTGTGGATACATCCACATGGCACCGGGCACTTTAGCTTTTATTTGTACTTTGCCATACTTAAAAGAAAACTTATCTTTCGTTTTAATTTGTGCTGTTATTAAAGGATTTAGCTTATCATTATGAGTATGAGGATCAAATACACACTCGTTCATAGCCAGTGTACCGGTGCAAGTAGAACCCAATGAAAAGGTTTCCTTAAATACATCACCTTGAAAATGTTGCATAGTAGTTTTGGGTTTAATAGTGAGTTTTCCTTTGTTTATTTGCAAAACATCTGTCACATCATTCAGATACATGTTAAATTCATAGTCAGGTTTTTGAGGTATACGTCTCTCCATTGTCCATTTGTTGGAATCCAAATTGGCACCCTTAAATTTGTCTTCGAATATAATTTGGCCACTACAGCGTACTGCTGCACCATTTACGGTAGTCACAGTAGGTATACAATTGGGATTAGGTGGTGAAGTACTTGCGGTCATTATAGGTCCACTCCTAACAGCGATACCTGCAGTTACATTAAAATATTGTCGCACCACATAAACACCATTATCTTCACGATAGCCCAAACCGTTGTATATGACATAGGTCCAGTAATACAATGTATCGCCCAATTTCAGCTTGACACTGTGATCACGAAATGTCCAACGGCCATGTTTATGCTTTAAGATATCACGGGCCCAAGTACCAGCCTCCAAACCATCCATTTCTTCGTTTAATTTACCATGAAACGCAAACAGCGTTATGCCCTTCTCGTGCGGTATAGACACCTCAAAGCCTTTGGGATAGAAGACCACAATTTCAGCTATGGGTACTTCGTATGTCCAGTAACATGGTATAATAATCAAGAGGATAACAAAAAAATGTCCTACATATGCAGGTATCAGCATTGTAATCTTTGTAGATTCGGAGAAGTGGTGACTGCTGGTAAAGTGAGTGCACGACATATAAAACTAGACTAAAGTTGTTGTCTTTATCAATTGTAGTTTTGTTTGTCTCTTCCTTATTTGGATTTATTTTTTATAGATAGAAAACTTGAGGTTGTTTTGTTATTTTCAAAGTTGAGAAATAAACTGTACGAAAAATGTTCTTTGTTTGCATGTACTTTACATATTCAACTGGCTGTCATATGTTTATGAAAGCCATACGGTATCATGATTAGTTTCTTATATGTTTTGTGTGTATCAATATTATGCCACCAAATTTTATGATAAACGTTGCACAATTAATTCATGCCATAATAAAAATTATTCTAAAGCGAATAAATTTCACATTTATACCGATACGTTTTTGTACATATCCAAACAAGGAAATTTAAAAAAGGCCCAGATCATAATTCATGGTGGTTTTAAATAAACACTTGTACTCTATCAATTTCTTCGAAACTTCAAATAATCGGAGAGAACTCCAAGTATTGCTTGATAATTGACTCTATATTAGAAGACTTATACCACATCTAAGTCTCATAAGTGGCTTTGTAAACACAAATTATTTTACATTACACATATACTCGCTGTAGGGTAACATATGGTTGCGCTTGACCAACAATGCATACTCTCGTATTTACTGTTTTTAATTTAAGTTTTTGTATGCAAATATATTAGGGTGGATCTTAATTTTTAATAAACAAGAAATTATTACGTACATATTGGGAAATTTTTATTATTTTTTTTATTTTGTTCTATAATTAATACAATCATTTTATTATAATCACAATGCATAAACTTTAACAAAATCCACTTTCAAATCGCCATTATACAGCCAATTTAAATGGCTGCTATATTTTCTCCAAAATGTATTCTTCGCAATCGTATCGTTATTGGTCCAAGGTTTTGGCTCTTTCCATGCGAGCTCATCCTCAAAGTCGTTATTGCCACCAATGCCATAGCCCAGTGTCAAGTAGAATTCCTGATCGACGGGGGCCCAATTGTTACCTGCCCTCAGCAGAGTACTATTTGGCAAACGCTGGCCAGATTTTTCCAGATTCTCAAAAGCTTGAGCTTCATTTGTGATCTCCAAGCGACAATATTCTTGACCATCTACGGCAACGGCTATTAAATCTGGTGTCCAGGTTAATTCATACAAGTGAAAGTCGTGCGACAAATTCAGATTTGTATGCTTACATTGGCATAGTTGTGCAGAACGCCAGGGTTCTTTAGAATTCAAAATCAAACCACCTTTTAACAATATCTCATCTCCATTGGCAATTGTATGAGCCACTCTCATTTGACCGGAATTATACTGACTGACGCCGTAGCTAAGCTTTGCAGGTTCTAGCCATAATTGTGGATACACCCACATGGCTCCCGGCACTTTAGCTTTTATCTCCACTTTGCCATATTTAAAAGAAAACTTATCTTTCGTCTTAATTTGTGCTGTTATTAAAGGATTTAATTTATTTTGAGTTCTAGGATTAAAGACGCATTCGTCAGTACCCACATTACCCGTGCACGATGAACCCAATGACAATGTTTTCTTAAAAACATCTTCATGATAGTGGTGAATAGTGGGTTTGGGTATTATGGTTAAGTTACCATCGTTTACTTTCAAAACATCTGCCACATCATTAAGATACATATTAAATTCATAGTCAGGTTGCTGGGGTATACGTCGCTCCATTGACCATTTGCTGGAATCCAAGCTAAGACCCACAAATTGCTCTTCAAATATGATTTGGCCACTACAACGCACCATTGCTCCATTAACCGTAGTCACAGTGGGTATACACTGGGGATTAGGTGTGCTCACTGTGACACCAGTTACATTTAAATATTTCTGAACAACATAAACACCATCATCTTCACGATAGCCCAAACCATTATATAGAACATAGGTCCAATAATACAAAGTATCACCAAATTTTAGCTTCGCAGTGCGATCCCGAAATGTCCAGCGACCATTTTTAGGTTTTACAATATCACGGGACCAAGTGCCAGCCTCCAAACCATCCATTTCTTCGTTTAATTTGCCATGAAACGCAAACAGTGTTATGCCCTCCTCGTGTGGTATAGACACCTCAAAGCCTTTGGGATAGAATACCTCAATTTTGGCTTTGGGCACTTCATATGTCCAGCAATATGGTATGACAATATTGAGTGAGATTATTAAAAAATGCACACAATTTATTAGTCTAGTCATTGTTGTATAAGTGGGGATTGTTGAAGTGAATGCTGCACGTTCTAGAGACTAATAAACTCGTTTTCTCTATAGTTTGTATTTTATATTTAGATTTAGCATCTAGTTTAATCTGTTGTTTTGCTCTTTCTTTAGAATTGAGCTTTTTTTCAAAACACTTTTCTCTCTCCAAGAGTATGAATAATAGGTATGAATAATAGGGACATTACTTTTTGCAAAATATGGAAAATACACATGCTGAATGTGCAAATTAGAATTATTTTATGAAAATTGTTTTGAAATGTGCATTAGCTACATTTTCGTAGACTTATATTAACAATTATTATGTGCGTTTTCTTGAATAGGGCAGCTTCTTCGAATTATTGCATCTATATGAATGGTCACACATGGCAAATATTTATAAAAAAAAGTGTAACCACTTGTTTTAACACAAATTTGTTTGACGTTGTTTACTCTTGCAAGAGTTTTGCAAGATCAAACAGTATCAAAAAAAATAAGACTAAATATTTGTTGTCTTGTACTAAATAAACCAAGTTTTTTTTTATAATTAAACGGGTTCAAAAATATTTTTTTAGTGGTTACGTCTTTTTTGGCAAATATTTGCCAAGTGTGACCGCACCTTAATGCTTGTGTCGTGAGAAATGCGAGTACCCAGAATAACTGACACAAATTTCTTCATGTCCATATTGATAGATTTTTTTTTACAAATTTTGAAAGTGAAAGTATTTTAGTGTTGAAATGTCATTTGATGGAGAAGCAGTTGCGCGAAGAAATGAACAGACAACGTTGTTCGAATAGGAACCTTATAATGAGTGTCGTAAAAAGAAAACGACACACATTGGTCCCAATGACACATTTAGCGCGAAAAAACTCATAACTCTATTGCCAAAGTAGCTAGAAGCGTAAACATTTCTAGGAATCAACTACTTAACATGGCACAATCTTGTGCCAAAAATGGGCGGATTCTATTGAGTGGGTGTGGCACTTTTCATGTAAGATAATAATTATTAAAATGATCTTTAATACATTTTGCTGTTTTTTGCTTAACCAAACAAAAATATAAAATAGTAAAAATACACAAAAAAATTAAGTTTAGGCTAGTTTAAAAGTTTAAATTGTTATTTTTATTTACATGTACATATACATACATATAGAAATGTGATGTTTCATTGATAAATTAAATGAATTAATCTTGGCTTGTTTTTGAATCCGTTTCATCTTCTAAATCATTTAGCTCATCTATGGTACACTTGTCAGAAATTAAAGCAATGGATTCTTTACACAAGGGTTCTGAGCTTCTTTTCGATGGTTTTTTTCGAAAGGTTGGAAATATAAGGATCTGATGAAAAAAGTAGGTTGTTAAAAACATCTTGTATATTACTTTCCCGTGACATTATCCGAGCATGATGTTCTCGAGCATACCTTATGTCTTTGTTTCGAGATTCGAGTGCCTCCTCGGATAATATCCCTATGGGAAGGGCAGCCTTCTGAATAATATCTGCACCGTGGATCAATATTTTGTGGAGACTAGATGTCATATAATACTATGGATACAGTTCCACGTATAGCTCTGCAGTTTGGAAGGCATATGAACGAAACATTCTGCATTAATTGCATATCCGGATGCCATTGTTCGCAAAATGACCCCCAGTCCTCTAATTAAATTTTCGTCTACGCAAGTTATCTGCGAAGCTAGGCATGTTTGCTGGAATAATCGTCTGGCGGTATTGCCATCATTTGTAGTTCCATGCCCTGGCTTCGGTATATCGACTAGCAAATTCATTTTTGTTTGTAAAAGATCAATTATCATATTTTTCCTAGATTAAACCAAATCCTTTTCCGACTCTCCCCGAGCTTGCCATTTTTTTAACTGAACTTTATATGCAATGTGCAAAATTCACTCTAAGCGACACTCATAATAAGGCTGAATATCGCCAAGAGCTGTCCACACGAGACAAATTCTTGAGCGGGAAAGAAATTTTTCGCTTAGTGAACAAATTAATAGCTTGTTAAGACGGCATTTTAGTTTATATCAACAATTACTAATAAATTTAATGCCGCAGATTCAGTGTAGCTTTGTATTATCATTATTATAATATTATTTGCAGATTTTATAGAAAATTTGTTTTATTTTGAACTTATCTTCTTTTATTGTTATTTTCTTATTTTCCTGTAAATATAAATTTCTCCAATTCCACTTGAAATTCTAGTATAAGTGTTATATTATGTCAAGATGAAAGGCCATGTCACACAAAAGTAAAACGAACAATTTTTTCGGAATGAAACCTATAATGCTTAAAATTACAATTCCACATAGCAAATTAAAAGTGGTTTCATTCCGAAAAAAAGTTCGTTTTTGAATTAATTCCACTTCCGAACGGAATTAAATTCTGTGACATGGCTGTATATATTTTCAAAGCAGCCGTCTCTTATATTTCTCTCAGATTAGGTTGCGTATTTAATTAAAATGTGAGATAAGAAATTATAGAAAAAAATTGCTCTCAGTTTTTACTTTCCCCACTCATATTTGATAAGGAATTTATAAGCACTTAATAGGGTTTCGTTGACGGAAAGCATTTCTTGGAATTTGGAATTCCTGGTATTTTATAGAGGTTTAAATACAACCATTTACAGTTTCAGAAAATACAACTGAGATGACACTAAATTATTTAGAAAATATGTACTATTTTTGAAGATGGCGTAACCAGTAATAAAACGTATGAATAGATTTAATATGTTGCTTAGGGCACGGTCATACATTTCATTACACGTAAAATATATTTAAGCTCTTTTATTAAGTCACACCAACAAATTTAGTTTTATTTTATTTATTTATTATAATAGCATCAAACAAATGCGTACTAAAAAATGTGGTTACACTTTTTTGAGTAAATATTTGTCGTGTGTGTGTGTGACCTTTAGTTCAATTGATTTTGCAAAGTGACCCGTATTTCTGCACTTACTGTAACACATTTGTAAAGCTAAACTTGGCAGAGCTTAGGAATAAGTCATTCCAGTATAGAAAATCAAAATTGTTTTATTTTTAATATTTAATTATTTTATAATAAAACTATTTTGAATATTTTATATTTGGGATAAAATCCTATTTTATGCTTCGAAATTTCTGTTCTATTCTTCAAGCGGAAATCTCTGCCATAAAGTCCCCAATTTACACGAAGCAATTCTTTAAGCTTAGCTAATTACCTTTTAGACATCGTGGTGAGGGGAAGATAATACGGGTACACACTTGATTGTACTAGCAATTCATGTTATTATTTGTATTACAAATGTGTGTATACTCTCCAATAAAAAAAGAGTGATTTAAGCAATTATATTGTGCTGTGTAAACACCGAAAAAATTTCAAGGAAAAAAAATTGCATCAATATTTTCAACAAAAATTGCTTCGTGTAAATCGGGACAAAGCGTACTACAAATTGACTAAGGTATTATATCGGGCATCTGTGGATACTGATAGCAAAGCGACCGTTAATAGTAGTGGTGAGGGGGGCACGTTTGAACACGGGACACCTCTGAACAATGTGGATAAAATCTCAGCTTAACATTTTTTCCGACCCCTAACCGAGTTTTTCACATGGTAACCTTGTTTTCTAGCAACGTCAACAACTTTTGCTAGTTTTTTCAGTCGTCGACCGAATGTAGTTGGGTGAACAAGTTTTCGCAGTGCCATTGTACATTTTCGTATTTTTTTTTTTTTTTTTGTAAGAGTGTAAGAAGTATTCAGTGATCGTTTTCTTTCGTGAAAGAAATTTATTGCAGTCCAAAATTCATTTCAAACAAAGTTAAGGTAAGTTATTTGATATTTATGTAAAAAAAAAAAATATTTATTATAAACTAGCGGACCCGGCGAACTTTGCCCCGCCCCAATTTTAAGCCTTCAGACAAACTTAAGAGTAATAATATAATACAACAGGAATAATTTCACACAAAATTTTCGTACAAAAAAATCAATTTTTCAATTTTCCGACTTTTGCGAAGAGATTTTCCAATTTTCCGCCTTTCCCTTTTTCTGCAATTTCCCATGATTTACACCAAAAACTTTCTATTTTTCCATTTTACACAAAATTTCGTACAAAAAAATCAATTTTCAATCTTTCAATTTTCCGCATTTCGTATTTTCCGCAATTTTCCATGATTTACACTACGAAATTTCTATTTTTTGATTTGGAAAGCTATTAAGGAATAATTTCATACAAAATTTCATACAAATACTCGATTTTCGATTTTTCCAATTTTCGGACTTTTCAGGAGGGATTTTCAAAATTTTCTTCCTCGAAAATAAAAATTTTACAGAAATCGACCCAGCCGTTCTCATTTTATGAATTACTATACATTTTTTACACCATTTTTATATACATATATAGATTTCCGTGAAATGGCAAGCCAGTTCAGGTTTGAACAAAGAAAAAGGGGCACCTTTGAACATGTTCATTTATCAACCGAAGTACCAAACATTGTTAATTCTCTCTTATTTTTTGAAAATGACGAATCCAATGCTGATCATGATGAAAATGTATTGTCACCTGAAATTCCAAGGCCGTTTCCGTCTTAATAATATAAAATTTATTTTTGATCTGAATTTATTTAATTGTTAATGTTTATGTTTTTCCTAATAAATAAATCGAATTTATTATATATATAAAAAATATAACTGTTTATGTTATTTTTGGACATAAGCGCTACAAGAAAAAATTGCCGTTCAAAGCTGCCACAGCCTAGTTCAAAACTGCCCCGTATCTGGGGCACATTTGAACACAATGACTTCATCCATTAAAAAAATAAAAAAAAATATAAATCGAACTAAAGTTTATTTCCATACATATTAGTTAAATTATGTAAAAAATCAATAATTCAAAAATATAAATTTTTATGTGGCTTGAAAGCAAAAAGTGTTCAAAGGTGCCCCACTGTTAACCACTGAATGCCGGGTGTCTCTGAACGAAATAGCGAAGCATTTTAGAATAACGCTTATATGGATCCCTGGCCATAGTACACTACAGGGCAACTGTATAGCTGCTGAATTGGCCAGAATGAGTTCAATGATTACCAAGGAGGCGATTGACCCCTTGACTGGTATTTCTATCACGAGTCTTAAAATGAATGTTCAACAATAACTGTTTAGAGTTGCCCAGGCAAAGGGAGTAAAAGAAATCACTTGTTCTACTGCGTGGTCAATTTGGTATGTATTTGACAAAGCTATGTCGAAATTTTCGTTTTCGAAATGATCAAACTGTGTCCACCACTTTATTCTGTCAGCTGTCAAATTGTTTAATTTTTCATTGGCAATATTTTACTGGTCAAGTGGCGGCAAATACAAATCTTGTTTCATTTTTGCACTCCCTATATATTAAACAATACAGGATCGTGTGAAGGAAATTTAAACATATGACATATCTCAATCACCCCTATCGTGAATAAAAATTCCCCATGAAGTTTGTTCCCTTTTCACAAATTGCATGTGGAATTTTTATTCACGATAAGGGTGATTATCTCTCTGCCTTCGGTCAATTTTGATTATAAATGTGTCTTCTATTATAAATTATTATATAGAAAACATTCTAATACATTCTAACATTAGGAATTCAAATCAGTGAATTTAAGTTGAAGGCGATTCTGAACATATAACATGCAACCTCCCTCTGCCGTTGGGGAATTTTTAATCGAAATTCAAATTATGTACATATGTGATTTTTAATATAACTTCTTCGAGTTTTGACAGCAATTAAAAATCAAAACATAAAGAAAATTTTCTATAAGACAGTTTACATCGGCAGCACCAGGTTTTTAAGCAAATCAAATTTTATATTTTGTAAATACACTACCATATATGAGAAAATCGTGCACAAGGATAGCAAAACAATTAAAGCTTCCAAATAGTATTGTAAATGGTGCTATTAGTCTGTGTTTACACGATGTAATTCTTTTTGAACAGGTTGTTACTTTTTAGGTGAAAGAGACAAGTGTGAAAGAACTAAGTACACACTTTCATGTACTCGTGAAATTCAGCTTGTTGTCTAATACACAATAATAAACAAATCATGAGCGGCAAAAAGAGCAAAAAGTTACAATCTTATCAATAATATTTGCAACGCAACTTCACACGTTGAATTAAGCACAAATGCCATACAAAAAGAAAGTAAACATTTTACTTAAATAAGCCAGAAACATGCATGGGAAATATATACTACATTCAATATAGCAAGGTCCGGGTCTCTCTCTAGCAAAGATCGCGCAAAAAAATAAATCACCAATGTAAGTAAAGCAAGAAGTATACGTGTAGATTCTGGTTTTCTAACGTACCGTAGAAAATAGTAGAGTCCGACCGAAACCGGGGTTTTTAGGCCGAAACCGAACCGAAACTAATATTAGGCCAAAAAATTGATCTTCGGCCTAATCCAAAAAAACCAACATTTTTAAAATATACTCTTAATTTTCAAAAAAAAAAAAAAATATTTTTCTAATTTTATAACATGTTTATTTAATTTTTAGGTTCCCTAAGTTACCGACACAATTCCATAAATATTGTTTTTTCATCTTGAACTGAAATTTTTTTTAAAGAACAATTTTTACCGTGTTCTTAAATATTTTACAATAAGATATAAATTTTTGTATTCTATTATTTATTTTAAAAAAGTTTCAATTTAAAAATAAATTATTCGTATTCGTTCAAAATATAGCATAAACCCGAATATTACTATTCGGTCAATTTGTGAGCTACTCCGAAACCGAACACGGTCGGGCTTTACCAAATAGTTTAAAGCGTATTGATATTGCTGCCTATTATTGCACCTGAATAATGGCAAGGGTGTAGATTGGTATCGCATAGATAAGGTCAACGTAATATACAAATATATAATTGTCACAATTGTCCTTGAGTATGAGTAGTTAGAAAAAGTAGTTCTAAAGATGAGGAGTTGCTAAGAGCTTCCTTTCGTACAACTAGTTCTCTGGTTGAAAATATCAATTCAAACTAGTACCAGAACCCTTGCAGGAATACAAGCTTTACAAGTGACAAAGGTTCGAAAAACTTAATTGTTATTTAAATTTTCAATATCATACTATCTATAAATAGTTTTTCTTAATCATTCCATTAAAAAATTCATCATGAATTAATGTCTTAAGGTACGGTCACACATAGCAAATATTTAACGAAAATGACGTAACAACTGAATAAGTTTTTTTTTTTAATTGTTGTTTTTATTTCGAAAACTTATTTTAATAAGGAAAAATCCCAATAAAAGTTAGGTTTTATATTATTTTATGTTTTTTTTGACAAAACACTTTTTGAGTAAATATTTTCCATGTGTGACCGACCGTCCCTTAGTAATTGAAACGTATTGAATTCTTTCCCTTATGAATTCATTAATAATCGAATTAAGTTCCTATTGATACATTTAAGTATTCTTTAATTAAAATTTATTACAAAATAGCTTGTATGCATTTTATTATAAATTCATTCAACAATAAATGTTATTATGTTCAAATTAACGATTTTGAATTAAGTTAAATAATTTGTTTGATGGAGAATAGTTTTATGTAATGAATTGCCGACATTTTTCAATCCTGAATGAAAATGTTAGTGAATTAAGCTAAAATGTAATTAATTCAATGCTCTGATTAATAAAAATTCGGCATATTAAAAATTCTCTACAACTTCTTAAGAATTATTTGGCATTTTGTTGCAGAATTCTTTTCTTTTGTGAATGAATTCAAAGTACTGCTGTGTGACGATTTAAATTTTAAAACCAAAATACTGTCATACGCAATATTTTCTATAGAAAATTCTTTTTTATTCACAAGATTGCTTTTCGGTAGTAAATACTCTTATACACAAGATCTTCGATAGAAAAATACTGTTATACACAAGGTTTTCGATAGAAAAATACTGTTATACACACGATTGATTTTCTGTAGAATTTACTATTATACACACGATTTTCGGTAGAAAATACTGTTATACACAAGATTGATTTTCTATAAAAAATATACAAGATTAATTTTCTGTAGAAAATATTGCTATACACAAGTTCGATTTTCAGTAGAGAAAACTGTTATATGCAAGATTGATTTTCTGCAGAGTATACTATTATACACAAGATTTTTTACAGAAAATATTGTTATACACAAGTTTGAATTTCTATAGAAAATACTGTTATACACAAGATTAGTTTTCTATAGAAAATACTGTTATACACAAGTTTGATTTTCAGTAGAAAATACTTTTCTATAAAAAATACTGTTATACGCAAGATTTTCTATAAAAAATACTTTTATACGCCAGATTGATTTTCTGCAGAATATATTATTATACACAAGATTTTCTATAGAAAATACTGTTATACACAAGATTGATTTTCTATAGGAAACACTGTTATATGTAAGATTTTCTATAGAAAAATACTTTTATACAGACGATTGATTTTCGGTAGAAAATACTGTTATACACAAGATTTCTATAAAAAATACTTTTATACGCAAGATTTATCCTAGAATAAGTACAGGCTATATTTCCGTGTTTCAGAAATACATAGTTGTGGAACAAATACCTATATTTGCTTGAAATATAAATTTTATTTCAGTTGTAGAATAACATTTTTATTTCTCATCTTTAGTACCGCCTTAATGTTGACACTGGTTAAATTAATGATTGTACATGAAACTAATATGATAACAAACATTTTGTTCTATAAATAGAATATTCTTAAATTGTACGCTAAGTGACTATTAAATGTTTTCTCTTTTAATCAGATATTTTTCTTTTTGTATATTATTGACTCACTATGATGTGTGGTCTTTGTATTCTAAATTATTCCAATAGCCTATAACTAGTAGTTTTGAGGGTTTTATTTACTCATAAATTGTGTTTTACTATTTTTTTTTATTAGAAATTTACCTTGGTAACAAAGCCTCCAATTGAAAACAATGTCCAAATACAGGATTACTTTGATTGGTTGCATAATCTGCTCGATTTGTCACATGTTTTTGGCCCAATTGCACTTTAACATACGCATCAGCTTGGATGTTTTTCTCGCCGGGACGAAATTGCATGCCCTGGACAATGTAGACACGTACTATGATCTTAACCAATTCGGCTAATGATTGTAATTGAGCTTGATAGCGGGGATTTAGGGCGGTAGCTAAAGGTTTTAACATCTGACCATCGCCCGCTGCACCTGCTAAAGCACGTCCACATATACAGGGTGTAATTTTAATGTGAAGTTTAAGTGTAGCATAGATTTCTTCTGTGGGCAGAGCATTTTTCTTACATCTTATTCCGTGTACCATGCTGAGCGGTTCGGCCCAGTCGTTTAAGTAACTGAATTCAGGTTGTTTCTCCAGTTCGTTTTGATAAATACACAACTTATGTTTAAAGGCCGATAGAGCAGCACAGGGCTTTATAAAGCCGGAATTATAAAACTTAGTCCACCAAGTAAATTCATTTTCATCGATTCCATCTTTTTTATTGTAAATATCATCTGATTGTCTAGTTTTTTGTTCGTTAGAAATTTTCAATTTCTTTAATACACTTTGAAAATATGCAAGTTGAGGTTTTTTGTTAATTAAAGCTATGGTTTCCGCAGTTTCGTTTTCACTGTCTTCGTTGTCTTCCATTTGTATGGTGGTAGAATCTAAGTCCATTTCGAAATCATCTTCTACGGAAAGGCAGGGTATGGCATTTTCCTTTTGCAGATAACGTTTGGAGTTGGCTATTAAAGTGGCGCCCAATGTGGCTTCCTGTTCTTTGCTGGAAACCGCCACATCTGTGGCAATAATGGCGGGCCAATATTCCAACTGCTCGGGCAGATTCTTAAAAATAAAGCATTCGTAAGAGATTCTAAATGTTGAAAGAGAGTTTCGTGTCGTACTTACCACCACTCCGGAGGCATATAAAATCAAAAAATTCATACTGTTTTTTATGGCAGAAGTCGATAAACCACTGGTCAATATAAGATCGGCCATCATTAGTTTAACCCGATGCTTGCTGGAAAGATAGTTTTGTTTGCGATAGTTACGGAAGCCAGCGAACACAACTTCTAACCTAAAAATGTTTAAGGATTGTAAACTTTATAAAGGATAATATGCTCGAAATATGGTTAAACATTTTATAATTTTTTCAGAATGGAAGTGATTTTAAAGTAGAAGAAATTGTCTAGTATTTGCTGGGATATAAACGGTTTAAGTTTTGTTCAAATTTCTATAAAAAATCGGTTTTTGGATTTAAAATGGAAGTGATCACAGATTGAGCTTGTTTTCCCTAAAAACGAAGTATTTACCGAAATATAAACGATTTAAGTTTTTATTAAAATTTCTATAAACAAAAATCTTTTTTGGTAGTTGGTGTTTCAGGGCACATTTGAATGAGCTAAACTGTTATAAAATTAAAATAAATACAATTTCCGAAATTAACAGTTGATTTAAAAAGTTTCGGTTTAGGACGAATAATAATTTTTAGCACAAATATTTGTATCCAAAATTTCTTTCAACTTACACAAAATTTTTCATATTCGGCTTAATGGCATTGGGAATACCCACAGTTACACTGGCTTCGTTGGTTTCTTCTACAAAGTCTTTTACTTTTTTAACATCCTGCAACTCCACTAGTTCACCTGACATTAAAACCTCTGCTCTTATAGCACCATTTAAAGCTATTGGAATCCATTTCAATGGTGGTGGCGTTAAATACTTTAATAACTCATACTTTTGTATGGCATGTTTGTGTTTCACCTCTTCACTTTCCCAGCCTTCCTTCTCCCTGGCATACCAGTCAATCCAATCACTTTTTATCACCGACATAGATAAAACACCACAACCTAAATAATCGTCTAATGTTTTTCGATCCGTATCATAAACTTCTATAGCTACCATGGGGGGATTACTCAAATACCATAGAAAATCCCCAGGGAGCTGAACATTCTCTAGAGTTATGACCGTATTCCAAATGGGAGAGAGAGTACTAAAGAGCACTGCAGTTTCAGCGACACTTTGAGAGATTATTATACGTATGTAGGGATCGCAAAGACCATTACGATCGGCTCCTGGTTTGATTTTAGCTTGATGTATGAATAGGCGACATTTGAAGTTGGTGAAGGAAATGTGAGGTGACCAATGGAATGGTTCCGGATGCTTCCAATCTTGAACCACTTGACTTAAGTAGTGACTGGTTTCAGTTTCGGCTACTATACTAAGGCAGCCACGAATTATGGCTACCGTGCAGCCGCAATTAATGCAGGTGTGTTGGCATTTTATGTCCTAGGAAAGATTTTTTGAAAAGGAATATATAAAACAAATTTATTTTGAACAATTTATATAATAAATACTATAAAAATTTGCTATATAATAGATTAAACTTATTTTTTTTTTTAATTTGTAGTAGTATTTATTGAGCTATCCCAAGGTCAAACAATGTCTTGTCCCCACATGAACTTGTCTCATGGGGGCACCTCTTGGCGATGTAATGTTCATGCTCTAATAAAGTTATCAAAGCATGTGCTCGCACAATTATGCCTGCCATCAAAGAAAATGTTCACACGAAAAGAACACCATGTATAAATATTAGAAAAAAAAAAAAAACACTATGAACATGAACATCGACACGCTTTCCCCACAGAAAACATGAACATGAACAAATTTGTGATCGTAATTCTGCCGATGTTTTGGCCCGTCAAGACGTGTGGTAAGGTTGGACTCACCTTGACAATGAAATTTCTCAGTTTCCAACATTCACTATTATAATTCTCTTCATTATTTGCCGAAGAATACAAAAAGTTCTTAGCATTTAGTCTGCAGAATCCAATCTGTTTATTACCCGCCAGAAGCACCAGAATCAGCTCAGGCCAAGCATCTTGTACGGAAGAAGTCGACAGTAAATATTGCAACTCATTGCAGCATCTTGTCAAATCCCCAACAACTTCATCAATTACCAAATCAGTATAAGTACCCAGAGAAGACTGTAGTTTTGATCTTGAAGACTTCAGGTCATCAATAATTTTTTGCTGTAAAACCAAAAATTATGTTTTCTTTTGAATCTGACCAAAGTCCTAAAAAATTTAAATTAAATTGCTGAATTTCATTTAAGGGGACAAGGGCTCTCCCTGATATGAACCGGTTTATATTCATATTTTAAAATAGTTTCCCATTTCTACTTACAAAATACTCCTTTAAATAAATTAAACGATTAATATCCCATTGAGTGGCCTGCTTGAAACTAGTGTATTCCAATTTGTTATTCTCAAAAGCCTGCTGCATTTTTTGTATAACCGCAAAAAGAATAGCTCTAAGAACTTTCATTTGTGATTGCTGATGGCCCGAGTATTGAGTTTGGAACAATTTAAATAACTCCATTTCAGATTTAACAAAATCCATTAATTCCTGCAAAACTACATTGCACTCAAATTTGCCCCGATTATCCGGCAATTGAACACGCAAAGTAACCGATTTAAACGGTGACAACTGAACAAAGTATTTGAAAACTTTCAAGGAATATTGGCGTGTTTTCACGGAGGCTGGATAGCTTTTCAGAGAGCATTCGAGATAATTGGAATTATGATCTGTAAAAGGCAAGCAAGTTGGGTAAAATTAGTCTGGGATATTTGTTGATGAAGGACTTACCTGCCAGTTTGACACCTATTTTACAGTTGCTGTTATTGGTACAGTGCATAAAGTCCGCTTGTAGAGGCAAAAATTCTATCAGAAACTGTTGCTCTTGCCAATAACGTTTTTCATCTAGTGCTGGCACCTGTTTCATAGTCATGACATGATTTGTTTCGGTTTTCAAACATTCAGACTTAATTTCCAGCAATAAACGTCCCATGTATTGAGATCCATTTACATTGTCATATAAATGTATAAAAGTGGGACCCAGTGAAGGTTTGTCTGCAAATAATAAGAATACTCGTACACACACATTGTATGTAAATTGAGTTCTAACTCGTAACACGCAAAAGAAAATATGATTCTTTCCCGAAATCTGTTTCTTAATAATGATGATGTTTACAAGTAGATATTGGACAATGAACATTGCTGATGACGCCCTTGGCATTCCAATGTGTTTACAATCGTATTCTTTGAATTACTAAAATTAATGAACTCAATCAAGCCAAATAAAATTTTCTCTAATAATTATACAAAACTTTAGAAAAAGATTATGATGGATTGGAATTGAAATGAGAGCACTTAAAAAAAGTATTAGAATTCAGAATACCAGGTTATTAATATAAATTAATATTAATAAATTTATTATTATAGTTTCTTGAAACGTAATTCGAAATTTATAAAATATTTTTTTTTTGCTGAAGATGCTATACAGCGAAGTAGCGAAATATCGAAAACAAAAATATAAAGATTTTATTAAAAACGACCTTAAGCTTGAACAATTATTAAGAAATTTCATTCAAATGTTGGCCGCTACTACGCTGTTGAATCTCTTTTCACAGCATTGCTACAAGTATCTTCCGAATTACGATTCTTTCCAGTTTTTATTTACCTAGTCAAGTCATAAATACTGGTACACAACTGAACACACTCATTTCGTATTGACTGCGGTTTGACAGTTATTCTTCATTGCGCGGTGAAAAGTTTAATTAATTGTTTGCAATTATGGGCGATATCGAAAATCGTTATGTGGTAGTTGGCCTACCAAAATGTAATATTGAAAAAGACGATATCTTTAGGACGTTGCGACCGCTTAGAACCACTCGCAATTTTGTGTATCGTGCTGAGAAGTTGTTTGTGAATACTGTAAGAGTACGAGACCGTCAAAGATCCGGTCGTCCGCGCACTGTGAGAACACCGCAAGCGATCAAAGCCGTGAGAAGAGACGAATAGACCAAAAACCACTGCAAAAACAGATATTTGCAAATTTTACAAAAAATCCATTGCATTATCAAAGAAGATCTGGGACCCAGCGCGTTTAAGCGCTGGACATTTGGACACCTGCTCATGGGCGAAGAACACTCAGATAAATTCTGTTTAGAAGAATCGTTCAATAAACAGAACGATCGTGTGTAACTCGATCAGCCAGAGAAGCAACCCAACTTATCCCGAAGGTACTAAGAGGCCACCATCTCGCGTCTGTAATGGTATAGTGGGGAGTCTACGATGGCGTTAACAAGATCCATTTTTGCGTGAAAGGAGTGAAAACATCGGTCATAGTCTATCAATCGTCTATCGTACAACCCATTATGAAGCCTCTCAACCAATCAATATTCGCCAACAAGACTCT
The DNA here is from genome assembly GCA_950370525.1 of Bellardia bayeri. Lineage (NCBI taxonomy): Eukaryota > Metazoa > Arthropoda > Insecta > Diptera > Calliphoridae > Bellardia > Bellardia bayeri. Next base: position 52,974,480 of record OX493267.1, on the reverse strand, counting down.
GCTGCAGCTGATAAATAAGAAATGAATCAACTCATTGTGGATGATTAGCCAACTGCTAGTCCAGACCTGCTTTATTCGACATCCAAATATTAAGTCTTTAAGTGAGCCCTTATCCGTGCAGTGGACAATTTTCCCATGCATGAAGTGCGTTTCACGATCGTCTCAAGTCGCCCTGGAAGGCAAACTGAAGTCATTTCGAATAAGTTCTTCTTAGATTTGTAACCATTGAATAAGGCAATAAAAACAAAAACAAATTTTATGTTAATATTAATTCCTTTTCCTTTGGCATCGATTTTTATTTATTTATGACTTGACTAGGCAGTTCGTGACTTTGACTTTGAATTTTTTTTTTTTTTTTTTTTTTTTTTTTTTTTTTTTTTTTTAGCAAACCTTAACAACAAGACCCATTTGACTCGTAGTTCAATATAAGCAGAATCATACTTTTTAGAAACAGTTTGTTTTTGAGTTTAATCATTAGTTAATTATCAGAGCTGAGGTGTTTCTGAGTTGATTTCCAAATCCGGATTTAACGAATTATTTATTATTTCTCCTACAAAGTAAGTGTGCAAAGTGTTCCACAAAGCATTTAATCATCTTTGCATTTCTGTATCATCAGTTACTTAACAGGTTTTGAACTCATAAAGTGCAAAGACTTTTTAAAGAAAAATCGGACAGAATTAATGACAGTAAGCAGTACCTTTAAATGCAATTTCATTGAAATGCAATTCATATTCCGCCACACTTTTCCACTGCAAATGTTCGTGCATCAGCAACTGTATGACAAGTGTTTGTGCCAACGATGGATAACACCAAACAAAACAGATTTCTTGATTCCAGCAAGGCTCTTGAGTGTTCTTGGCCACATTTGTCTTGCCATTGAAAGGATGGAATCTAAACTTTTAAATTACATAAAGAAAACCATATTAATGTAAATGTTTTCGTAGTATTTGGAGAATTAGCAATACATACTTGTATAAAATAATCTGATTTTTTGGACATAATACCACGATAAAAGGTCAGCGTATAGCGTATGTTGCATTGTGTGCCAGTGTCTATAGTTTGGAGGAGATTTCTGGAAATAGTTGAGACAATAAAGTACTTTAAATATGTTTAAATCATTGGATGAAAAAAAGTATTTTATATTCCATATATTTACTTAATACCACCTTAATTTTCATTTAAGTTTAATGTTCTAATATCAATATAGAGCAGTGGTCGGCATATAGAGAATATGGATATCTTTATTGTAATCTCACCAAATAAACACATACATATGCTGTCTAATCTTTTCCCAATTATTGAAAAGTTAGCTTAAGAAATATACATACATACCTTTCTATATCATCATAATCCCTATGTAGTTGCCATTTATTTAACGTCATCAAGTCCTCTTCATTAGGCCTCAGTAGATTATTTCGATTGGAAGCTTGTGAAACTATAGCTAAATCGATTTGTAAAAAACCTTTTCCTCCACCACCATCACCTTCTCCACCCTCAGTAGTAGCACTCTGACCAATGGGTGCTTCCAGGCGACCCCATTTCTTAAAGTAACAACGATTCGATTGATTCCAAACAGTTTGCATATCTATAAGCAGCTCTCCCAATGTTGGATTTTTCTTGCAGGTTGTTTGTTTTTTCACCTCAAATAAAATGGTCAAACGCAGCAAATCAATTAAGGTGCATTTGATTTCGAACACAAAATACTAAAATTTTCTTTAATAATAAAACTAATTTAATATTAAGTGAATGGACCAACACAAACCTCATTAAAGTATGGATTTTCGGAATTTTCATAACATCTTGTATGTCTTGTCATTTTATCAAATGTTAAACGCACATAAATGCCACTTTGAAATACTCCCAATTGGCGGGCTTTGTGTATGGTGGTGCAGATAAGAAAATCTTGCACAACATTCGAAAAACATTCTTGTTGCGGGGCTAACATTGTTTAAAATTTTTAGAAAATAATTTCTTGACAAAAATGTATTTGAAATGACTTGAAATGTAACTTTGATTATATAAAATTGATTTTTATTTGAAGTTGGAAAATAACAATAATTTATTTTATCAAATATAGACAGCGGCTTACATTGAAAGTCGAGCAAACTGTTTGTAAAATATTAAGCCCTATTTTAAAAAAGAAAGCTTAGGATTTTTTAAAATTTTTCTCAAAATTAAATAAATTGTTTATTATTAAACACAATAAACAATTAAATATGTTTACTATCATTAATATAACAAAAACAAAATACATAGAATAATCACACCGAAAGTCGGTCAAGTTATTAAATTCAATTATTTATAAGATATTTAGGATTTTGTTGCGTATCCTTTTTGATTCTGGACAGCTTGGAGTCTTTTTGGAATCGATTCAATTAGTTTTTTGCACACATCAGGACTTATTTGGTTCCATTCTTCCAGTAATGCAGCTCTGAGCTGGTCTTTACTAATACGACGTCCGAGCTCATTCCATAAATGCGCGATTACGTTATGGTCTGGATTTTGCGCAGGTGTTTTGTGGACCTTAAGATAATTATACAATAACCAGTTTTTCGCTATCAGCGATGTGTGCTACGAGTCATTGTCCTGCTAAAATTTAAAGGTAGTGGCAATCCTCAATTTACATATGAGCACTTTGTTTAACATTTGCCGTCAAAATAACAAGATACATGTTTTTATCCATTACGCCTTTTATAAAATGAAGATTTCCCACACCGGAAGCAGCCATGCAACCCCACACCATCACTGACAAGCTCCCGTGCTTTACAGTTTTCTTAGTATTTTTAGGGTAAAACTCCTCATTAGGTTTGCGCCATACATAACGCCGGCCATCGAACCCTAATAAATTGAATTTGCTTTCGTCCATGAAAAGAGCCTGTGAATTTATAAAGTGCTGATAGATATAGTCCACAAGTGTTCATTGAAAGTAAATTTTTAAAATCATCTTGCCTGACTATGAAAGTGAGTCACTGTACATACATATTTACACACGTAAACAAATAGCTCATGCTTAACTAAATAATTAAGTATTTGATTTTTTATTTATGTATTGTATTTTGTACACATTTATTCGATTGCCCATCACTATCATGCACAAACAGCTTTTACAAAAGCTTGTTTTACAAAACTTCACATATGCAGCAATACATACGGGACAAAATGAATTGGAATCATTGAAACTTTGAAAATTTGTTATCCAATTCTCAAACCTAAAAGTGTAACATTTGTTGCTTTAAGTAAACACAACATGCACTGAGACCAGGGCTGCCAGAAATGTTCTGTAAAAAATTTTAATTTCGCCAGAATTTTTGGAAATAAGTAGTTTTTATATATTGTTTTTTTTTCAAGCAATTAGGTCACTTAATATTTATATAAAAATGTTTTATATATTTATATATTTTAATATCCAATATTTCGCTATCACAATGGATAGCTTCCTCAGGGATAATACAATTTTTGAATTATAATAAATTAATAATTGAAGTCTAAAAATGAAATTTTTTTTAACAGAAAATAAAAAGTTGACAAGGATGTACAATTATGATATATAGTATACATATATAAAAACTTGTATAATATATATATAGGCCTATATCTCGAGAACTACTGGGTGTCTGATAATTTGTAATACATTAAATAAAAGGTATTAGAAATACCTTTCCAATCATATACCATGATTATAAAATATGGTCCGAATATGGGTTAAATCCAAAAATAATATTTTTTGACCCGAATTTGTTTGTTTTTTTGGAAATGGTTCTTATATGGAGCTATGACAAATTATGGGCCGATTTTCTTAAATTTTGGAAGTGATTTTCATGCATATGAGGATATTTCACGTCGAATTTCAACATAATAACGGTATATTTAAGATATATATTAGTATAACGTGGATTTCGGAAGTGGACCTTATACGGGGGACGGAGTCAAATCTGAACCGATATTCTCAAAATCCAGCAGTTAATTTAGGTATGTATGTAAATGATCCGTGTAAAATTTTGGATTGGTACCCTTATTTATAAGAGATTTATGAGTATTAAAGTGATTTTCGGAAGAGGGCTTTATATGGGGCATACGGTTAAAAATAGACCGAAATTTACAACATTTTGTGGGATGATTTTTGTATATACGTAAATGATCTGTGCAAAGTTTTAAGTCGATACCGATATTTATACAATATATATATATAGGGATAAATGTCTTTTTCAGATGTGGTCCTTGTATGGGAGCAATGACCAATTCTGGGCCGACCACCATAAAATTTAGTACAACAATTTATTTGCCTAAATTTTAGCCGTTTAACATTATTTATATCTGTTTTATACGTATTTAAGAGAATTTTGGAAGTCGACTTTATATGGGGGCTATGGTCAAACATGGACCGAACTAAAAAAAATTTCGTTTTGCGATTTATTTTTGCCTAAAACTTATTTTTGCTGAATTTTGTCTTGATATTTAAATTTTATAGGCACTTATGTATAATTGAGCAATATTTCGGGAAGATTTTTGTATGAGGGCTATGAGAAATCATGGACCGATTCATACTATTTTCCGCACACTTACTTATCATAAAAACAACGTATACAAAATTTCGTGGTATTATCTTCAATATATTTCAAAATATTGCAATAAAATGGACAAAAAATATCAAATTTTTATGGAGGTTGTCACACATATTGGTCCATAACTCTGGTTGGCCTAAACCGATTTTGCTGATTTTAAATACCAAACTTCTGGAAAGCATGTCTGACAGAATTAATGAAGATTTGGATCCCGAAGATATCTGGGGACTTTAGAAAACTGATTTCAACAGACAGACAGACAGACGGACATGGCTTAATAGACTTCGCTATCTATAAGGATCCAGAATATATATACTTTATAGGGTCGGAAAATTATATTGTGGAAATTACAAACTAAATTGCACATTTTTTGAGATCGATTAGTTTAAAATTTTTCAAATGGGAACAAAGAAGATTTTTTTAATTGAACCTAACCTTCGTCCAGACAAAACAAAAAATCTTTTTTTTTTTTGGGGAAAAAATCTTAAAATCAATCATACAATTGCCAACAATTTTGACAATTTGACAACAAAAATGACATAGTGAAAATGCTGCCTTAATTTTACAAAACACACAAAAAGTATTTATTTAAAAATTATTCAAATGTTTATTGAATTGAAAAGTGTTTGACAATTATAAATTAAAAATATTATCGCACGGATGTCGATTCGTTTATTAAACGATTTAATAAATTTGGCGGGTCTATTGCATTTATCAAGTCACGGACTGATTTTTAAGGCTGCAATCGATTTGATTCTCTTTGTATATTTTTCTATAGTAATATAGCACAACAAAAAATAATCTGTTGGTGTTGAATCGCACGATCAAGGCGGCCCATTAGCCCTTGAATTTTGTGAAGTTGTGCGATTGGTGGCTGTGTGGCACGCTGCACCGTCGTCAAAACTATATGTCCGTGATATTAACAATACATAAGAATTGCTGTTCGATTTTCAGAACCAGTCTCTGGAGAACGATTACGCTAACCGAAAATATCGCCAATTTTACGAAAGCAGCTTTTACAGATGCCCCATTCGCATAATGAATTTTCGAGTGAAATTGAATCCATTGTAACAATTGTCAAATCTTCTACTACTGATATGTCAACAGGTAAAATGTCAAAATTTTCATGTTATTGCAATTGCCCTTATTAGAAAACAAAGTTCTTGTTAAAAAATTCTTCTAAATAAAGTGTAACCCGGGGTTTACACATGCAAGTAACAGTTCGAAAAACTCAATACACTCACATTTTTTACTAACACACTCACATTTTTTTCACTTGCAGAGCTAGTCGAGTTTTTTGAATAAGTTTTCGTATATAATACGTACACAGCACTCGCATGCAAGTACTTGCATGTGTAAAAGCAGGGTAAAGCAAATTAATTTAGCTTTACACTTTATTTTCTATGCCAATTTTATTTTAAGATGTCGGGATAAGCCAATAAATAGATACATAATATAAAGTTTTTACTAGGAGTACTGGCCAGATTAGTGCAATATTTAATATGTATGTTATTGGAATGCAAGAACTGTACAATGGAGTCGCCTTCATGTGAAATAATAAGTTACAAACATAAATAAAAAATCACTCCTATCGGGAATATTTTTTCCCTCGAAATGTTTTTCCTTTTCCCCAAATTGCAATCGTGAACAATATTTCCCATGTTTTCCCCTTTTTTAACAATTCACTGGGGAATGATGTTTGTGAAAAAATTTACATTCAAACAAAATTACCCTTATCGGGGAAATATGTTTTCCTTTGTGCAGAAGGTTGTCAAATCTAACAATATTGTCTGAAAAATGTTCAGAAAATGTCTAACAACCGTGTGAACTTAAAATTTTGTCTTTTGTCTTCCAACGTAAGAAAAATCATTTTCAGTACATAGCAAGACAAAAATATTGTCAGACATCTAATAATCGTGTAAACAAGTGTCAAACTCTTTTCATTGTCATATGTGCAAAGTTTATACATCTGCCAAATTATTTCTAAATACAACTCTGTATATACGTAAATAAACAAACAAGTGTGCATTAATAACATTTTGGAAAAACAATTTCGGTTGACAGATAAATTCATTGTGTGACAATTGTGTGCCAATGAAATTGTTAGTTTTCTTACAGTCGTCTAAACTGACAATTTACCTTTTGCTAACAATTGTTCAATGTCAGTACATTGCTAGCACATTGTTAGATCTGACAACATTGTTTGATCTGATAACCGTATATACATAACTTTATTCCCTTCATTTTGTTCACTTTATTTTTGCTGGGGAGTTGAATTCGTCATATTGGTATTTATTTGTTTTAATTACTTTAGTGTATGTAAAGTTTTGAAAAATTACTTTACATCCAGTATACTATATGTATATGAATACGCTGCTTTATTTACCCTGTAATTTTATATAAATCTAATACTAATATTAATATAAAATATTTTTTTTTATTAATTTAGTCACAAGGCATTGGGTAACTCCAAGGCTTCAGATGATTCGGGCAAATGTCGGCGAAAAGTTCGTTAGTGCCAACTTTCTAGCTCCAGTAATAAAATTATTGCTCCAATTCTAAACATTTTTTACGCAATTTTTTTATTTTAACTTTTCACTGTGATAGTTTTTTTTTATTTTGCACTGAACGGAACAACAATTTTACGGGAGATTCACGATAAAAATTTTCAATTCGAGGGGAATTAAAATTTAATGGGAACAAAAATTCTTCTTGTTATTTATGATAGGGGTGAATATTTATTAATCATGCAAAACGTATCTCTGACTGCAAAGTACTTGGTACTTTTACTTGGTATTTTTATTAAAATCCCCTGTTCACAAATTGCCAACACTAATGCACTATGTTTTGTGTTGTGTTTTAAATTAGAGAAAAAGCCTAAAAAAGTATCAGCTCCAACTACACGCACACATGTAATGTTACACTCACTCACATAACCCCCATCACAGCACAACAATAGTAGTAGTTTACTGTTGTTGGTTTTGGTTTTTAGTTAAATTGTTCCATTCCAAATGTTTCCCTCAGCAAGTAGTAGTTGTTTTTATAGATATGTATGTATGTATTTTGCATGATGAAAGATGACTCCAAAACTATTGATATCATAAGCTCACATTCAATACGCTTTCGCTGCTGGTAGACGTTAGATGTTTTGAACGGGTAAAATATAAAAATAATACGAAATACAAAAAACGTGTAATAACGTGTTAAAAAGATACAAAAATTTGTTTTTAGTCTGTTAAACGTGTTTTTTGTTGTTGTTCTCAGTCAGTTGTAGTAAATAAGTTGAGTTGAGTTAATGAGAGAGAGAAGATCAAGTAAATTTTAAATTAACTCTGTTTGTATTGTTATTGTTAGTGTTTTCAATAAACGAACGTCAAGAAAACAAGTGGAACACGAACAACGGCTCCAATATTGAGCGTGAACTGGCGACTAAGGCGTACGTGTGTTAAAGTTTGTGTGTTTGAGTGTGTTACCTTGAGTGCATGTGTGAGTGTTTAGACGCAGACATTGTGTTTCGTTAAGCTCGGCTGATTTTACTTGAAACAAATTGTCTTTTTTGTTGCTTGTGTTATTATTGTTACAATTGTTGTTATTATTTTTAATGCTGCTCGAGTTTAAAGTTAGTGATTTTGAAAACGAAAATTAATTTTATATTTTTCTTTAGCCATTGCAATTGTTTTTTTTTTTTTTTTAGTTTAAACCAAATAGGTGTTTGTTTGTTTCTTGCCAAAGTTTTTCGACTTTATTTGGTTGTTGTAATTTGTATGTGTTACTAACTGCAACAATCTGCAATTGCAAATTTGTGTTTTGATCACGCATGGTTTTTTATATTTAATTTTTTTTTTAATTATTTAACACAGCAACAACAAAAAATAATAAGTGTAACGAAAATTTAAAAAAAAAACAACAGCTAATAATAATAAATGAAATATTTGTGTGTTTTAAAGCAAAACAAGTGATTTCTATTTAAAATAATAAACATTAATAAAAAAATTATAACAAAAAGCTCTGGCTTTGGGATAACTCATCAAAAGGATTTCTTTATTTTTTCATACTAAATTAAAGGTAAGTTTTCAAAATTTCATTCATTATTTTGCAATATCTATATACAGTATGTATGTACATACATACATACATATGTATGTATGTTTATTTGGTTTCAATTTCTCCAATAAGGAATTGACATTAAATTAAGAAAAAACTTGTTTCTTAAGGTCGTCCTATAGCAGAGTTGCTTTAAAAAGTACAATTAATATACATACATATATGGGTACCTTAAAAAGTACTAAGATAAACTTGTTTAAGTTCGGCCAGGACCAATAGTCGGCATTTTAATATTTTGTTTTGTTATGAATAAATTCGACAGGTTATAATTAAAAGTTCTCCAAATAGTTATATTTTTAGCAATTATTTTTTTGTGAATAGAACAATTCTAAAACAGAAGTTATCATTAGGAATGCCAAACGGAAGTGTGTAGTGTAATATAATTAATGTAATTATTTTTTACTTATTTTTAATTTTATTTTTACTCATACAAATCTACACTACCCTATTGTATTATTAAATAATTGGAATTATATTGGAAATATTGATTTATTATTATTGACTTATTGGAAGTGTAGATTTGTATACAACAACTACTATGTATAATATAGCTTTTAAGGTACCGTTATTTTAGTATAAAAGACATACCGAAATCAATAAACGAATCATTATCGATCTGCCTTTAATCATGGCATTTTCATTTCTGGCATATAGATCTGCCAGTAAAAATAAATATAGAACAGGGCATATAAAATTGCCCTTATTAAAACTTTACCAGTGGCGTTAATTAGCGCCGGTAAATTAGATAAAATATGCACCTTCACTCACACACACGCACACCCCTAACTTTACAAGTGGTTTTGATAATTCCAAATTTTATGAGTATTTCAAAAAATGCAGGATTTCTTGGCATTTTACGAATTTAATTATATAATATATTTAATATTCTAATTATCTACTCCAATGAAACGGTTCTCAAATGATCCGTAATGACATTCCTAAAGGTTCCAAAAAATACTAGTAGAATACAACATCATTTTGATATCTGTATTGTGGTCATGTTATTAACTATCTGAAATGAATATTAATAAACATATTATTATATCAACGGAAAGCTAAATAAATGGTCAGATTCAAAACACTTAAAAAAAATTCAACATGAATTTTTAAATTTTTTTTAACTATCTGAATGAATATTAAAAATACATATATTATTATATCAACGGAAACTTAAAAGTTTATAAATATTATAACTTTCCGTTTAGGATATCGTAAAAATTGTTATGTTTTTATTGAATCTTAAACAAAAAATATATAAACAAAAATTTGAATATAATTTTTATGCAACTGAATAAAAACTATATACTGCAGTTTTGAGTATTTTTGAAACAATTTTAAGGGAATATCATTATAATTTGTAAAGAAAAAAACTGTATGTTACTTTCTTTTTTCATTATAAATTTATAATTTTATTAAAAAAGCACTATTGTGACCCATTTGGCAGTAGGGGACACTTTTTGATCGATTTAAACATTAATTATTAATAATTTTTGAAGCTAGTTCTAAGCATATGCCGTAACTCTTAGCTTATTTTCAAAGTTCCATAAAAAGAAAAAAAAAATGATATAGTCTAATAAACAAAAATAATTTATTGCAAAAATGTACATTTTAATTTAAACATAAAATGTTCGGTTTTTCACGTCACAGATTATTTTTTGCACTCACGTATTGGTTTTGGAGACTTGGAATTAAAACTGGTAATTACATGATATAATATTTGTTGTGATAGCCTTTATTATCAACAACAGATTTAAGTCGATTTGGCACAGATGCGTCCAGTTTTTGGGTAGCGATCATACGATTTAATATCACTAGATTATTTTTTGTGGTGCCATGTTTTGATGGGAATTTTCAAAGTAAATCAAATCCATAACGTTTAAATTTGATACCTTCTTTAAGGTAATTTGATTTGCTCTTTTCTCTTGCTATTTGCAAAAGTACCCGTTTTTTATTTAAAATATCTTTATGTTTTCATTATTTTACTAATTGTTCGACCTTTTTATCTTTATTAAAACTTACTCCAGAAACAAAAATAATTTAGTTTCCTTTTCCGTTTTTATAAATTAACTGTCTATAGGTTTGAGCTGCATTATCTGCATCTGTTTTAAACGTAATTTCAAGATTTTTTCGTACATTTTTAATTTCTAACATTTCTAACATATAACGACGTTTATAATTATTTTCTGTTTTTAAAACTGATATGTTCTCAAAGTCGGGATAGTGATTCAAATTTGTACAATGTGGTGATAATGCTGTTTATTGTGGTGATATATCTCTATATTTTTGATCAGATTTATGTCCAGCTATTCTAGTTTTTAGTTTATTTTTAGTTCTACTTACATATACTTTATTACATTTTTCATTGTCATTACCATACATGATATTTTATAAACTACGTTTGACATTTCCAATTTATGTATCAAATCTTTTGCTTTACTGAATAATCTGCCCACTACATTTTTGGAGCCATTTGATATTTGTTATTATCAAATATATTCGATATTCGAAGTTAATGATTTATATGTCTTAGGTTCCAAAAATCTTTTTGTGTTATTCATTTTATTTTTGAATTGTCTTATTAATTTACAGATTATATTCACCCCTATCGCGAATAAAAATTCCACATGAAATTTGTTCCCTTTTATTTTTTTAACATTGAATTTTAATAGGAAAATGTGAAAAGGGAACAAATTGCAATGTACCGAAAATGCTTTTTCTTACAAGACAAAAATTTTAAGTTCACACGTTGTAATATCTGACGACCGTCTGTCTATACATAGCTTAATATTTGTATGTTGTTCTATTATATTCCATTTTTCATCTATAATATTTATAGCTAAATCTACAGGTATACTAGTTAGGGAACATGATACTTCATCAAGTGAAATGAGTTGTTCATTATTTTGAATTTTTACTTCCTTTATCTTATCTTTAAATTGTAATGAATTCTTTACATTATATTTCGAATCTGCAGTTAATTTTTTAAGAATGTTAGTAATATATTTACAAAGTTCATATGATGTAGAGTTAATGCATGAACAAATTGGTCTAAAAGGAAATTTTTCTTTATAAATTTTTGGTAAACCATATAATTTAGGAACTGTTGCCACATTTGCTTTAAGATTGTTTTTCTCGAAAATTGTAATTATTTTTAATTTGACTATTAAGAATATTATTTTTTATCTTCTGTAATTTGTTCGTAGGCTCCTTATTTACTATCTGATATGATGTAGTAGTAGGTATCTACATATATATTGTTTTATTTGGTTTTGAATATAAATAAGTCTATCAAAAATTGTAACTCTTTTGGTACCTTTTTCTTCAATTTAGCACCTCTCGCTGATAACCTTTTTAACATTCCTGACTTATTACTCACACTTTGTTTTATTTACATTTTCACGTTAAAGTTTTTTTTAATCGTTTCTTTTGTCACAACAAGATGTATTCCCCTCTGTCTCATTCGCAGGTTTGATCTTGTGACACGCATTTTCTTATTATTATTGTTGTAACTGTTTTGGAGTTGTTAATTTTGTTTCAATTCTAAAATATTACATACAAACAGTGCAACTTGTTATACCCTACATTACCATAGTGTGGAGGATATATTGGATTTGTGCTGATGTTTGTAACGCCCAGAAATATTGGTCCAACAACCACCTTAAAGTATACCGATCGACTCAGAATCTGAGTGGATTTAACGATGTCAGTCCGTTCGTCAAAAAGTCCTCCCGAAATTTGGGTTTACCGATCATAAATGTTTGAATTATGCAAGGAACCAAACAATATACAGCACAAATGAAATCACATCTACAATTTTTGTGCAGATTGGTTCATAATTAGTCGTAGCTTCCATATAAGGCCCACTTCCGAAAATCACTTTAATGATCATAAATTTCTTTAGAATGTTGGTATTCAAATAAATTTCGACACAAGTAAGTATCTTATATACAGAAATGATGGCACCTAATTTTATAATGGTCGATCTGTAATTAGTCGAAACTCCCATATAAGACTCCCCGTAATCCACTTTAACCTCCATAAATCTTTTAAAAGTATTCATATCGAGATAAAGTTTAACATACACAATATTTATATTCACAGAAATCATGCCACTAAATTTTTGGATGATCGGTCCATAACAGATCATATCTCTCATATAGCGTACATTTCTGAAAAATTGTTTTATACATATACTAGGTGTAGGGTATTATATGTTCGGGCTTGAGCGACTACATTTTCTTACTTGTTTTATTTTGCATTTATGTATGTACATATGGATTTACTTTTACTTTATATCGCTTGCTTTATAAAGTCCGTCCGTAGATCTAAGAGTCCGTCCAACTACATGCATACATACATATGTACATGTCTGTATATTAGACTGGCAACTTTTTTCTTTCTGTCATTTAGATGTAACTAATTACAGCAACAACAACATTTGTACATAGATGTACATATGTATATAAGTTTACTACCTATATAACAAAATCCAACAAGTGGAACTGGTCTGGTCTTGTTTTTCTTGCCATTTCGTTTCATCTTCTTTTAATGATTTCTTGTTGTTGTTATTGTTGTTTTTATGTTCTTTACATTATTAATTTCATTTAGTTTCTTTTCATTTGTACTATTTACCAGGTTAACAACTTATCGCTTTTCTGTTTTATTATTACGATATCAATACATGTAGATCATTTACATTTTGTATTTACATTAACATTAACAGCAACAATTAAATTAAAAATGTTATGAGAGAAAAAACACTTTCAGACCATCTTTTGTTTTACTTTCTTAAAGTATTGAATGCAGTTCCTGTTGTGTCATACCATACATTCATATTTACTTACATACATACATACATGTTTATTAATTTATTTATTATTTCTCTATTTGTTTTTATGGTTAGTTGTAGCTTAATTTAAAATGTTCGTAGGTATATTTTTATTTTTAATTGTGCCATTGAAAGTGAATGAGACATTTAGTTTTAATTGTTTTCTTATTATGACTAAGTGACATTTCTTTTCTAAACGGTCAGTTTGTTTTAATTTATAAAAAGTTATTTTTTGATTGGAATTTCATAATCCGGATTTAAGTCTCAAGTGCTGCATAATAATGATGATGACTTTGGGGAGGTTTTTCCAAGATTAATTTGTAAAATATATTCAAATACATATTTATTCTAACTACAACTAATTTAATAGATTTTGAATGATAAATTTACAAAGTTTTACACGATCAGGAAATCATGCAATTCTTCTTGAATTATTCATCATATGTGGAAACTTGATGTAAATCCAACCGCCAAAATTTACTCTCACCTTAAACTATGGCCAGTTGAGCAGATTTTCTATTTCTACACTTTATCAAAATGTACAGCGAATTAAATTTTGCTTGAAAGTCGCAGTAGATTTACAAAATTGCTGTAAAAATCAGATTTCATTTTCTTTTGTCTGGTTGCGTCAAGAAGGGATATTGGCGCATTTGGTCTTCCAAAAATCCAGAAGCCTTAGTATGGTGCGCTATGTGAATTGGAGGTTTGATTGTTAGATTACGCTGGAAGTTACGCAGTATCAATTCCTGAGTCGACTTAACGATGTCTGGCTGACTGGCTGTTCCTGTAAACCTTGTGAACAGAGTACAGGTCGCATTTTTAAAGCTATTTCAATGAAATTCGGTACATATTTTTGCGGCCAAAGGACGGTAGAAATCGCTTCTTTATTTTACCTAGTCCCCATACAAATGTCTTCCGGAAACTGGGGTGTATTGGTGATAAATGTTTGATTTATGCACATATCCAAACAAATTTCGCCACAAATAAGTTGTACATGAAGCCTAATTACATTACAAATTTTTCCTGTAATGTGTTGCGATCCAGTTGACCATGAATGGGAGTCCTGACTGAAGAACGTGTATTACGCAAAAAACTACGTGTTTCGGGAACAAGTTCCATAATTTCAGCAGAACACATTTCATTATAGTATTGATAGAACAGTGAAACACAACCCACATTGCGGCGATGTTTCAGTGGATACCCTACTGTCACCGATAAGCATCTTCGCCCTCTCTTGTACGCGGTCGAGTAACTCCAAAATATACTTCGAAACACCGGCCCATACATGAGAGTTGTTTTTAAAACCTAAGGCACTGAACGCTTCTTTTGACACTTGAAAAATATGTTTGGTCCAGCGGACATCACACTGTATTCTCAGGCCTAGAACATCAAGAGCTTCTGATTCCTTAATATTTACACATATAAGGCTCTCTTCCGAATGTCACTTTAACGACCATAAATCTCTTAGTGTTGGTATCCAAATAAATGTCAAGAGCAATAAGTTTCATATATACAGATATCATGACACGTAATTTTATAATGGTCGTTCCATAATTAATTAAAGCTCTCATGTAAAATCCCCTTTGTTCCCCTAAATTTTTGGATGATTGGTCATAGCTCCCATGTAGCGCTCATTTCTAAAAACTGGTTTTACACATATACCGGGTGTAGGTTATTATAATGATTTTCAAATAAATTCTTTATTTAATTTAATTTTCTGAAACAAAGTTCTCTTTGTATAACCCTTTATATTTATAAGTATACTTTTTTTATAAGTCTTGATTTCACAATCAGTATCAGTCGAATTTAAACAAGAAGTCATAAGATTAACAGCTGATTATTGGTGCAAATGTCAAATTCCATACATATTTGACATTCGTGTAATAAATGAATTCGCCTTGTTGTCATCTTTTATTAATTCCAGTTGAGTTTTTATGTAAATAATGCATTTTCCCTCAAATTACCAAATCTTAAACAAGTTATTTTATCGGTTCCTTGGCTATTCAATTTATAAGTGGCTTTTATCCCATATTTTCTTTTGTAAATTTTAAAGAGGCACTAATACGTAACACTGTGTGACATTTGAGATATAAATATTATGTACTTTATTATTGGTTCTTTTGAATACAAATAAGTAAATTTTCTTCTTTGTCTGCACTATGAGAAAATTTTTAAAAATGTCACAATTCTTATATAAGCAAATTAACTACACAGCTTATATTTATTAAACATTCATAAAGTCTAATTGTCATTTCCTTAAATTTTAATTAATTTATGCAATTATTTCAAGATTTCGTAGCC
Organism: Bellardia bayeri; assembly: GCA_950370525.1. Classification (NCBI taxonomy): domain Eukaryota; kingdom Metazoa; phylum Arthropoda; class Insecta; order Diptera; family Calliphoridae; genus Bellardia; species Bellardia bayeri. Next base: position 52,958,685 of record OX493267.1, on the reverse strand, counting down.
ACTAATAATTACAACACTCACAAAAACTATCAGCTACTTCAAATCTCTTACTTTTACCAAAATTCCCTAGCAAAATAACATTAATTCTACTTATTTCTCTCAGTGTATTGCTGCATATATTAAGTAATTGTATATTTTGTACGAGCGATTATTTTAAAAATTATACACACTGGCATATTAACTAAATAATTTATTTGAAATGTTGTTCATATTTAGGATTAGTTAAACAAGTTTATAATTAAACAAAATATAATAAACCAGCCAGCATAATTATTTACAATTATACTGCACTTTTACAAAAAAAAAAAAAAAAAAAAAACACAATTTTTAGTGGCTGGTTTTTATGTTTAAGGAAAGGAAACCACAATTCACTTGCATAAAATTTAAACTGGCATTCTTATGAATGAAGTTTAGTTTTACATTTTAATTGCTCAAAAAAAAAAACCCTTGTGCAATTTATTTTTTGGTTTTGTTATGTTTTCCTCCAAAAAATTTATGAGGCGCTAAATTTTGCTAAGCAGCACAAGAAGACATAAATATGTGGTTGGTACTGAAACTTGAAATTTGAATTGAAAATTAACCTGACTGACTATTCATAATTATTATAATAATTTAAAAGCTATAAGATTAAATCTAAAGAGGCTTCTAAAAACCATCGAAGCGTTTAATGTTTAATTATTGTTGTTTGTCGTTTTTTAAAGAACCCTAAAATATCTTAAATAATACAAATTTATTCATTCACATGTCTATAAACCTTAACATAGCAACACAAATGTTATGCTCCCCGTCTAAAGAGACATTGAGAATTTTTTTTTTTTGCGAAAATGTTTAGTTCGCAAAAAATCATGAATACATTTTGAATTAGTCAGTACTTAACTATTTTATATTTGCATTAAAATTTGTAATTATTTTTAGTATGTATATTAAGGTGACACGTATCGAAATTGGAAAATTGTAATTTAAATAATTTCGAAAAATTCAAGTGGTTGTAGCGTATTCAATATTTGAATCGAAACTTGAAGTAATATTAAAATAAATTATAACATTTTTTAATACGAGTATGTATCTATATAAATTTGTCTTATATGAAATATAAATAAATCAGTGTTCGTCACTCATAGACACCAGTGATCCAACATAATGGGTTATTTACTTAAAAACAATGCTTAAAAATTATTTAATAAAAAACATACAAAAAGCTCAAAGAAAATAGAATAACATTATTTAAAAACAAGTAAGAGTGCTATATTCGGCTATGCCGAATCTTATATAACCTTCATATATATTATATTAATACACTTTGTTTGATAGTTTTTTTGATGACATTTTCAGAGGTTGTCTCGGATTTTTGCTCACATCTCCGTTATTTTTAGACGGATTTTGCTGATTTTAAATAGTAAACTTCTCGAAAGGATGTCTGACAGAATTATTGAAGATTTGGATCCCGAAGATATCTGGGGACTTCAGAAAATTGATTTCAACAGACAGACAGACAGACAGACAAACGCACATGGCTTAATAGACTCCGCTATCTATAAGGATCCAGAATATTACAAACGGAATGATAAACTTATATATACCCTTTTCATGAAGGTGAAGGGTATAACAATGCGTATGTTAAAGATCAGCAGTGGCACATTTTTCAATATTGTATTGCTAATACTATTATAAAGAAAAAAAATTAATGATTATTCCATCATATCACGAACAGTTAGTCACAATTTCCATACTAAATTATGAAACAATTTTAAATTCTGTTTGTATTTTATGATTAACTACTCGACATTGACAATAATAATGACACAAAGTCTAATTAACTTTACGATATAAAAATAAATAGTTTTTGAATGTAAACATTTGTTTAAACAGTGATCACCAGAACGAATCTTTAATGAACAAGAATCACACAAAAAGTGTATGATCTTTAAACATCTGCTTTTGATACATATCGTAGAAATCAGGCAGAATTACAAAACTGTGTAAAATATATTAATTTATACATCCTGTGTTGTCATAAAAATAATAAAACAAGAAGGACACACAAAGTCATTGTGCCGCTCACCGTTCTGAGTATTATTGTATGTTGAGGAAATATATGCGACATGTTATATTATATATCCTGTATATAAACAAGTAAGAGTGCTATATTTGGCTATGCCGAATCTTATATACCCTTCACCTTTGTTGTGAATGCATGATATATTATATACATATATACTATATATTATATTGTTACGTTTTTACCTTTTAAAAACGGTGGTTTATTTCTTTTGAATAAACCGGATTCTTTTTAATTGCAAAATAAAAGCAGTATAACGAGTCTTTATTTATTTAAATGTACACAAACACAATTAAAAATGAACACACTGTCTTCTAACACACTTATATTACGGTTTAAGAACACACTTTGTTTGGTCAGCGCCATCTGTTGATAAGTTTATTAGTTCTCGGAAGCATGTCTGACAGAATTATTGAAGATTTGAAGATAAATAAATAAATAAAAAAAATAAAAATCCGAAACAAACAACACATTTTTAAGGAATTACTTCTACACGACATAAATTAATGTTCGGAAGCATAATTGTGTTCATGTTTTAGTTATCCTACATTTTTGCTCAATTAGATTCTGTATCTTCATCTTAAAGAGAAAAGGAAATAGTTTTTCTAGATGGTTTTTCTATACATATGTCTATTTTATTGTACATTTTACTATATTTCATGACCATATGAAACTTCGTATTTAACGAATGATATTTTGAACTTGTTTGTATTTAAAATAATTCATACTTTTTAGCTTTTTCTTTATAGAAGTTTTGGAATGCTCACTAAAACCAAAATTTTTACATAATACGGAGCAGAAACCAAATATCTAATTAATTTAATATAATATTTCCTAAGTCTGTGTTCACACGTTGCAAGTCTTATTGATAAGATTCTTGCTTTTTCTTTTTGGGACTTACTGTGGCAAGAGTACATTCAAATGTGTATGTACTTGTATACTCTCCCCTTGTCTCTCTCTCTAACCATAAAATTAAGCATATTATCAACACAGCCTAAAGCATTAAACACATTCACCACAGCAGGCTACCGATTACAATATTTCAAAAATAAAATACACACGTTTATATGTGAATGATTATTTTGAGGACAGCAGGGCAAAATAATTATTCACATATAAACGTGTGTATCTTATTTTTGACATATTGCAGTTGTTTTTAAAAAGCAAACAACATTTAGAGGGTTTTGGAACAATGTTTAAAAAAGTAAACTTAAATGTTAAGTTTACATTTAATTTCTTATTTATTTGTCTTTATACATATGTATGTCTTACATCAGCCGAGATATAGCCTCCTTACTGTACAACAGTCTGGCTCTCTTTTCACGTTTTTACATCAACCAAAACCTAAACGAAATATTCAGTCGAAGTCTAAAAGTAATGCATTTCCCATTTTGAATTTTAAGTTTTAAATTTTCATTGTAAATATTGAATTATAAGCGTTTTATCATTTAATATACATACATACATACATACATTACTAATCATTCAATTTTAATTAATTTCTCAGAACTGTTATCAATGAATCATACCTATAATTCAAAATTATCCGTTACAAACACAATTATGACTGTTACACGCAATGTACGAGTATGTATGTATGTATTTACATCTGCAAAGATAAGTTAATATGTTGTATGTGTATCTATCTGCATATTAATAAATTAATTAAACAATGTAATTTGATCTACATATGATTTTAGACATCATATTATTAGACATATTGTTAACATGCGCACTTGTATGTGTGTGAATTAATGAGTTAAAAATATGCGATAAAGTGGCCTTTCTAAAGGCCTTATTTTGTAGACACAATCAAAATGGTTTAAATTTTACACGATGTGTCATTGAGAACAAGCTACTTGCTACTTGCTACCTTTTTTATATGACTGATAGAAAGCCTACTAGAAGGTCTTCCATTGAAGGCCTGTCTGTTTGCTAGATCTTATTTTTAGAAGAATGAGCTAAGTCTGCCGTCAGCAATTCATACCATAACAGCATTTCCAACAAAACAAATTTTGCAGCTTTTGCTTTTAAATATAATTTATTAGCTGTTAAAAACTGCATAATTGAGTTAATTCAAAAATTAATTCATTTAACTTTTGGAAAGGTTAAATGTTTGTTAATTTAAACCTAAACTAAAAATACAAATTTAATTTATATTCTCTTCATTCAATTTTCGATTTGTATTGACGTCCATTTTCATCAATTTCAGTTAAAATATAACTATTACTTTAAGTATAAATATGCTAACTGACATTTTCTTTTTCACCAAACAATGTTAAAATTTGACAGAAATATTAAAGTTAAATTTTACTACAAAAGTTATTAAAGCTAATTTCTTAAATTTGGCACAAATAATCAAAATTATACAACAGAAAAGGCTGCATATATAAATGAGTTTTAAAATTTTTAAAGCTTTAATTACCCAGCATTACAAATGCCCAAAAATTACTTCTAAGAAAGTTTTTATGAAAACTTTTTAGAATATATCTTTGCTTAATATTCCAATTTTATAGGCATTTATATATCAATGAGTCATATTTGGGGAAGATATTTATTTGTATTGGGGCTATGAGAAATCATGGACTGATTCATACTATTTTCCTCATACTTTCTTCTTTTATCATAAAAACAACGTATACAAGATTTCATGGTATTATCTGTAATATATTTAAAAAAAATTGCAAAAAAAAAAAAATCGATAAAAATATCAAATTTTTAATGTAGGTTGTCTAACATTTTGGTCCGTAACTCTGGTTCTACTTTACCGATTGTGCTGATTTTCAATAACAAACTGCCTATACAAAAAAAATTTTCTGGAAATTCTGTGAAGTTAAGTTGTGTATTTTGGACATGAGAGTGTTTTAGACGGACGGGCAGTCAGACAGACAGACGTAGCAGACATAGCTCAATCGGCTTAGAATTTCATAAGTATCAATAATATATACACTATACTTTTTTGGGTCTCAGATGAATATTAACAAAGTTTCCACTTATGGTGGTGGAGAGTATAAAAATACAATAGAATAGTTAAATTATATTAAATTCGAAGCATTTCAATATTATTAAGATAAAAATCTTTTAGCTTTTTCTTAAATAATGATATTGATGTACAATTTTTTAGAAATTGGGGTAAATTATTGTATTCCAAACTCTATTATTTGTTTAGTGATTTCTAGAGGAGATCTAGGAATCCTTAAATTTGAAGTCTGGAAGTGCTGTAGCTTAATTGGTTAGCGCATTTGATCATTACGCATGAGTTGGTATTTGTAGCCCGGGTTCGATTCCCAGCCGATGCCACTCGAAACAACTTCAGTTTCTGATAATTATTAGTTTTCTTTCTATCCATCATAACTACTATTTGTCACAGCGCCCTCCTTCGGTGGTATAGCATTCAAACGCCACCGAAGTAAAATAATTAAATAAAGGCTATAAAATCAAGCTGTAATATTAATGTGCCTACTCAACACCAGAGGCGCTGCAATTCTGCACTAAAAATAAACATAATGCGCAATTGCAGAGTTGTGATATAAAAAAGCTTTTTTCTTTCACCACCTTTACTTCTCCAACCTATCCCCTTTCCAAAGAAAGTAACGCAATTATACATATATAGGCATATTAATTGCCTGAGTGTTACTTCTCTTTAAAAAAAAAAAAAAAAAAACAATTTTGGCAATATTATTATAAAGCAGCAATGGTGGCAAATTAAAAACAGCTTTTAGCGATTTGTTTTGTATAACCTGTAAACTTTTTAGGTCAGCAATTCTTTTAAATCCATATACAAGTGTAAGATAATTAAGATGACTTTGTATAAGAGCTTGAAAAATTAAATATTTAGTTTTTTCATCAGGTTTATGATGTAGTTTGAATAAAACACCAAGTGCGGAAGATATTTTTGACCGAACATATTTAATGTGATGGTGCCAGGTTATATTGTTTTGCAAAATAATTCCCAAATACTTTATAGAATCTTCTTCAGTAATTTGTTTTCCATCTATATATAATGAATATTCTCCTGACAAACAACTTAGTTGGTCTAAAACTTACGAGTTTTGTTTTATTATGATTTACCACTAATTTATTAATTCTCACAAATTCTTGTGTCTTAAAAACTAAACTTTCCTTATAAGGATAGAGTAGGCAGAACTGGGAACTTCTAAAAAATTCGAGTTCTCTTTCTCTTACACCATAAAACTTTAATTGAGTAATTAAAAAGATCGAAAGCTTTGGAAAAATCATAAAAAATAGCACTAACTTCAGTGAAACCTCTGTCATCACAAATATAATTTACAAAATTCACCACCTCTTCATGTGTACCGCAACCCTTTCAAGAACCATATTAATTGGAATATATTAAATCTTCGTTGTGCACATATGTTTTACACAAAGCAATTCTTATTTAAAAACGTTGATATAATTTTTTTCTTAAAGTTTCTTCGGTATTCCCGCAGCACAATTCTTATTGCTTAAATTGCTCGTATTTATATTTGAGAGCATAAACATACATACTTGTATACACATATGCAATACGAATACGATAGTAAAACGAGTTGCTAGTAGAATCAAGTCTGTACTCGTTTTACCTTCCCCTTATCTTGATGTCTAAAAGGTAATCAGTTTAGCTTAAAGAATTGATTCGTAAAAATTGGGACTAATTAGAATTAGTCTCCTACCGTGCAACATTTTAACGTATTTTTTTTAACATGAATTATTATTTCGATTAATAATAAACAATTATATGACGTTTTATTTTCAAAATACATGGGGCTGCTAACATAGAGTACAAATTATTTTTAAATTATTTAACCAAATAATGATGAAAAGGAAATCTTTAACTAGTGGTTAAAATATGTTCCTTAGCCAAACTGTAATTTAGTAAAACATATAATATTAAATTTGGTGAAAATGGCCGTAAGACATTTACAAAAATTATTGAAAAAATTGTGTAAAATCAATTTATAATAGATTTAAATTGCAGGTAAATTAATTCATTCAATAAATTTTATTCAAATTTTATTTATTCAGAAAACTTGAAGGATTCAATGAGGAATTAATTCTAATAATGTGTGAAATTATTCCAAATCCCGGTAAAATTAAAATACTTCTGGGTGCCCAAAAAGAAATCAAAATAAGTAATGATATGGAATAGGGTCTCATCCTCCTGCGGGGTCAAAAAATGAAGTATTAATATTTCGGTCTGTTAAAAATATAGTATTAGCTCCTGCTAATACTGATAAAGATAATAAAAGTATCAAACGGATCAAACAAATAAAGGTATTCGGTCAAATGTAATTCCTGTTGATCGCATATAAATTACAGTAGTAATAAAATGTACAGCTCCTAAAATTGAAGAGAAAAAATGGCTAAATCAACAGAAGCTCCTTCATAAGCAATATTAGAAGACAAAGGAGGAAAAATAGTTCATCCTGTACCAGCCTTATTTTCTACTATACTACTTACTAATAGTTAGATTAATGCAGGAGGTAAAAGTCAAAAACTTATGGCGTTTTCTTTTCTAGCAAAAATGTTACATATATGTTAAACTTTTTTCCTTTTTTATATGGGAAATGGGTAAAAAGTGCAACATATATGTAACATTTTTGCCAGAAAAGAAAACGTCATTATATTCAGCCCAATCATGAATAAAAATTCCGCAGGAGTTTTTTCCCTTTTTCCTTTTTTCCTATTCAAATTCAATGTTAAAAAAATAAAAAGGGAAAAAACTCCCACGAATTTTTTTTATTCATGCTTGGTCCGTTTGTTTAATCGAGAGAATGTTATATCTGGAGCTCCTAAATAAACAAGGTTTTTTTTTTTCAATAAATAAACGTGTTCAAAAATATTTTTGGTTACGTCTTTTTCGGCAAATATTTGTCAAGCGCGACCGTACCTTTAGACTTTTTTTTACAAGAAAGAGCCAAGTCCTTCTGGATCATCTTCTGAGAGATTGCACAGTGGAATAATGAGTATCGAATGTTTTATATTTTAACCCTTAAATGCATACTGTTGCCAATTGTCTACATACCAGTTCTAGTTAGTTTTCTTTAAGTTCCTATGTGTGTACAATCACAAAAGATCGTTGCTAAGCACACACAAGAAGTATGAACAAAAAAATACCGTTAGTTTTTTTCTTGTTGGTTTGATTAATATTTAGTTGGTATTTTTCTGCGGCCGGTGATGAAGATCAGTGTTTTAGTTAATATCAACTTTTGAGTTTTTGTGTTTTCAGTGAATTGTGAATTATCAAATTGGAAAAAAATTATTTTGCATTTGCTAATAGGTAAGCTATGACCTGGTGATTTTCAATTTAATAATATTATTGAATAAATGGAATATTTCTCGAAAATATTGTATGTTGCCAAATGTCTACAACATGCGTTTGTGATGTAAATATTATTTGACGGTTAGAACTTGTTTTTCTTTTCTAGTTTTTTTATTTTGATTTTAAAATGGCTAGAAGATTAGAAGTCAAAGATATAGAGGATTTTCTATCTCTTCTTGGAGATGGCGATATTTCTGAAGATGAAGTCGATATTGGTGACGAAAACGATATTAACTATTTTCCAGACAAAGAACTATTGAAAGAATTGGAAGACATTAGTGATGATGACAAGGAGTTAGATAATGAAGACTTAGTTTTAGAAGAGCAATTGTTGAATGAGGAAGAGTTAGTTAATCCAGCTCCGAGTACTTCAAGTATTCCTGGTATTGCAGCCTGGAAGCAACGAAATAGAAACTTTATTTGGAAAAGAAGTAATTTGGAATATAATGAAAATCGCATAGGTTTTATGGGTAATACAAATCTTTCCGAAAGATTTTTATATAATGATACTCCATTTAAAGTTTTTTCCGAATTTATTAATGAGGATATACTAACAATTATTGTTGATCAAACGAATTTATACATCACACAAAAAAATGTTTCTAACTGTACACCTGTAAATGCATCAGAAATTCGGAAATTTCTTGGTATTATAATATTTATGTCTGTGTACCACTATCCAAATGTGAGGTCTTATTGGGGTAAATATGGCTTTTGTTACATAAATCAGACGATGACATTAAATAGATTTGAAAAAATTAGATCAACTATACATTTTAACGACAATTTTCAACACAAGCCTCGAGGTGATCCAAACCATGATCGTTTGCATAAAATAAGACCTTTAATTGATCATCTAAATAAAGTGTTTGTAACCAGTGCACCATTTGAGCAAAGGCTGTCTTTAGATGAACAAATGTGTTCCACGAAGGTATCACATTTTATGAAACAATATCTACCTAACAAACCGCATAAATGGGGTTTCAAGTTATTTGTATTATGCTCATTATCTGGATACGCATACAGTTTTGAAATCTATTCTGGAAAACAAGATGTTGAAAATTTACCGGATGAGCCTGACATTGGTGTAGTAGGTAACACAGTGACTAGATTGTGCCGTTCAATTCCCCGTAAAATGAACCACGTAATATATTTTGACAATTATTATACCTCTGTTCCGTTAATGTATTATCTATGGACCCAGGGAATATACTCGTTGGGTACAATTCAGAGAAATAGGCTTGGAAATAACTGCAAGTTACCTGCCACAAAAGAATTTATGAAAAAGTCTGTGGCACGGGGTAGTTATCAGGAATTTCTTGCCAGCTATGAAGGTATGGATATCTCTGTGACATGCTGGAAGGACAATAAGCCGGTAACGTTGGCTTCTAATTATGTAGGCGCCGAACCAGCTGCAACTGTCAATAGATACGATAAAACGCTAAAGAAACTCATTTCTATAGATTGTCCAAAAATAGTAAAAGATTATAATGCCCATATGGGAGGTGTTGACCTTATGGATAGTTTTCTGGGCAGACATAAAATTAGAATCAAAAGTCGAAAGTGGTACATACGATTATTTTACCATTTAGTAGATATGACTGTAAAAAATTCATGGGTACTCTATAAAAGAAACAACTCAAACATTTCATTGGCTGACTTTAAATCAAATCTGGCGGAAACGTTGTGCTCATACAAAACATATGATGAAACCAAGAGAGGAAGACCTTCAGCCTGCAGTATAGAAAGACAGATGGAGGCAAAGAGAAAACGAGGACCCACAAAACCTATACCGACCCAAGATATTCGCACCGATGGCATTGGTCATGATGAAAATAGGTGTTCTACAAAAAACAGGTGCAAGCTTCCAGGCTGCAACGGATTTTCAAGGACTGAGTGCACTAAATGTAAAGTTGTTTTGTGGCACAACAAAAATCGTAATTGTTTTGCATTGTTTCATAATTAAAAATCATTTTCTAAACACCAATATGTACTATAAATATGTATACGGCTATTGTTTATGCCTCTGTAATTTAAGTACCAAACGCATATTGTTGCCAAAAGTCTACATACCATTTTTTTCAAAATAAATACATAAAACTTTCATTAAATATTTTTTTATTATTTTTAACGTAATCTACGTCTAAGTTTTTATAAGAAAAGATTTTTTTTGATCCAAAATAAAAAATCATGCATTTAAGGGTTAAATATAACTTTTGGAAGGCCTATAATATGAAGCCCTAGTGATTTTTCCTGCTAGAATGTTTTGTATGTGTATGTACATATATTTAATGCTTAAAAGCTTAAACAATGCAATAAGCTAATAATCAGGAATATGCAGAGACACTTAAACTAATAAAATGTTGCCATAACAGGGATATTCACTTCACATGTGTTATTAATGATTCTGCTCATTTGAAGTACATGAAAGTATGTCATTTTGAGTAGCACTCTGAATAGCCTTAATAAATATAAATTTGTATAAAATTGCTGCTTTTTACAAAGAGGATTTTCTGAAAGCGTTGTTGATGGCTGCCTGTTTAACAAATGACTTTATAATTGTTATATAATGCTTCACCAAAATCTAAAATAAAAGAAAGAAACCCGCAAAATAATAATGATAATAATGGTTGTTTGTTTAGATACATTTAACATAATATATATGTAAGTACTCGTAGTATAGCTGCACACCCATATCTCCCCTTTATCAATACTTCCACTGCACTCTTTTTGCCCACTTATGGCTCAGCTTCACCCCAGGATTAAACTACTTATGGTTGTAAATATGCGGAACAATGAACTGCTTGTATGAGGTTTTATTTTTAAGTAACAGCAACGCGATAATATAAAGGGTGATTTTTTAAAAGCTATAGGAAAGTTTTTCAAAAAAAAAAATACAAAATTCAGAAAAATGCATGCAATCTTTATTGGAATCGATAGTACGGTCCATAAAATTTAATGTTTGAAGATTATTTAATGCAAATGTTGACCTTGACTGCGCCTCAAATGGTCCATCTCCTTAGTCCAATATTGGCATACTCTTTCCAACATTGCGGCCGGTATCTCACGAATAAATGCTTCAATGTTGTCTTCCAATGCGTCAATTGAAGCGGGCTTGTCTGTATAGACATGTACTTTAACATAGTCCCACAAAAAATAGTCTAAAGGCGTTAAATCGCACGATCTAGGCGGCCAATTGACCGGTCCCGAACGTGAAATAAAATGTTCACCGAACTCGTCTCTCAATAAGTCCATTGTTGCGCGTGCTGTGTCGCATGTGGCACCGTCTTGTTGAAACCACATGTCATGCAAGTCAAGCTCTTGCATTTTGGGCAAAAAAAAGTTGGATATCATCTCACGGTAGCGCTCACCATTCACAGTAACGTTACGATTCGCATCATCTTTGAAGAAGTACGGCCCAATGATGCCACCAGCCCATAAACCGCACCAAACTGTGACTTTTTCTTGATGCATTGGTAACTTTTGCAATGCTTCTGGCTGATATTCACTCCAAAATCGACGATTATGCTTGTTTACGTACCCATTGAGCCATAAATGAGCTTCGTCGCTGAACACAATTTTTCGGTAATTCATCGCGTGATGAACTTTCTTAACAGAGCACGCATTTTTGATAATAAAATTCAATAATTTGCAAGCGTTGTTCGTTTGTAAGACGATTCATGGTTAAATTATAGATCAAACTGAAGATGTTTGACAGTGAAACAAAACACGAAACGTGCGTCAGCTGTTTAAACCAGTGTTGCCAAAAACATAATAGCTAAAAAATCACCCTTTAGAAACATGCAACATAGGAAAATTTAAAATATACTATTTAAAAAAAAAAACTAAAACTGTCATTGGATATTTTTTTTTTTTGTATTTAACAAGTTCATTGGCATTTGATGGCAGGGTCTTTCTTTATTTCTTTCGTTTCTTGCAGCACTTCAACAAAAATACTTTCTTTTTGCTACAGTTTTCGTTTGCTTTGGTTTGCTGCTGCTCATTTCTAACAATATTACGAGTATTATACTTTTTTGCGCTTTATTAACATTCACTTTAGCCTGGGTATAAATTACACCAACGACTGACTGACTGACTTTCCAAAGCTCTACTCTATCTTCTTCTATGTTAACCTTACGAAAAATAATAATGATACATAGTCGTATGTATTCCAATGAAGTTTTTTCTTGTGCAGCTAGCTTGCTTCCTCTCATATTTCAATCTCTAAGTATCCGTGTATATGATTTTATTATAATCAAACAACTTTTTTTACATAATTCGTGTTATGTTAGCTGGGGATAGATATCCATTTATTGGAAATTATTAACACGGTTTGTTAAAAATTTAAAAAGATAAAACAAAGAAAGTTTGAGTCAAATTGCACTGTTCTCATTCTTCGAAAGCTCTATGTGCCTTCAAAAGACGGGCATGGAGATCGTCTCAGAATCTTCTAAGGACCCAGAATATATCTTAATAATTGTTCAAGTTTAAGGTTGTTGCTTTTAAAGCATAAGTGATAAAAATAAATATGTAACAAATGTTTAGAAAGGCGAATGGCAGACATAAGTGTAAAAATATTAGACCACCAAACTAAATACGTAATGTTTAACTTAACTGCCAGTTTGACTAACGTCCACTTTTTAACTTCCAGTTAAATATGTCATTTTCGTCATTCTTTGGTTATATAAGTCCGCTTTTACACTCTTCAAGGCAACTGTTTTTGGGTGGGAAGGGAAAATAGAATAAAAGAAATACAAACTTGACGGTGCTAGTCAATTTTCTTATTTTTTTTTGTTTCAAATTGAATTGAATGGCAGACATAAGTGTAAAAATATTAGACCACCAAACTCAATACGTAATGTTTAACTTAACTGCCAGTTTGACTAACGTCCACTTTTTAACTTCCAGTTAAATATGTCATTTTCATCATTTTTTGGTTATATAAGTCCGCTTTTACACTCTTCAAGGCAACTATTTTTGGGTGGGAAGGGAAAATAGAATAAAAGGAGTACAAACTTGACGGTGCTAGTCAATTTTCTTATTTTTTTTTTGTTTCAAATTGAATTGACGCTTGTGAATGAAATGGCAAGTTCAAAAGCTGTTCAGCTAAAACTGCAGAGTGTGAAACAGGACTAAATTAAAGATAATTTTGGTGGCGTAGGCAACATTTTTCCATTATTTTGTGCATGGTGTAATTAACAAGGTGAGTGAGTGCAGTAGCACTGCAGACTGACTTTGTTTACAATTTACTTATGTCAAATATAATACTTCGTTAAGTGTGTTTGATAGTACATTATTATACACAAACAAGAATCGTGGTTTCTTCGTATTGTTTGCGATACTCTCCTTGACTATTTAGCAAAGTTTGGCATTTTAATATGTTCAGTGAGTGAGCTTTATATTACAGAATTTCAATTTGTATTTTTGAAGAGTTTTCAAAAAGTTTAGGAATTTTTTATATTTAACACACTTTGTTTATATTTAAATAAATATTAGTATTTCAATCTAAATTTAAAATTATTATTCAAAAACAGTACAGTTTTTAAGTGTAAATTATAAGATGGCAATAGCATAACAAATATAATAACCTTTCATTTTTATTTTTCGAATATCCTTGAAAATCTACAAAAATATTTTAGATTTTTTTAAGATTAGACTTTGTAGAAATACAGTGCACTCGCGATAATATTAACTATTGAAAACAAGGGCGGTTCAAAATTTTGTGTTTGTTCATATTTACAAATGGCACAAAATTTTAATAAAACCATTAGCCCGCTGATGGGTAATTTCTTATCCCTCATATTCATAGACCATTTATACAATGATTTTTAAATTTTTGGATACTCCGAAGGGCGCATAGTTTTTCGTTTTCCAAGTCCGATGAATGTATTGTTGACACATTTTGAAATTGCATTTTTAAAAAATGTTCTTTACTTGTTTTTTGAATATAAAAACCGTTTGCAGTTGCAGTTTAGTTAATAGGTAACTGATATTGTTAAACATTTAACACAATGAGAAATGTATTAAAATTTTTAAATGTTCGTTTTACATTTCGTTTACCTGTTGGGTTCAAATGGTTACCGAAGAATTTGTTTCAAATTTTATTACTTTCTTGCTTAAAACATAGTGTTACCCATTAAACCTTTTCTGGGAAAACATTAAACAAAATTAAGGCACTCAGGAGAAAGTTAAAACAAAATATGATTTTTATCAACTACGTGTTAAACGAAATTCATGTTTTTAAACATACATAATTAAACACAGAACAAAATACTTGAAAAAATACTTTGAAAACAAAAAACCTTTTAAGATTTTTGTTAAAGTGGTTAAAAACTTATATAGAAAGTATATACAAATTTACTAAATCTTAAAAAAACCCCTATAAACAACAATTCATCTTCAAAAATTCAATACATTTTTTAAATATATATAAGAAATATTTAACCTTAGCCAATTGATTTGCTAATTATTGGTTTGTAATTAATGGTGTCTAATGGATGCTAAAGTGTATAGAAACGATTCTTTCTATACCGATTCAAAAATAGCAGAATAACTTAAATTCTGAATAACTTTATGGAATATGCCTCAAAAAGATTAGCTAAAGGTACGGTCTTACACTTGGCAAATATTTGCCAAAAAAAAAGTCGTAGCCACTAAATCAAATATTTTTGAACTCGTTTATTTATTTAAAAATTTTTTTGGACACAACAAATATTTAGTCTTATTTTAGTTTATGCTGTTTGATCTTGCAAAACTTTTGTAAGAGTAAACAACGTCGAACAAATGTTTGTGCTAAAACAAGTGATTACACTTATTTGAGTAAATATTTACCATGTGTCACCATACCTTAAGTTTACTAAAAAAAAAAAAACATGTTTGTGGTGACCATAACCGAACAGAGTTTTATTATAATTGGATTATTATATAATGGTCTTACAGCGACATCAAATTACTGATGAGTAGCATCATAATAATATTCAATTTAAACCTAATTTAATACTGTGTTTTAATTATTTATTTGTTGGTAATCATCAAATACTCATAGATAATCATATTATGGTAAGCTTGAGTGTAACTATGTTATGATTGTATGCTTGCTTGCAAAATATGCAATTGTTAAGACAAATTTTTAAAGATTTTTATTTAGTTTTATGTTTTATATAAAAATTGTTTAAACATTTACTATTTTTTTTGACATTAAATTGATTTATAAACATTCATGGTTTAAAATAACCAATTCTATAGCGACAATCTGTATAAAATAAGGTGCTATAGAAATAAAACGTCATTAACCTTAAAGTTATTTACTACAAAACATTTATGATTACATAGACTATAGCATAGTTGCTGCAACCATATCGATTGCCGTCTGTACTGGTTTTATTTAATTTTAACATTAATTCTAGTTCTGGTTTCTTAAAAGTTTATAAGTAGATTTAGACATGTCTGTCCGCCTGTTGAAGGCAAGATAGAGCTTCGAAAAAAAGATCTTAAACAATGCATTTTTTCCCAAACATTCCTATTTTCAGCGACATGTTTGGTATTCAAAATGGACAAAATCGGTCCAGTAGGAGCCGAGTTATAGACCAAAGTTTCAGATAACATCGATATTTTTTAGTTAATATGAACATGTGCACACTTTAACAAGTCCTGTTGAAAATAATAAGAATTGGTTCACGATTTCTAAAAGCCCCCATACAAATGTCTTCTCGGCTCTATGGTATATAAATGTCTATAGAAAAGCAGTATTCAGACAAAATTCAGCAAACATATGTTTCATGCTAAGAAAAATCATTAAACGATATTTTGTTTCCATCAGTCCATATTTGACCATATAAAATACACTTTCAATAATAACTTAAATGCTCATAAATCTAAAAAAAAATCACTATCAAGTTCAAAATCGACATAAATAAACATACATACAGTGGCTCACATTGAAAGTCGGGCAAGATAATTTTAAAAATTTACTTTCAATGAACACTTGTGGTCCATATCTATCAGCACTTTCTAAATTCACTGGTTCTTTTCACGGACGAAAGTAAATTCAATTTATTAGGGTTCGATGGCCGGCGTTATGTGTGGCGCAAACCTAATGAGGAGTTTTACCCTAAAAATACTAAGAAAACTGTAAAG
Source organism: Bellardia bayeri (assembly GCA_950370525.1). NCBI lineage: Eukaryota > Metazoa > Arthropoda > Insecta > Diptera > Calliphoridae > Bellardia > Bellardia bayeri. Next base: position 52,942,168 of record OX493267.1, on the reverse strand, counting down.
CACGGGAGCTTGTCAGTGATGGTGTGGGGTTACATGGCTGCTTCCGGTGTCGGAAATCTTCATTTTATAAAAGGCGTAATGGATAAAAACATGTATCTTGTTATTTTGACGGCAAATGTTAAACAAAGTGCTCATATGTAAATTGAGGATTGCCAATAACTTTAAATTTTACCAGGACAATGACCCGTAGCACACATCGCTGATAGCGAAAAACTGGTTATTGTATAATTATCTTAAGGTCCACAAAACACCTGCGCAAAATCCATACCATTACGTAATCGCGCATTTATGGAATGAGCTCGGACGTCGTATTAGTAAAGACCAGCTCAGAGCTGCATTACTGGAAGAATGGAACCAAATAAGTCCTGATGTGTGCAAAAAACTAATTGAATCGATTCCAAAAAGACTCCAAGCTGTCCAGAATCAAAAAGGATACGCAACAAAATACTAAATATCTTATAAATAATTGAATTTAATAACTTGACCGACTTTCAGTGTGATCGTTCTATGTATTTTGTTTTTGTTATATTAATGGTAGTAAACATATTTAATTGTTTATTGTGTTTAATAATAAACAATTTAATATTTAGTTCGTTTATTTGACCTTTTTTAATATTTAATAGTTTCTTCTCATAATTATAAACTTTTCATTTTCTGTTAAAAAATTTTTTCATTTTTATACATATTTGAATTATTATTTTATTGTAATTCAAAACTTATATTATCCCTGAAGAAGCTATCCATTGTGATAGCGAAATATTGGAAATTAATATATATAAATAGAATAAAATATTTGTATATAAAATGCAATTGACCTTATTGCTTGAAAGAAGAAGAAACTATTAAATAAACAATTTATTTAATTTTGAGAAAAATTTTAAAAAATCCTAAGCTTTCTTTTTTAAAATAGGGCTTAATATTTTACAAACAGTTTGCTCGACTTTGAATGTGAGCCGCTGTCTATATTTGATAAAATAAATTATTGTTATTTTCCAACTTCAAATAAAAATCAATTTTATATAATCAAAGTTACATTTCAAGTCACTTCAAATACATTATTGTCAAGAAATTATTTTCTAAAAATTTTAAACAATGTTAGCCCCGCAACAAGAATGTTTTTCAAATGTTGTGCAAGATTTTCTTATCTGCACCACCATACACAAAGCCCGCCAATTGGGAGTGTTTCAAAGTGGCATTTATGTGCGTTTAACATTTGATAAAATGACAAGACATACAAGATTTTATGAAAATTCCGAAAATCCATATTTTAATGAGGTTTGTCTTGCTCCATTCATTTAATATTAAATTAGATTTATTATTAAAGAAAATTTTAGTATTTTGTGTTCGAAATCAAATGCACCTTAATTGATTTGCTGCGTTTGACCATTTTATTTGAGGTGAAAAAACAAACAACCTGCAAGAAAAATCCAACATTGGGAGAGCTGCTTATAGATATGCAAACTGTTGGGAAAAATCCTAAGCTTTATTTTTTCAAACAGTTTGCTCGACTTTCAATTTGAGCCACTATATGTTTATAAATATATATAAATCATTGGAACCAACTTTGATTGGTCTATAGGACACCATTTTTCAAACATGTTGATAGAATACGATTTTGTAAATACCATGTTGCATACATACATACATATGTATATAATTTCAAATTAAATTTAGATTAGAGAATAATTTTTGAATAAAATTTCACAAACATTTGACTTTGTGTTTGTTAAGCATACATTTGACATATAGTTTGAGGAATAAATGTTAATTTAATTAATCAAAAAGCTTAAATTTTTTAAACATATCGATGGCTTAATATAAAAAAGACCTAACTTAATTTTTTTTTAAATATCAATGAAAAAAGGTCTATCTTATATAACTTCATTAAAACAAAAATAAAAAATTTTTAAATGATAAATAAAATGTGTTGCTTTTTAAAAATTGTAATAGTTTCTTTTTACAAGCAATTAGGTCATTTTAATTTTATATAAAAATATTTGATTTATTTCTATATATTTATTTCCAATTTCCTAATTACTTGTAAAAAGAAACTATTAAATAAAAAAAGGTCAAATAAACGAACTAAAAATTAAAAATTGTATTAAAGTTTTTGTTGTATTCAAAAATTTACGAATTGTTTCCTTCGTCTGTAAAGTAACAAAAAATCGACTTAGGCCTTTCTTATATTAAGCCATTGATATTTTCTTGAATTCAAAATAAATTTTTAGTTTTTTAATGATTAGGGAATAATATTTCACATTAACTTGATAAATTAAACATTTTCAGAATAAATTTCTATCAAATTAACTTCAAATTACTCAAACTATTTAATTTAAATCTGTGTATAGTAGCTTTGAGAAACCTTTGAGAATTATTTTTAAAAACAATTTGAAAAATTTTACGCGTGTGTTAATAAAAAAAAACGTGACATATTTTGCAGACATAAATCTTATATTTATATCGGGGCTAATTTGAGAAATTATTGGAGAATATTATGTTAAAAGAAATTGCGCTAAAACTTTTCTTTAGACATGTTTAAAAAATTAAAAATTTAACTCTTACCTCTTTTTAGATTTGAGAAACCTTTAAGAAATATATTTGAAAATAATTTGAAACATTTGTCTTTAAGTTTTTTAAGCTTTCAATTTGAAAGGAATGAACGCATATGTCAATAAACAAACTTGACAAATTTTTTACAGATAAATCTTTAAATCTTTTCTCCATAGTATTGGCTAATTTGAGAAATAAATGTTAATTTAAAAAATAAATATTTTTATTATGTGTTTTTTTAACTTGTATATTTAAACAAAGGTTTTTTTTTGAGAAAAATAGCAAAACATTTGTATTTATTAGCAAAAGTCGCCACAAAAAACTGCAGACCTGTTTGGCTATTAAAAACCAGTAGTAGCCAATCTTTATGGTTGCAATACAGCTGTTTTATTATGAAATCTTAAAAGTGTTGTACGATTTTTAATAGCTGGACATTTCTGGACGACGACTTTTTGAGTATTTTTAACGTTTTATTATGGTGGAGAGTAAAAACAAACAGAAAAAACGTTGCATTACAATAGCTTAAAAATATATGCAAATTTGAACACGTGCTCAAAACATAGACAGACAGACAGACACTCAAACACGACTTGTAGAGTTAATAATTTATAGATTTTAATTGTTTGATAATTTATAAAGAAACCAAAGACAATTAAATAAATAATTGTTTTTGCATTTAAAAAATGGCTAGAGATTTACTGTCGTATTCATAAAAAAAATAAAGTAGGTTTGAAGTGTGCTTTTAAACAAAATTTTCATACAAAATTTTCTTAAAGTACATTTGAAGTCTACTTTAATTTTTTATGAATAAGACTGTTATTGTTTATAAGGGAAATTGGTGGGGAACGATTTTCAAAATATTTTAAAGCGAAATAAAATGTAAAACGTAACGTATATATCAAATTAAATAAACTTTTGTTTAATGTAAGAATCTAGAATAACTTTATTTGTTTTATAATTCTACTACCTTTTTGTACCAGGCGCTGCCCGGAATATTATTGAATATTTTGGTAATCCGTTTTAAGAATAGCACGAAGCATATTTCGTGTGTAAAGTGGCAGTTTATTCTGTAGGAGACAAAAAAAAACATTCATACAACTCAAATTCTTTTCTGGAAGAGCATTTTTTCGAAACAAATTCATTAACTAAATATTTCGAAAAATAAGTTTTCGAACAACGCAATGTTGACATTCAGATCTTACATCTCTGGCGGATGATAACTGTTAAATTTGTTTTCTTAATTTTTTCTTTCTAAACGTATATTTGAGCTTTTTGATCGTACATATTTTTGAAAATGAATAAACTTTCATTTTAAATATGAATAGCCTTCGGTATTTTCACGTCTTAATTGCTAAGATCTTAAGTGCTAATAAATTTGTTCATCATTAAGGGAACAGATGACCCGATTCCCCTTTTTAAGTAGGTATCTTTATGTATGTAAGACTACTGTTTATATAAATAAATATGGGTAACATCAAAAAACATTAAGGTCATTAAGGCTAGTAGACTATTAAACGTTTGATCCCTTAAATAAAAATATACTTAATTCTTATGTACTTAATAATCATGAAAGGTTGACTACCGAAAAAGACCTTTCCTAATAAATATTTTTCTGATTGCAGAGAGCGACAAAAATTTTTTTTTATGTATTAGTTTAGAACAAAGTATACAACAAGTACCAACTATACAATTTTTCACTTTTTGGTACTCTAATTTTAGGTTTAACTTACATTTCATTGTAAGAATTCATATTTAAAACTGTAAGACTGCAAAATTCAAAGAAATGCAAAATTCCCATTTTTACTCGTTATTACTATTTAGGTGTCGTATTATGAAAAATTAACTTAAAAAAACAGATACAAATGGTACCAAAAACGTACAAAAACACAAATCGTTACCCTTTTTTCAGTTTGTATGTTTTTTTTTATAAGTTTTTTGTCTTTTAATATATCAATATTTAAAGGTTCGAGTCTGTAGATCACTTATTAAGATTAAGCACAAAATTTCACTTCTTACTCGTTTTTATTCCCTTGAAGATAGACTTACAAAGAACTACTCTTCTAATACACAACTTTGTGATAACAGAAATGTAAAATAAAAATGCTGTTTTTTCATAACAAAGACAATAAAAGGCAAATTTTAAAAATTTTACCGGTTTTCGCCCAATTTATCACTTTCTGATCCAATTTTACAGATCTACATTTCAATAAAATTAGTTTAGCCGTTTGCTCTTACCGGTTTTCCCCCTTTTTATCCCGAATTGGCGCAAGTTTGGAAAAAACGCTTTCAAGTATGAATATATTTACGTTTCAAATTTCTATAAATTTTATTCCTTCCAGGTACAAGTATTGAAAAATAATATAGCCTATTGACGCTTCCAAGCATAGATCTATCTACGTTATAAATTTCATTAAAATCGGTTCAGCCGTTTAGGCGTGATTTCGGAACAAACTAACAAACAAGCAAACAAACTTACAAAGACATTGATAATATACACACAGCTTCAAAAGTGTGTAGGCACCAGTGAATTTTTTGATTGTTTTAAGATTATGAAAAGCATTATAGTTCAACTTAAATTTTTTTTCATAACCGAATCTATTATTCAACCAAATATCCAACAAAACGAAACTTTTAAATTTCAATCGATGGAGAGATTTTAGGATTTTCATTATCTTAAAAAAATCAAATAATTTGTTGTGTTTACTCACTTTTGAGGCTCATAGTATGTACATATATACGAGTATATGGATTTAAAATAGAATATCTTTCAAACATTTGCTTTATTTATCAGCATTTGTTTTAAATTCTCTAATAATTAAAACAAATTTACATAAATTAATAAATATTTATTTATTCTTTAAAAAAAAGTTATGGCGGGTTCTTTTTTTTTTCAAAAAACATATTTAAATTGAGAAATATTCAACATGACAGCACTACAACTCGTAAATTGCGAGTGGTAATTCAAATTTAAATATTTATTTATTGAAATAAGCAAACTTTGCCATATCTACATAGCGAGTCGACTCGCACATGTGGCACAATCAACAGAGACACTCAACAAGAATATGGTTTTAACGAAATTATCGTCGCGCCAACCAAACACAATTCAATAACACACAAATATATAAAAAAAAACCCTAAACACCACTAACTAATACTCTGATAAATTTAACTAGTTTAACAAGACTTTAAAGAAATTCTTAAAAAAAAAATTATTTATTTATAAAAAAAAAAAAGTTCAACTAATAAAAGAAACCAGTACAAATCTAGAAGTTTAAATACAAAAATTTTAAAAATAAATATAAAATATATAATTTTAATTCATTAATAATAACCAGTAATGATATATGTGCATATATATTATTAATTAATTAAAATGTATTTCAAAAACATTTAAACCAGAAATATTAGCATACTTTAAAGTATTGTTCACATAAAATGTGGCCACATTACAGAAGCTTTTTTACACTCGTTATTATCTATGTCAACCAAAATAATCAGTGCGAATATATTTGCACGTTCAAGATTAGGCCAAACCCTACGGCGCACTCAAACGCAGGATGAACTCGGCTCATCACCTTAATGTTTGTCCAGCAGGAACATAGCATATATGTCTTGCAAAGACCTGCCAGAAACATACCATTAGCAATTTATCGATACATGACAGCAAAGATCAGTGTAACGAGAAACTTGTTAAGAGCTTGAGCTATCTAATCTGTGCCATCGATAGCTTAGTCATTTAGCATGACCGAAGACTATAACTAGAAAAGGACAGAGTTCAGTATTTACTGCGGTTACGATAGGCCGCATATCTAACCTCGTCTAAAGGCGGATCATCAACACAAATGTCACGAAAGCCACAATTCCCGTATATTTCCCGAGCACCGAGCTTAGTGCTACTTTGAATGGATGTGTTGTTGTTTAGCAGCAGCAGCTAGGACCGAAATTTGCTAGTCAAACAAACATCAGTCTTTAAACCAACTGCCATTCTCCCTACTTTGGGCCACTACGTGAACCCCGAAGAGGCCTCAAACTTGTACCCCAATAGTTAAATTAGGGACAAGTCCCCGTGCTTTTAACTGAGTCCGTAGTACTAGATTCAAGTTTCATTGGGTGCAAAAATCAAAAACACTATATCCAGTTTCGAGACCGTGCAAGCTCATGGCACCGGTGTCACCATATCTCTCCCCAGAATTGAAAAGGCGTCAAGGTGATGGAATTACACCGGGACATATTTCCCCTGGGGAAGAACAAGTACAAAGTGGCTTAAAGTCTTAAGATTTTGGAAATATGTAAATCTGTTATTTCCAAACGGCTGGTTAGATTGAAGTAACATTGCACATGGGCTTAGCCAAGGAGTTATTCAATTAATCACCCCTATCGTGAATAAAAATTCCACATGAAAATTGTTCCCTTTTCTTTTTTTAACATTGAATTTTAATAGGAAAAATGTGAAAAGGGAACAAATTTCATGTGAAATTTTTATTCACGATAGGGGTGAATAAGTATTTAATCATAAAGTATTTTGCTACAAACATTTATGATTGCATAAATTATAACATAGTCGTAGTCTTTCTGCAAGCAATTGTATTTAATTTTAACCTTAATTCCGCTTTTCAGGAATAAAAGGAGTTTGTTCTTACATTTATTCATATTATATTTTCTTAAATTGAAATTAACTTTTTTAATTGATAAACTAAGAAATCAATATTTCACATCAACTTAAAAATAAACATCTTCAATTCACATTTCTTTTAAATCAACCTCAAATTTACTTGCTAATATAAAAATTTTGAAAACAAATTGCTTACAAATATGAAATTTAACTCTGTTTATAGTATATAGGTTTGAGAAACATTTGAGAATTACTTTTAAAAACAATTTGAAACATTTTGCACAGATAAATCGTTTCTGTAATGCTGAATTTAAGAAATGAATGAATAAAAGAGTATTCGCTGTTAAGTCTTGAAAATGAACCCCACACACATTCCAGGGGCCGTGCTACGGGGGGCTCAAAGTTAGGTATTTTTGACATGTTAATTCTTAATCGCGTGTAGATCTATTTCATCAAAGATTTTTATATTTTCGACAAGGTCTTTGCAAATACCGGTCCCAACTTTCAACAGATTTTTCTGCTTATTTGCCATTTAGACCACAAAATGTAATATCAGAAACAAACAAAAATCAAAGGAACATATTTTCCGGCTGCAAAAATAAACTATTTTTGATTTGAGTTTAAAAAAAGAAATATGCATCAATTATTGCTTTTTGGCGAAAAGGCGTAAAAAAACAGTTTTATTTGCCGATTGTTCGGCCAATCATGAATAAAAAATCCTCGGGAGTTTTTTCCCTTTTTATTTTTTTTAACATTGAATTTGAATAGGAAAAATGGGAAAAGGAAAAAAACTCCCGCTGAAGTTTTATTCATGATTGGGCTGAATAAATAAAATTTAAGAACAAATAATAAATTTACATTTTTCTGAAAGACAGGCTTCATTTTACTATAATAAATATATCTAATTTTCTTTATAAGTTGTATCTAAGACGTTTCGAATTCGACTTATTTGTTTTTTTAATCAAAATTTCAACTTTAGGTTATATGTTTTGAAATCTCAAAGCTTTGATTACAAAACGGAAAGTAGATTTGGAAACCTAAATGTATTTCTTATTTACCCTTAAAATATTTTAGTAAACCCGAAAGAAATGTAAAACTTAAAAGCAAAATTCTAAAAATCCCATATTTGGAATATTTGTCTTAATTTTTTTTTGTTTAAAAAAAAATACATTTTATTATTTACTTATTATTTCAATTAACATTTCAATTGCTTTTGTTGATAAATAAAAATTTTGTATATAACTTTAAGTCGGCAATACTTTTTTAGCTGGCGGCCATTTTGTCAGCTGTCAAGTGATCAAGTCTACGCCGATAAGGCCGATACGATTGACCACTTGGAAGATAATATTCGTCGCATTGTTGCCGATATACGGCCACAAATGTCAAAAAGTCATCAAACATTTGACCTCCATATTAGACTACTTAAATTATAATGCCAAAAGATTATCTTTCGAATAAAGTAAATTTCATGTCAATTTAAAAAAAAAATCATCGTTGTTTTATTACATTTCAAAATTATATACAACCAAAAAAAAAGCACGTATTTTAAAGAGAACCATGAGTTTCAGTTAAAAAATTGTTGCCAACTTAAAATTCTATACATCTAATAAAACACCCTTTATTAGGAACAATTTCAGCCATATTTCTACTGAAAGATGCTAGTCCATATAGATTCAAAAATACAGCTACTTAGAGCTTACAAATTTTATAATTTATGCGAAGCGATTTATATGAAAAAATAATATTTAAACAAATCTAAAACAGCTCATTTAAAGGCAGTTGATTCCATAAATAATAAATTATAAATAAATATTCAATAACTTTTTCTTACTCAAAAGTCTGCTGTAAAGCATATGAATAATTTTATAAATATGCAAATTAGCATTTTATTTAATTTATTTATATTTGATTTCAATGTAATTTTTAAAGCTTTTTTGTCAAACAAAAGTAAAACTAATAAAACAAATACAATTTGAAATCCCTTAAACTGCTTAACAATTTACATATTGACTTATTAATAAAATTGTTATGGCTTTTAAACATTAACAGTTTATTTTTAAATAATTTAAAATTGTTGACAAAAATTAAACAAACAAACACAAAAAGAAAACATGTTTCAAGGTAAAGTTTATTTATTTAAATTTTATTTCACTTTTTTACTTAAAAATAAAATATTTTAGTTTCTTCACATGTTTCACCTGAGATTAGATCTTTGTTAAACTCTTTTCAAATTGAGTTTAATTTAATTGTTTTAAGTTTTCACGTAATAACTACATATTAACTACTGGTTTACGTCTAAATAAATAGTATAAATGTTTAATGCACATAATTGTAACAAATACTCAGCTGTGTTGGCTGTTTTGTTCTAAATAAATTTAATTTACGAGTACTTTAGTTGTAATTAAGGCAGATTTTAAAATTGTTGATTTCAGGTTTATTTTCTTAAAATATTAACAGGGTTTAAATAGGGAAAGTAAACCATTTTTGATAGACTTGATTGTGAGGGGAAAAATACTTAAGGCAATACTTTCTCTGGTATTAGTCATTAAAGAATGAAGGCTGACCCAATTGGGAAGTTTACAAAATAAATGTTAAAAGTCGTTATCGAATTAAAAAAAAAACGTAAATTATTATGTTTCGCTTCCATTACCGTTAAACGCAAATTACTGGAAGGCAATTTTCCAATGAAATAATATAAAAAACCTTAGATAGCGTTCTTCCATAACAAATTGTATATTATATACATTTAAATCTTTGTTTTCCATAGTTTAGTTTATCAAAAGCTAGAAAACAAAAACTATAAACAAAATATTTAAAATTTTTGTAAATTCAGAATTAAATAACTGTTGCCTTAATTATAACAAATGTCGTTAAAGCTAAAATACCATTACCGAAATAAGCCAAAATATCATTGCTGCCACAATAAAGTCACCAAAATAATCAAAATTTACATTTTCATTGCCTTATAATCCTTTCGAATCGAAACTTGTTAGAATACCATGTCAACTACTGGTTACGCTATATCAAATAAATTCAACAATCGTTTATTATAACGTTAGCTACCGTTACAGTTAAGCAACCGTTTATCCTAAAATATCTTTTCATCTAGACATACAAATTTTTGTTTTCAATTGAAATCTACTAATGTTAATAACAAATTTTTCTTCCGTTTTTTAATGTTTGTAAATGTTATTAATAATTAAGGTCAGATAGGTATTACCGTTACCGATATAACATCAAATACCTTTTTCGCAATAATCCAAATTGGCCTTAATCGGTTGTTGGCCGAAGTAAAGTGTAGTTGGATGGGCAGCAAATGAGGGACGACAAGGTTTTTCTTTTTGTCTGCTATTAGCGACTTTTAAGAACGACATTCATGGGGTATTCTAAAACCGAATTGGAGGACACAATTTGCTGTTTTTATTGCCGATATACGGCCACAAATGTTGACAAAACTCATCGAAAATTGGACCTACAGATTATACTATTTCCGAGCCAGTCATATGTCAGCAGTTATATATAAACAAGTAAAAAAGTATAGTCGCTCAAGCCCGACCATATAATACCCTACACCCAGTATATGTATAAACAGTTTTTCAGAAATAGGCGCTATATGGGAGATATAACCTATTATGGACCGATCATCCAAACATTTAGTATCATGATTTCTGTGAATATAAATATTATTGTACCATATTATTCGTATATATATGGAATATATTTGCGTTCAATATTATTTAGATACCAACATTTTTGAGGCAGTTATGCTCTTTAAAGTGCTTTTCGGGAGTGGGCTTTATATGGGAGCTATGATAAATTATAGACCGATTTGCACGAAATTTATAGATCTGATATGGCTTCATTTATCACTCATTTGTGGTAAAATTTGTTTGGATACTTGCATAATTCAAACAGTTATGATCTTTAAACCCTAATTTCGGGAGGACATTTGTATGGGGGCCAGGTGAAATAATGGACCGATTTCCACCAGTTTGAAAAAATTTCACGTACCAAATTTTTGCGCATAAGCTTTACATGGACAGCCAGACGGACGGACATCGTTAAATCGACTCAGGCAGTGATTCTGAGTCGATCGGTATACTTTAAGGTGGGTGTTGGACTATTATTTCTGGGCGTTACAAAAATCAGCACTATGGTGGTGTAGGGTATAATTATAATGCCAGAAGATTACCTTTCGAATAAAGTAATGTCATGTCATGTCAATTTAAAAAAATCATCTTTCTTTTAGTCAATTTCATAGTTTTATACATCTAAAAAAAAAACACCCTCGATACGTATTTCGAACGGAACCATGACAATTGGCAAAATGGCAGCCAGTTAAAAAGTGTTGACAACACTAAAATCCTGCATGACATAATTCGGAGGAATCAATCATTGGAGTGAGTTTTAGCAAGATTGATTCCGTTTGATATTCCTGCAAGAACTGTTTTGTCTACATGATATTAGAAAACTGGGTTTCCTCAAGCATGCAGGTCGTGACAGTAAATTCGTAAGGTCGCATTCAATATTTCTTCTTCACTGGGCATCACTCGATTATATTGATTACACTGGAGCAGCGTAATTGACCATTTGCCGGCCAATTGTCTTGTTGATATCCAATAGATTACTTAATTCATGTCAGTGCTATGAAAACCTTGTTTCTAATTCGACAACTGCATGAGCTTTTAATGTCATAAGCTGGGAACTTAAGTTGGCCTATAACATTTTCAGTTGTTTTACAGTCGGAATTTGAATTCCACCGACTACAACACCAAGTTGTCCGATGATTTTTCTAATGATAGTTACAGGCTACGCCCTTTAAAGAAGTTGTGCAGTTTGCTGAGATAACCAATTATTGGATGTTGTCGCCTAGAGATTCCTTTTACTAATTGTAAAGGCGCATGGAGCAGTAGTGTCAGAACCGCGTCATGAGAAACTCCTTATTTAGCCTCTGCTGAATTCTAAATTCTACTAGTCAGATACTTCTGGTTCCATCTATGTATTTGATAATTATTGACTGCAGGATGTTCTGAATAGCCTTCAGGTCTTATGCCACAAATAGCATTCTTTCACAGGATCTTTGCTTATGTAATCCTTGTGATAGCTAAGAGGCAATGGAATTTGCTGCTGTGATCCCCAGAACTATTAAATATACATATACTTGCGAATTGTTGAACTTTGTGCAACAAACTGGTACTGTGATTGGTTCTTTCTTATTGATTTACAGCAGTGGTCGGCACTCATAGCCAGCAGGTGCCGAACATGTTTACCGCTAAATAACACGAATGTTAATGTTTAGTTTATAAAAATTATCAAATAAAATACAAAATTCACAATCAATAGCTGGTCAGATTACAACAGAGAAAGCAAGAGGAGCATGACAAGTTATTATCAGTCGGCCACTATTTTACAATGACACAAATATATGTACGTTCCAACATGATTATGCCCCCGATCCACACTGGATCGATTTATGTACATGTGTATTTAATGTAGTATACCATTATTTGCAACACCCTTTCGCTTAAAACTTTTATGAAACAGATCTCAGAAATATTATTTTCGTTAATTTTCTTCAACATTTATTTGTTTTAATAACATTAAAAATTTGTAAGAAAACAAAAACTAATAAAGATGTCAGTCTGATGTGTGTTGTTTTCTTATCAAAATTTTTCTTAAAAGATTATTATCATTGTCTTCTATTATTTTCACATTTATTTTCTTATACATACTCGTACTTATATTTTTGATTGTTTGTCATATTCTTGGTATTATGCAAGTATGTATGTGAATCCACAAAGATACTTTAATATTTATGCTTTATAACTCGCATAAAAGTATGATTGTGCTGCAGATAAAATAAAAAATTTTCATTTCATTGTGTGTGGAATTGTCACAATAGTTTTCAGCACAGTATTATTAACATGTAGACAGATAATATACAATAGATATAAATATTATGATTTTTTTTTGGAACCATTATAAATAAGTGTTGGTTGGTGTTTGTTAGTCCGTCCGTCCGTCCGTCCGTTCGCTCATCCGTCAGTCAGTATGTTGTTAAGTAAAGTGCTCTAGTTATTTTATTTTTTTGTTCATTCTGTTCATTCTTTTAGCGTAAAATAGTTTTTTAGGTCATTATCGTTTTAAGCTTTTATGATTTTAGTTTTGTATACTCGTATGTATGTAGTTACAGATTTCAGAAGAACAAAAAAAAAATTAAGTACTGACATATGCATTTCTTTTATAAAGACAATTTTTTATTAATATTCTTGATTTTATATTTTATTAAAAAAAAAACAAGTATGGTCAAGCCCGACCATATAATACCCTACACCCAGTTTTTAAGAAATGGACGTTATATGGGAGATATAACCTATTATGGACTATTATCCAAAAATTTAGTGTCATGATTTCTGTGTTAAACTTTATCTCGATATAAATACTTTTAAAAGATTTATGGAGGTTAAAGTGAATTACGGCGAGGGTCTTATATGGGAGTTTTGACTAATTATGGACCGACCATTATAAAATTAGGTATCATCGTATTTGTATATATGAAACTTATTTGTGTTGAATTTTATTTAGATACCAAAATTTTTAAGAAAATTCTGGTCGTTAAAGTGATTTTCGGAAGTGGGCCTTACAGGCATGTTCTGAAAATCACATTTTCGTAAAGTGATTTGAAATCACTGAAAAGGTGTTCTGTGCACAAAAATTATTGAAATCTCGTGATTTAGAACCGGTCATCTAACAGCCTAAAGATTTCAAATCACTTAGAGTTTTTTAATTATTTTTCATTGAACTCTTGTAATAAAATTATCACAAACACTTAAAATCATTTGTTCTTTATTTGTTTTTGAAATAAAACTAACTATTTTACACAGAAAAAATCTAATATTTACAAATTTGGTAAGACGTTGTATTTTTGCGGACCATTTTTTTTTAGATATGTTTACATTTTTCTTGATCAACACAAAGAAAATCAGCTGTTAGCTCGTGATTTAGAACAAATAAAATCACTACTAAAAATCTCGTGAATTTCAGAACACCAAAATATTCCTCCCGTGATTTCAAAATCGTTTGTGATTTCAGAACATGCCTGTTATATGATATGATAATTGTACATATTTGTGTTCAATATTATTTGGATACCTAAATTTTTAAGTGAGTTACGCTCTTTAAAGTGATTTTCGGAAGTGGACCTTATATGGGAGCTACGACTAATTATGAACCGATCATAATAAAATTCTAATATATTATTTAAACCCTACACCACATATATCAAAACGATATATGTAAATGATAACCTTATCTCCACCGAAAAAATGTAATTTAAATGTAATAACTAGTTATTGCTGAATCCCACATACCACAGTATGTAATTTATTTATAATTTTAATTACTGACTTGTTTGTAAAATGATCGTCTTTAAAAATGTTTAAAACTCTTGAAATATTACATAGTTATAAGATAAAACTCACAACTTGGTAGTTTCATATAGAGGCCAAATATTTCTACAAAATTTTATATTGATCTGTTCATAACACAGTACAACACAAAAAAAAAATTACGGGGTGCCGACGATTGATTGTTGTTAAGGAGACCAACAAAAAATATACGTGTGTCGGCGTTTTGATAGATCACATCAGAATTTCATTTAAGGAGCGGTTTAAAATTCCCAGCTCTGGTCTGTTCTTGCAGCATATTGGTATATAAAACTATGTTTTCTTTACGTCTAAGGTGTAGGGTATGTTCAGCATTTTTGTAGATAATGGTATGGCAAATATTTTTTTTTAGAACATATAAACCCTCTAACTCCCCCCTCATAACGGCATTTTTGGCTTTATTCTAAGAAATAGTAAAAAACACCCCGAAAAAGTTTCTTTTTCTGAGGAAAATAAGTTTCCTTTAAAAATAATTATTAAACATTAAGTTTTATAATATAATAATCGTTACTGTCTCTGGTAAAAACATGTTTGTTCTAACATTTTATTTCAAAATCCTAAAACTATGCAATGCTTCTTAAAATATCTTTCAGCCTTGATAAACATCTATTGAAAATCATAATTTAACTAAACATTTTCTTTATTTCTATAATTTCAGGTAATTTCAGATATCTTGATACAATTAAGTAATTAGCGGCAAGTACCAAATTTGATTCAATTATACACCATAACTGATTTGTTTTACTTCTACTTTACTGGCAACTATGCTCCTTTTCCTTTTAAATATTGACCATATTTGAAGCAAACGTTAAAAATTTCAAACATTTACTTTGTTTGACAACTTTGTTGTCTGTGCAATTTTATGTTGACGCAATATTATTTGTCAACACCCTTAAATAGTAATAAAGCGAATTTCAATTAATGACTTCATTAAATTCTTTATTATAACACAACAAGTACAATTTTAAACATAAATTGTTTAGTTTTTTCTTCATTATTTCTGACTTCTCTTCAAAACATGTACTGGACTCATATGACTGTTTTAATAATTTCCTAAACTATGAGTATTTATCAAAAAATTAAAAAAGAACAGTATGTAGTTAAAAACTTTATTATTTTTTATGCTGTGTATTAATTAACTAACACACTGCACTGTGGGTAAAAAGTAGGATTTTTTGGCATAAAGTCAATTTTTTTTTTTGGATTCATATTTTGAAATTTAACTGATTTCCCTAATCTAGATACCCATATTAAAAAAAAATTATTAAATATAAATTTTGGTGACAACCCTTTCTTGCTGGCATGCTTTTAAAGTTAGCTGATTAAATATCACTTTGTTTTGGTACAACATCAGCTGAGTTCGAGTGCTTGTGAAAGTTGAAGTTGAATAAAATTAAAAAGTGTTGTTATGGAAAATATTAGAGGAGGTATGTAAAATTATTACCTGCTACCAATTTGGTCATTATTATGTGTTGTTGTCCAATTGTGCAATGTTTTATTTATGTTTTAGGTCATCTTGGGAGCATAAAAATGTACAAAAACCAAATTTTAATTCAATAGCTTTAAAATTAGAGTTTATGCCAAAATAAACGGAAAAAAACCATAGTGCACTGTCTTAAATATATGACACAATTTTTTTTATTGCAATCACTCTTGTCTGTTTGTAAGAAAAATACAAATTAACTGAAAAGTTTATAACAAAAACAAAAGCAAACGAAATATAAAGCTATATACAACTATAAATATTAATTTTGTATTAAACCACAAAAAAAGTCAACGCCCCATATGCAAATTAATTACACAAATAATTGTGAAAACAAAAAAACAAACAATATTTAAAAATATAGATCATTTTTCAGGCACTAAAGTTTAATCAGACATATGAGTTTGTTTTTAAGCTAACTAAAGCTAGATTTACACGATTGAAATTTTCTTCAAAATTGCTCTTAATCACTATTAAATAAATAAATTGTGAAGAATTTTTGCTGTTTACACGAGTTTGAAGCATTTTGAAGAGCAATTTTGAAGCAATTTTCAATCGTGTAAATCTAGCTTAACTGTATTTAATAGTATTTTTAACCGTTATTTGTTATTATTTAAGTTTTGCCAAAATGTGTGTTGCAAGTTTGACTTATTCGTAAATACTCGTATAGCGTGATTCATTTCGTGATATTTTTTAAAGGAAAAAAAAAATTTTAATGGGGAATGTTTATTATCATTTGAGTGAACATTTTTTGGCATTTATTTTTTGAAGATTATGTCTCTTAAATGTTGGCCGTTGCTACGTTCCAGATGGTCTATACGTTGAATCCAATTTTCGATGATTCGTTCGAGCATTTCAACTGCCAACTGGCGAATGACACGTGTGATGTTTTCTTCAAAGTCCTGAATCGAAGTGGGTTTGTCCGCATAAACTTTAGACTTTACATATCCCCACAGGAAAAAGTCTAACAGTGTGATATCACACGATCGACCGGCCCAAAACATGATATTATGTGCTCACCGAAATCCATTGATTGATGTGATGTGTGGGAAGTGGCGCCGTCTTGCTGAAACCAAATATCGCGGGGATGATGAGCTTCAATGTCAGTCATCAAATCGTCGGTTATCATGGCACGATAACAGTCGCCATTGACGGTTACGTTCGCACCGGCATAAATGTTAAAGAAATATGGACCAATGATTCCACTGGTGGTGGAATCGGTCGAATATTATTCAATAATGAATAATGGGTCTCAAAATGGGTGATGGTGTTGCGAATAGTACGCTCAGTAGGCCGATTATGTTGACCATAAGTTGAGCGAAGTGCACGAAACACATTCCACATAGAACGTGAATTTTCGTAATAAAGTTAAACGATTTATAAACGTTGTTCATGCCAAACAATACTAAACAAAAATAACATGATAGCATGACACGACTCACACGTGATCTGTCTAACCCTGCCTTTACACATGCAAGTACTTGCATGCGAGTGCTGTGTACGTATTATATACAAAAACTTATTCGAAAAACTCGACTAGCTCTGCAAGTGAAAAAAAATGTGAGTGTATTAGTAAAATATGTGAGTGTATTGAGTTTTTCGAACTGTTATTTCCCAGCATACCATTCTAGGAGCGCTCCGAAAAAGGAATCAGAAAAGAGTCCAACTAAGGAGCATTTTCGGAGCGAAAGAAAAATTTGCTTGTTACTGTCCTGAGTCGGCAGGCAGTATGACTCAGAAATGCCACTTAAAACATAGCTGTACCACACAAGAATTTATCATTCAGAATTTATCAGAGCCAAAAAAAAACCCTCATAAAAGACTCTTTTTTGACATCATCTAAGAGCTCTTTCAGAGCCCAAAAAATCCTCATAAAAGACTCTTTTCTGACATTATCTAAGAGCTCTTTCTGACGGGCCATTTTCGAATGTAATGACCCTCTTTTCTGAAGGTTTTCGGAGCAATTATGATTGTTTTTAGGCTCATAAAGAGCGTTAACGCTCCTAAAAAGGTGTCAGAAAAGACTCTTTTCGGACTCATATGGCTTTCTTGGTTGCATGTGTAAACCCCGGGAAAAAAGGATATTGAAAAATGTATCTCTACTTGAATCACGTTTAGTTTGTTTATTATTAAACACTTTATTTATATTTTTTATTTAAACATTTATGTACATGTAAGAAAATAAGTTGCTGTTTAGTGATTTGAGAGTAGCCAGTTTTATTTAGTTAAGTTTTTTTTTTAATTTTTAAATCTCAATCACTTTCAAATTTTAAAGCGCATGTGTTATTTACTTTCGTTTTTGAAATCACATTAAATCTGGTGAAACAGTGCACAGTGGTTTTGATCGTACAAAAAGTGTTAATAAACCTGTATCCGATTGTTTAAATGTTAAACAAACGAACCGTACAGGAAGATATAAGCATTTAAACATTTTCATTTGTGATCAATCAAACTGTTAGAATACAAAGTGAGATATATACAGTGTGTCAAAGTAAACCAAAGTTAGAAATATAGACATATATAGACAGTGGGCAGAATCGGTATAAAATAATAAATTGTAATAAAAATGTTTACAAAAGTCCAAAAGAAATTTCAAAGAATTAGCTGAAATTTTCAAAAATATGATTTTATATAATTTTATTCATAAGATCCACATTTCTAGCGGGGTTGGAAGAATACTTTAAGTATAAATAAACTAGTACATGAAGGTTTCCAAAACAGCTTACATTTTTATAATCCCAGTTTTGGTATTTTCGAGAAAAATTGGTAAAATTAAGAACGGTGACGGGGCAAGGCAACATACGAGGGCGTTTTGGAAACTTCTTAGCCTAGAACAGAAAGCGCGGTATAAACAGCAAAAAGTTAAGTGTTTTGGAAACTTTAATCTGTGCCATGAACACATGTTACATTTCTTTTCGATATGACAAATAGCATCCACGATTTTTTAACAATGGAAAAATGAGAAATTCGTGATGTCATTAAATATTTAAATAAAAAAAGGTTTATCGTTACAAGAAATTCATAATGATATGGTGAATGTGTTAGCTGAAAGTGCTACTTCATATGCAACAGTAAAAAATTGGGTTGCTGAGGAGCCTTGAGGATGAACCACGTAGTGGGCTTCTGAAAACAGCAACAACAACGGAAATTGTAGCCAAAGTGCATGATATGGTATTAAATGATCGACAAATAAAAGTGAGTGAAATAGCTAATATCATGGGCATCTCAAATGATCGAGTCCATTTAATTTTGCATGAAGAACTACATCTGAAAAAGCTTTCTGCAAGATGGGTTGCTCATTTGTTAACAGTCGACCAAAAACGCATAAGAATGAAAATTTCTCAAGCTTGTTTGGATCGTTTAAGGAAAAGTAAAATTGATTTTAAGCGTCGTTTCATAACTGTTTATGACACATGTATCCACCACTATACTCTAGAGGCAAGAGAACAATTGAAGCAATGAACTGAATCTGGAGGAAGTGAACCACAGAAGGCAAAAACAATTCAATCGGCTGGTAAGGTTATGGCAACGGTTCTTTGGGACTTCAAAGGTATTTTATTGATTGACTATCTGAAAAAAAGTAATACAATAAATTCAGACTACTAGTGCAACATTTTGGATCAATTAAATGTAAAAATTCGAGAAAAACGTCCTGGCTTACAACACAAAAAAATAATTTTTCATCAAGACAACGCACCAGCCACAAGAGTTGCTTGGCCATCCACCTTATTCTCCAGATTTAGCTCCCAGTGACTTTTACCTGTTCCCAAAACTAAAAAAAATTATATTTTGAAGTCCTATTTTAATCAAGTGATAGAATTGCTAGATAAGCGTTGGACTAAGTGCATTGAAGTTTCAGGAAATTATATTGAAAAAATAAAAATGTTTCTGTGCTAGGCTAGGTAGGTTAGAAGGCCGGTGTGTGGTTGTCCCCACACCATCACCCAGAGACCAATACGGTCCATTGTGATTGTGCTAGGCTCAGAAGTTTCAAATTAAAATATCGATTTTAATAACTCAAAGAATACCATTGTAAAGTTATATTTTTCTAGACCATTGGCAAACTGGAATTTTCAATTGTTTATTCACAATTTTCATTGTTTACAGATGGATCGTGGACAATGAAAATTGCTGATGATGCCCTTGGCAGGGTAGAAAATGATTTCCAGTTTGCCAATTGTCTAGAAAAATATAACTTTACAATGGTATTCTTTAAGTTATTAATTAAAAAATAAACTCAAGCCGAAATAATAAGAAATTTTCTCTAATATGTAATTAATATAAAAAGTTCAACCATTTTTCATTATGAAAAACAGTAGTCGCTACAAATTAATATCGATTTTTGATGATCCAGCTTTTGTGAGATATTTGAATAATATCAAAACACCTCAAGCAAGTCTACGCAGACTGCTTTCCTCCACATCTCACATACTCAAACATTATAACAAGAATTTACTTTTTATTAATTTATTTGTGTAAATGATCAATCATTTAAATAATCTTAATTAAATGATTTATAAAAATCTAACAACAATTAAACCAATAAACAAATGACAAATTAAGTTAAGTTATTTGTTTTTAACAACTAAAATGAATCGACATCAGCTACATACATAATTGGCTCAGCAACAAAAATATTTGAACTGGTGAACCATTCGGTTGCAAAACAAAACTGTCACAAACTATCTAAGTATATTAATTTATTATACAACCAACTTATACGTAATTTATAAAATATTGTTATACATATGTACACATGTATGCATACATGTAAATATATTATTAATACAAATATGTATTCATATGTGCATGATATGGTATGTAAGATCTACATACATATGTAATATTATGATTTCCACCAACTGTTGTATTAATTTTTTTCCAAGTTTTTTCTTTTATAATTTCAATGTTTATTTGACTATGAAAGAAAAATAATAATAATAGATACATAGATACATTGATAAATACGAATAACATTTCAAAATAAATTAGCAAATAAATATTAATAAAATGAAATATGATTGTACATATGCACTATGATGATGGTTACATATATTTTCACACATAGATTTCAATTTATTTAAATTGAATTAAATAAAGATGAAAAAATAATAAAAAAAAAAATAAAAAACAAGCAAGAAAGTATAGTCGGTCAAGCCCGACCATATAATACCATACACCCAGTATATGGGCGTTATATGGGAGATATAACCTATTGTGTACCTATCATCCAAAAATTTAGTGTCATGATTTCTCCGAATATAAATAGTATATCTGTTAAACTTTAAGTCGATATAAATACTTTTAAAAGATTTATGGAGCATAAATTGAATTACGGAGAGGGTCTTATATGGGAGTTTCGAATAATTATGGACCGACCATTATAAAATTAGGTGTCATTATTTCTGTATACAAGAAACTTATTTGTGTCAGATTTTATTTGGATACCAATATTTTTAAGAAATTTATGATAATTAAAGTGAATTTCGAAAGTGGGCCTTATATGGGAGCTACGACTAATTATGGACCGATCATAATAAAATTATAGCGTATTATTTGTATACATATGAAATATATGTATTTGGGTTTAATATTATGTATTTGTATACCAAAATTTTCGAGGGAGTTATGCTCTTTAAAGTGATTTTCGGGAGTGGGCCTTATATGGGAGCTATGATAAATTATGGACCGATCTGCTGATTTGGCTTCTTTTACCACTAATTTGTGATGAAATTTGTTTGGATACTTGCATAATTCAAGCATTTATGATCTTTAAACCCTAATTTCGGGAGGACATTTGTATGGGGCCAGGTGAAATAATGCACCGATTTCCACCAGTTTCAATCCCAGCCATCCTTGGGCCGAAAAATATCACGTATCAAATTTTATCTTCAAAATTGCGACCTGTACTCTGCGCACAAACTTTACATGCACAGCCAGCCAGACGGACGGACATCGTTAAATCTACTCAGGAAGTGATTCTAAGTCGATCGGTATACTTTAAGATGGGTATTGGAGCAATATTTCTGGGCGTTACAAACATCAGCACAAATCCAATATACCCTCCCCACTATGGTGGTATAGGGTATAATAACAGAAAATACATATTTATATATCTATATTCGTAGTATTAGAGTAGCGCCACAAATACACAAATTTAATATAATGCACGATCGCATCCAAGCAAACACACATGCTTGCAGTGTAAATTTACTGATAGACAGACAAACTACAATAACAAACGTAGATGAAGTGTAAATTTATATCAAAAGAGAAATACAAAAATAATATTAATAATATAAAATTTCAACGAAAAATCATGCATAAAAATAATAATAATTGTTAACAATTCATATACATATATGAAACCTGTTTAATTATGCAGAGTCTTAAAGGAATGTATAGAGTTTACGTTATTAAAATTAATTCGTAAGTTACTTATGTTGGGGGTTAATAATTAATGGAGTTTTGAACGAAATGTATTATTTAAAGGTTTAATATTGTCATTGAACTATTTATACCTACATACTCGTATATTTTCTATTTATTATAGAAAGCCTAAAAAAATTCATTAATTTTGTCCCAGTGTACTTAAAAGTTTGTAATGGATTTTCAAATTTGTACTAAATATGCGTTTTTTTTTTTAATATTTTAAGAGTATGTATTATCAAGAGTAGCGATTGGACTTCTCAAAGTGAGGCATCGCAGAGACAAAATAAAATTTAAAACACTCTTATGAGTGCTAAAATTTGTGCAAATCATACATCAATCCGGTTTCTTTTAATTTGAAATTTAGAATTTTGATTTAATCAATTTGAAATTTAGAATTTCAATTTGAAATTGAGAATTTAAATTTGGAATTCAGAAATTCAATTTGGAGTTGGGAATTTAAATTTGGAATAGATTTTTTTTAATTGGAATTGAGAATTTCAATTTGGAAATTTGATATGAATTTGAAAATATCAATTTGCAATTAAAAATTTCAATATATTCGTAAGAATTCAATTTTGGAATTGCGAATTTTGATATGAAATTGAAAATATCAATTAGCAAATTAAAATTTCAATATGATATTGAAAATTAAATTTCAGAATTGAGAATTTCAATTTGGAATTCAGAATTTGAATTTGGAGTGGAGAATTTCAATTTGGAATTAAGAATTCCATTTTGGAATTAAGATTCTAATTTGAAATAGCTAATTTCAGTTTGAAATTGAGAACTCTTTTTTGGAATTAAGATTCTAATTTGAAATAGCGAATTTCAATTTTGGATTTCAGAATTTGAATTTGAAGTTGAGAATTTCAATTTGGAATTAAGAATTCCATTTTGGAATTGAGATTTTATTATGAAATAGAAAATTTCAATTTGGAATTGCATTTAAAAATTTCAATATAACATTGACAATTTCAATTTGGAATCAAGAATTTCAATATGAATTTGAGAATTTCTATTTGGAATTAAAAATTTAAATTTGCAGTAGAAAATTTCAATCTGAAATAGAGAATTTTTATTTGGAATGGAGAATTGCAGTTTGCAATTGAGAATTCCAATATGATATTTCAGTATTAAATTGAGAAAAGTCCAAATAAAATTGACAATTTCTATTTTAAGTTGAAAAAATACCAAATGAAATTCAGCATTTCAATATAAAATTGAGAAAATTCCAGTTCCAATTCAAATTAAGAATTTCTATTAAAAATATAAAAAAAAGCCCAATGAAGTTTGGAAAATTGCAATTTAAATTAAGAGAAAATTAATTGAAATTTCGAAATATTTATTTTACTCTACACTAATTCAAATTTACCAAACCGGTGAAAACCAAAGGGATTTGCGGTTCTTGTATTCTATTTGGCTTTTGATTATTAGTAATATGTAAATAGGGACTGAAGATATGACAGAGGGTTGTTGTTGTACCATAATGATACGATAAAATTCCACAATACTTTCCATCTATCAAAAACGAATTATTGCGATTATACCTATACATTTGAATGATGTAGCAATTGCTTTTATCAGGGGCATGTTTGGGCCACATGTTTTCGATATCTACCGAAAGGACAGTTCAGAATATATTAAAATGTTTCCCAATTATATTTAGAATTTACTAAATTTCATTTGCAATTTTTAAATTTCAATTTTGAATTCTTAACTTCATTTGAAATTTTCGAAATTTCAATTTGATTTGGAATTTTGTCAATTTAAAATTTCAAGTTTTAACGAAGATCTTTTACAGAACTTTAAAAATTTATGTAGAAATTTAGATTTGCTTATTTCTGCAGAACTCCTAAGGCAACCCGGCGGATCAAATGTACGGCCCTGTTCTGTAAACCAAATCCGAGTAAATTTGTCGTTTTAAAACGAATTCACATTTTTTTGGTGTTCTGTAAACCGAATTCACATAATTTTTCTCGTTTTGAAACCGAGTAAACAAACCTACTCGAAAGGAAATCGAATGTGTAATTATTTTAATAAATGACCACAAAAATAACAAAAAATCAAGTTCAATATAAAATATGAAGTCTTTTTTATTTATTCTATTAAAATTACAGGCATTTTAATATATTTGAATTTTAAAAAAAGTTAAAAAAAGCATTCTAAAATTTCTACATATTTTTGCTTTAAGAGTGACAAAAAAAGTTTAATGAACAAAACACTTTTTTTTATAGAGAATATAAAAGGCATTTGAATAAACAACACTCTTGTAATAATAGTAAACATTAAACAAATTTTTATGACAAACACTTTATAACTAAATTAAATTTTAATTCAAAAAAACTTATTTAAAATAAAATAATTGCGTAAATCACAAGTATTTTGTAAAAACACAATTTATTTTTAACATTTTTTCTTATATCTATTATATATATTCTGATATCTTTCTTTTTATTTACAAATTGTGAATTTTTTTAATCAACAGCTGATTTTGACGTTTAACTAAAAATTCGAACCAAATTTCGAATCATATCAATACAAGTAATTTGCAGAACACTAAAAAGCGATTTATTCGGTTTTAGAAATTTCTGGTTTTTAAAAACGATTCGATTTACAGAACAGGGCCGTACTAAAATTTATATTGTTGTTTTTTATTATTATTATTTTTTTTTTAATTCTCAATTTATTTAGAAATTATTAATTTTAGAAATGCTCTCGCTAAATAACTTGTAATTACAAATTAAGCATGTTAAGGGTCACCTGCTTTGTCTGCAAGAAATTTCATGTCAATACAGTGAGTCGGCAGAATTATTTCCCATTGTGCTTTCACAAAAGACAACAAATATACGTTTGAAAATGTTGGTATTGAAAATAAACAAAATCAGTCAGTAAATCGCTGAGACATGAAAAAATGCACGACTACTATGTTTTTTAGAAACCCTATGGACTATACCTCAAATACTAACTTCTGTACATATGTATATGTATATAGCTAGATAATGTGTATAACAAATGAAAGGTATAACAATTACTTTACTTCAAGTACCTAAGATGAAGTGTATATGAGATTCAGCACAGTCAAATTTTACTGGTTTTAATTATCGTATCAATTTTTGAAATTACATACAGTGCTGGCTTAATAACCTGAACACTAGTGTGTGATAAGTTAGTTGTTTTACAATTTTTCGATTAAACTAAAAAGTTAACTTGAATTTTAAACATAATGTAAAATATTCCTCTGTGGGACACCATGTTTTGAAACAAACTACTGGTAAATTGTACAATTTTAAGCTTAACTAAAACTATTTGAAATGCTGCTCAATATGACTTTAAATAAAAAACATTTCGGCTAGATTAAGACAATTTTTATAACTCTTTAAACCATTAAGTTAGATAGTTCGATTTTCTTTGTTTGTGTCTAATCATGGGTGTTTACCGCCACAGGTAATTAGTGTTTAGGTAAAATTTATTTCTTTTAATGTAGAAAAAAAAATTCATTCATGTATTTAAGTTTTTGCTGGCTGCAAACATTTTAAGACTTTCACTTTCGAAAAACAAAAATATTTACATTAATTTTATTTTTTTTTTAAATACATGCAGACATTATTTGTTTATTGTTTATTTTTTTCTTATATGTATGTAGATATTTTCTTTAAAATCGTTTACGGCTGATTACATTCAATGAACTCCATTGCGAATCATTCATAGATTCCTATGACCACTTGTTACTTGCTATGTGTGGTTGAAAATTCATCATTAAGATCGACAAACATTCACGATTACTACGCTTTATTATTGTTTTTTTATTGTTTAATAAATATTACTTAATTTGTTTCTGTTTATTGAAACAATAAATAAAAACATTATACATTGTTTGTAATTCAACTGTTAAAAATAACTCACGATTTTGTTTAATTTTGTAGAAATATTGAAAATATATAATATATTATGTCTAAGTAAATAAAGCCCTATGAGACATTTTGTATGAATTTGCAATATTTAAAGTTTCCTAAAACAGCTAGCAAAGCATTTAATTTCGTGAAAATTTCATTTGTGATTTCTTTATTTACAAATCGTGATCTTTGTTGAATTGTGTCTGTTAAGCCCTTTTAACGTTAACTTTACAATCTTTTAACAAGTTTTGTTTGGCTTTTTGATTGTGGTCATAATGACCCTTGTGGTGGTTTCTTTGATTGTTTTTAATGTTCATCATAAAATAATAATTAGTAAAATATTTGTATTTTTTTTTTCGTTTTATTTCTATTGTTGTCTTAACAGTATAATTTTTCTATTTACACCTCAACTTAATGATGATTTTTTTCGTATGATATTTTAGCTACGTATGTAAAGCGTGATCCATTTCGAGGTTCCCTACTTTTTTTTAAAAAAAAAAAAAAAAACACCGAACATTCAAATTTAATGGGGAATGTTTATTATCATTTGAAAGAATATTCTTTGGCATTTATTTTTTGAAGATTATGTCTATCAAATGTTGGCCGTTGCTAAGTTGCAGATGGTCTATTCGTTAAGTTCAATCACTCGTTCGAGCATTTCGACTGGTAACTGGCACGCGTGATGTTTTCCTCCAAGGCCTGAATAGAAGCGGGTTTGTCCGCATAAACTTTAGACTTTAAATATCCCCACAGGAAAAAGTCTAACGGTGTGATATTACACGATCTTGGTGGCCAATCGACAGGCCCAAACGTGAAATTATGTGCTGACCGAAGTGTTCTCTCAATAAATCCATTGATTGATGCGATGTGTTGGGAAGTGGCGTCGTCTTGCTGAAACCAAATATCGCCGAGATCACAAGCTTCAATTTCAGTCATCAAATAGTCGGTTATCATGGCACGATAACGGTCACCATTGACGGTTATGGTCGCACCGGCATAAATGTTAAAGAAATATGTACCAATGATTCCACTGGTGGTGGAATCAATATACGTGGTCTATTCAGTCGAATATTATCTAATAATGAATGCTGGGTCTCAAAATGGGTGATGGTGTTGCGAATAGTATGCCTAGTAGGCCGATTATGTTGACCACGGAACGTGAATTTTCGTAATAAATTGAACGATTTGTGAACTTTGATCAGGCGTAAGTCTTTCCATTATGAAAAAAGGCTATTGAAAAAAGTATCTCTACTTGAATCACCCGTTACATATGTATTTCTTGTGTATGGGAGGGTATTTCTTAATTTCTTTTAACTTCCCACTTTTACACACTCTAATGACCAGCATGATATGATATGTTGATGTATGTGAGTGGCGGAAATGTTAATTTAACGAATTTTTCTATGCGGTTTTTCATTAGAACAACACACATAGAACATTTTACTTTAAATATTAAAAAAAAGAATAAAAAAAAAACTACAAACATAACTGCAAAGTTTCTTTTAATAAAGTTGAGGCAGAAGTTCACATAACATGTTTTATTATACCCTCCACCACCATAAGTGGTGAATGAAGGTATATATAAGTTTGTCATTTCGTGTGTAACACTGATAAATATTCATCTCAGACTTAACAAAGTATATATATTCTATAATTCTCCTAAGCAGTTTGGTATTTAAAAATCAGCATAATCGGTACAGTAGAACCAGAGTTATAGGCCAATATGTGAGACAACTTCCATAAAAATATGAAAGAAAAATTTTTAAACAATTTTCTTTCATATGGCTTAATGATAAATAAATGCCTGTAAAATTCGATTATTAATTCAAAATTCGGCAAAAATAAGTAAAAAGAAATCGCAAAACGAAATTTTGTTTTGTGCGGTCCATGTTTGGCCATGGACCCCATATAAAGTTCACATCTAAAATTCGCTTAAATACGTATAAATCTGGTACAAATATGGTTACCAGGTTAAAATTCGACACCTATAATTTTTATACATACATATTTATATATATATATATATATATATATATATATATATATATATATATATATATATATTTTTTTTTTTTTGTACTAAATTTTATAATGGTAGGTTCATAATTGGTCATAGCTCCCATATAAGGACCACTTCCGAAAAAGCCATTAATCTTAATATATATCTTATAAATATCGGTACCGACTCAAAACATTATATATTTATCATTTAAATATTCATAAAAATCATTCCACAAAATTTTGTAAATTTCGATCCATATTTGACCATATAAACCATTTAAAAAGGTACATGTCAAAATCAAGCTACTGGATATTGAGAATATCAGTCCATATTTAACTATATCCCCCATATAAGGCCCAATGTTCCAATATTTAAGAAGTTCGGCCTACACTTTGTCGTAGCTGCCATATAAGAACCATTTACGAAAAATAATTTAACCCACAAAAATGTCTAATAAATATCGATATCGAACCAACGTTTATATGGATCAAAAATTTTAATCCAGAAATCATATTAATATCGGTTATACGGCAATTATGCTACTGGTAGCTGTCAGTCAATAATAGCTCCTGAATTAAGTCCATTTCCGAGCATAACACCCAACCATACAATTCTTGTAAATAACGTTATTGAGATGAAATTCAACCAAAATAAGCCTAAAACACATAGAAATCACATTAGTGGATTCTGGATTTAGAAGCTATCAGTTCATAATTGGTCCACTTCAACTATGCCACCCATAAATCTTTTGTAAATATAGTCGTGGAGATCAAATTCAACCAAAAGAAGCCTCACCTTATATCTTCTTTATACTCTGTTTCTTAACTTGTTGTGAATATGGAAAAATGTTCTTTTAATTTAATAAATTGTTTAATTACAATCAAGATTATTATGAAAATCAGACAAACTCTGTAAATGACAGTAAGAATCGGTAATTACATCAATTATAAATGGTCGGAATTAGATAAAATTTCAAAACATTTAACATAAATTGTCTTTCAAACAATATATAAAATACTAATAAAATTTGCACTAAGACTAAATAAGAATATTTAAGTCCTCAAACCAGTGTAGTTTTTCTATTTCTTATTACGTTTAGGTGGAGGGTATTTAAGATTCGGCACAGCCGAATATTGCACTCTAACTTGTTATTTATAGTTATTATATATTTTTTGAAATAAAACCTGGTCTAAAGGCAGCCTGCATCTGTGGAATAATATGGTGAAAAACACTTTGCAAAACAACCTCAACATTTTCTTAACTGAATGGCTGGCAGCGGCATTTAATGATGAGAACTTTTAAGTTGCAAAGAGTGAGAAAACATAACACTGATACAAATGAATGTTTATTTCTGTTGTTTTTTTTTGTATGTTTACCTTTTTTTTATCATGCTGAGCCCCTGAGATATATTTGCTATTGAAGTTAATTAGCAAACTAAGGACAGAGTTTTAAGGGAATGAGTTCTCTTAAAAAATTTTTATTTTGTTTCAGCAAATGAATATAAAGAAGGAGTGAACAAAGAGCAGGCTTAAAAGTCACTGAGTTTCTAAAAAGGGTGTTTTAGATAACATTCTAACCGAAGTTTTCACTGCCCACCGCACCGAATTTGTCTAATATGGACAACTCTTCTCAATGTCATGGTTCTTGTTTAAACAACGTTGTCAGAACAATTTTTCGCATACAAATTTAATTTTCACACAACAAAATAGACATTTTTAAATATTACAATGAAAATTATAATAGTAAAGGTTTTTTTAAACTTTTTATTATTTATTTATTGAAAACGCCTTTAATTCATAGGCCTTGCAATAAGTCTTCAAATTTCATACCTAAATATTAAAAACTATTTTCTCTCAGTTGCGAGAGCCATTATGGACAAATGGGCCCTAAATTAGAAGGGTGGTAAATCACCTCTACAAAGCCTTGTTTCTGTTTGAGTTAATATATACAATGATTATAATAATAGTAAACATCGTTGTTTTCCCCACATTGATGAATATGTGGAAAATTTTTTATTCAAACAGCTTGTTTTGTTCGCACAACAATGTAATTTTCACACTACATGACGGACATTTTAAAAATTACAATGACAATTATCAGGCATGTGATGTCAATCGAAGACGAATCAGTTTGGGAAATACATTTTAATGCATTTATAATCTAATTTTTAAAATTTTTGTTTTTAGATTCTCTTTAGTAGCCCAATATCTTTTTATTTTTAATGTGATAAAAGTTTTTCAATACAGAAATATTTCGAAAAAATTGACTTCTAAAACTCATTCCTTTTCGATTTCCATCACATGCCATGTTTTCCCCACATTGATGAACATGTGGACATCTCTTGTCGATGTTATGTTCTTATTCAAACAACATGTTCAGAACATTTATTCGCTGTCTAAACAAATTTTATTTTCAAAATTACAATTATAAACACGTTTTCCACACACTTAAGTACATTGTTGTTCCTGATATTACCTACGATTTGTTTGTTTCAACACAAAACGATGATGGTATTTTTAATATAAAAATGGGAACAGATCCAGAATCGCTTTAAACTCGACAAATAATGGCTTTAAAGCATTAAAGTAAAGACATTACAGAAATGACTTTATATTTATGTATATGAAAAATTCGATCTTTTTTATTACGTCTGTTTTACAAAGTTTTTAAAATTTTATTTTTAATATTTCAGTGCTCCCTGGTGTAGCTACTTTAGCGAAACATTCAGAGATGTGCCAATAAAATGTTTTCAAAGCTTGGTAAATTTGCCATCCATTTTTACACAAGTCCCGGAATTTCTGAGCATCCAATTCCAAAACCATAGTACTAATGATACCAACTCTCACAGACTTCGTGTAAAGTAATAACTGCTCCTTAAGTCCTAATTTACACGAAACAAATCTTTAAGCTAAGCTGATTACCTTTTAGACATCGGGGTAAAGGGAAGATCAGACGACTACACACTTGTTTGTACCAGCAATTCGTGTTACTCTCTTATTCGTATTGCATATATAACGGGTGGTTAAATTTCAAGGGCCGATGTTGATTTTGAATAAAACACAAACTATTTAGGAAATTATTGTAATTTTATTTTATTATGTATATTGGTATTACTCAATTATGTATGGAACAAAATATCGGCCAAATGGGCGCCGCGACCACGGCGGCACACCTCCATCCAATGGTCCAAATTTTCGATGACCCTGAGGCATAATGGAGGTTCTATGCCGTTAATGTGTCGAATTATCTCATCCTTTAGCTCTTGAATTGTTGCTGGCTTATCGACGTACACCTTTTCTTTCAAATAACCCCAAAGAAAAAAGTCCAACGGTGTCAAATCACATGATCTTGGCGGCCAATTGACATCGCCATTACGTGAGATAACACGGCCATTGAATTTGTTGCGCAAAAGAGCCATTGTTTCGTTAGCTGTGTGGCAAGTGGCACCGTCATACACATACAGAAAAACTAACTGTTTGGTGTGCTTTATAGTTTGATGGAATAATTGGTCCGTACT
The DNA here is from genome assembly GCA_950370525.1 of Bellardia bayeri. NCBI lineage: Eukaryota > Metazoa > Arthropoda > Insecta > Diptera > Calliphoridae > Bellardia > Bellardia bayeri. The sequence goes on along the minus strand of OX493267.1, from coordinate 52,910,231 downwards.
TCTTTAAAAACGAAGCTGGCCAGAACGTTACAACCAATTGTGACCGCTATAGAGCCATGATTACTGACTTTTTCGTTCAATAATTGAACAATCATGATGTGCAGGAGTTGTGGTTTTAAAAAGACGGCGCTACATGTCACACAGATGTTGCCACAATACGGCCACAAATGTTGGAAAAAGTCATGGAAAATTATTAAATTATTCATATTTAAATTATAATGCTAGAAGATTATCTTTTGAATAAAGTAAATTTCATATCAGTTTAAAAAAAATCATCTCTGTTTAATTCCATTTCAAAGTTATATACATCTAAAAAAAATACCCTTTATATATGAAAGAATATTTGTTAAAATTTTTTTGTGCTGCAGTTCTGAAGTGCAATTTGATACCACACTGCGAGGCATTAATGAAATATTCACCCCTATCGTTATACTAATTCTCTTTTTTCTGCCTGATATTTTTCATATTTTTTATATTATTTTCTATGAAAACAATTTATAAAAAAATATGTTTTATCAATTAAAACATTCCCACTTTTATTTTTGAGAAAAAAAAAAATGAAATAATTATTATGTTCTCAGACCCAATACACAAAGAAAGGTACACTCACGTACATACATATTAGTAAAGTACCTATTTGATATTAATATTAACTATAAACAATTGAATAATTAAAAAATGTTTAACTTTCCATTTTTTTTCTAAGAAGAAAAATCCAGTGAATGAATGCATTGTGACTCATTCACACAGAATTAGTTAGATATGTTTTATTAGAGACAAGTAAGAAAGTATAGTCGGTCAAGCCCGACCATATAATACTCTACACCCAGTATATGTATAAAACAGTTTTTCAGAAATGGGCGTTATATGGGAGATATAACCTATTGTGGACCGATCATCCAAAAATTTAGTGTCATTATGTCAGTGACTATAGATATTATATGTGTTAAACTTTATCTCGATATAAATACTTTTAAAATATTTATGGAGCTTAAAGTGAATTACGGAGAGGGTCTTATATGGGAGTTTCGTTTAATTATAAAATTGTACCGTATTATTTGTACACATATGAAATAAATTGCATTCGCAACTTGTTTAAAGTTAACATACATACTGTCAATTCAAATTAAAGAAACAAAACTTTGTTGTTAGTGTTTAAAGCTAGTACAAGGAAAATGTTTATTCAACCAACAATAAGTATTAGTTAGATAGTCACAAAAAAAAAACTTGACAATAAAAATTAGTTGTTATTAAGTCAATAACAAAAACTGCTGCTAGCTGCCACTTAAAACCACAAATCAAAAAATTTCTAATCACAATATTCACTGGCTGTGAAAAGAAACTTAAAAGAAACATTTTTATTGGCAATCAAACAATACAAAAGTACTTCGTTCGGAATTGAATTTGAATACAATTAGAGATACGAGATACATCTAACACCTGCGGTATATGTAGTTACATAGTATCTTCAAATAAACTGATATTAAGTTGTGTGTATGTATGTATATGTAAATTGTAAGCAATTATAAAGTTTCTAGTACAACTTGTGGGTTACTTACAAATAATACTCTTGCAAATTTGCTATAACTTTACAATGACTAATTTGTGTATACCGTACAACCAATCGTTCAGGTTTTTTTTTTTGTGTCTACCCTGCAGTTCTGGTAACTGTTGCTGAACTAATGATTTTAGCTACCTTTTAGCGTCATTATTGGTTACTGAATTTGAGTAGTTATTCAGTCTGAATTAATTCCAATAGACGAGTCAGTAGATAATGCACAAATGTAAGAGGCTTACTACAGAAATTATTCTTAACTAACCATCCATAGACTATTTACAGTTCCAAGGCCTCTGGGTTTTATATAAAATTGTATATAATGCCAATTTTCTGTTTTTCAGCCGATTGGTCAATTCAAAGCAATGCTTTGCAAAGTTTTAAGAAATTACAAATTTATTTCTCTTGTAGATTCAGCCAAATATGCTCTAAATCAGTGGTCGGCACAAACAGAACATTGGTGTCTTCGGCTTCATTGTTTAATATTTTGTCTGCTATCAAACTATTAGCACAAAAAAAGAATAGTTAGTTTTTCAAAAACATTTTTGTTTCTCAATATAATCTCCTGAAACTTCAATGTACTTAGGCCAACAGATAAGCAATTCTATCCCTTGATTAAAATAGTTTTCTTCAAGGCCTTCAAAATAGTGGTTTACAACTGTAATTGCATCTTCATTTGAGGTAAAACGCTTGCCAGGTAGGAATTTTTTTTTTAGATTTGGAAACAGGTAAAAGTCACTAAGAGCTAAATCAGGAGAATAAGGTGGCTGGTCAAGCAACTCGTACTTAAAGTGGTTGATTTTAGCCATTGTTAAACACTTTTCTGCGCTGGTGTGTTGTCTTGATTAAAAATTATTTTTTTTGTGTTGCAAACCAGGACGTTTTGATCCAAAATGTTGCAATAGTACCCCGAATTTATTGTTTTACCCTTTTGCAGATAGTCAATCAATACAATACCTTTGAAGTCCCAAAAAACCGTTGCCAAAACCTTACCAGCCAATTGAATTGTTTTTGCCTTCTTTGGGGCACTTCCTCCAGCTTCAGTCTATTGCATGGATTGTTCTTTTATCTCTGGAGTATAATGGTGGATCCATTTCTCATCACAGTTATGAAACGACGCTTAAAATCCATTTTATTTTTCTTAAAACGATCCAAACAAGCTTGAGAAATTTTCATTCTTATGCGTTTTTGGCCGACTAAACAAATGCGGCAGCCATCTTGCAGAAAGCTTTTTCATCTGTAGTTCTTCATGCAAAATTGAATGGACTCGATCATTTGAGATGTCCATGATATTAGCTATTTTACGCACTTTTGTTCGTCGATCATTTAATACCATATCTTGCATTTTGGCTACAATTACCGTTGTTGTTGCCGTTTTACTTTTTATATAGAAGCAAAATACGGAATTAATTCCACTTTCGAACGGAATTAAGCTTTGTGACATGGCTGAATATATAATTTAGAATCATTCATTTAATTAAAGGTACGGCCACACTTGGCAAATATTTGCCGAAAAAAACGTAGCCACTAAATAACATATATTTGAACTCTTTTATTTATTAAAAACAAAGTTTTGTTATTTAGGCCAAAGCACAACAAATATTTAGTTTTAATTTATTTGATGCTGTTTGATCTTGCAAAAGTCCTGTAAGAGTAAACAACGTCAAACAAATTTGTGCTAAAACAAGTGGTTACGCTTTTTTGAGTAAATATTTGCCAAATGTGACCGTACCTTAAGCCTTATAACTTTACACTATAGTGTTAAAGTACAATTAAAACGGCAATGTATACCATTGTCGCCATCAACACTGAGGGGGAGTTTTTGTACTTTATTAGCATTTGTATACGAAATTCTAGATTTGCAACGAAAACCATATTTAGGCCAGGTATTAAATTGAATGTAGGTTTCTAGTGTACAATTGCTAAAGAAATAAGAAATACCACTTGACATAAATATGCCAAAAAAAAAAAAAGAACACAACTTAAGAAATACCATTAACTATTGAGATTTTAATCAATTATAAAGATATTACAAAAGAAATTTAAGAAAGTATGGCAAATTTTAACACATTAACATAATGAAACATATTGGAATAAAACTTAAAATACAAAAAGTGTTGAACTATTTAAATAATAATTAAACCATTTAACACTTTGCTTGTACAAAGAGAGAGAGTTTCCTCCAGAATAGAAACACCATTTAAATTTTATTTACAAGTATGTATGTACATTAGGGTGGCCCAAAATAAAGTTGCGGATGTTCCCGACTAATATGAAAATTTGAATAATTTTAAGATTACGTTTCTCAATTTTTTTGTCCTGTGGTCAATATTTGGTGAGCTGGATCAAATGATAAAAATGTCCTTTTTAGAGGTTTATTGATTTTTTTCACATTTCTTCCAAAGGAACTATATATAAATTTGGTATCATATGAAAGATCTTTGAGAAGCGCATTCAATGGGTTATCAAATATTGAAAAAAAAAAATTTAAATTATAAAATTTTTAACATTTCAGACAAAATTTTTTTTTTTATTTTTTCATAGAATTTACTTAAATAAATAGTTGAAATTTCTTAATTATAAACATCATGCAATTTAACCCAAATGGGTTTTCCCGTTCTTAGCTTGTAAAATTTACGTTATTTTAATAATAGGGAAGAATTTAGGTTTAAAAAAAAATTAACAAAAATTTAAATACATAGATAGAATTTTAAAAAACGGGTTAAATTGCATCCTTTGATCCAGCTCACCAAATATTAAACCCAAGACAAAAAAATTGAGAAATGTTGTCTTAAAATGAATCAATTTTTCATATTAGTCGGGAACATCGATACCTTATTTTTTTCTCCATACAAACGGGGCCACTCTAATGTACATACTACTTGCATTTTTCAAATACTCTACTAACACTTTCGGCAAATTTCAAAGTTATTGTAAAATGTTACTTCAAGAGCTGAAGTTTTTTTTCTCTTATATTTTTGTTGTTGTTGTTATTTCAACCTTAATAGTTTTTTACTTGGCTATAGGTAGTATATAGAATCTACATTGTAGATACCGAATAGTCTTTGTTTTCCAACTACTACTACTACTCTGCAACTACACCACCACCCTTCCTATTGTAAAGTAATTTCATACATTTTTGAATAAAAGCATCAGTTTTTTTTCCTCGAGAACTGAACTGAACAAAACATGCTCTAGTTTTTATATTTGCTGTAGCTTTTAAATGTTTGTCAATAATTGTTACGGAGCTCGTGACATTGTTTACATACAAAAGTGAATGAAAATGTGAAAAAAGTAACTAAAATGATATTTTAGAGAACATAAATCATTATACGATGTATAAAGTGTGAGTTGGTAAATAAAAGATGAAGGGCGATTCGAAGATACGCCCTATTCTTAACAAATTGTGATGCTTTAGAAATTATACTTTTTAGGGATTTATGTTGACTGCTAAGTTGCTCTGTTTGGAGTATTCGAAAACCGATTTTTTTAAAGAGAAGTAACACTCAGGGCTATATGTTTATATATTAACAGTCTTATTCAGAAAAAAATTCAAGTAGACTTCAAATGTACTTTAAGAAAATTATGTATGAAAATTTTGTCTAAAAGCACACTTCACACCTACTTTATTTTTTATGAATACGGCAGTAATTATTTAATTGTGTTACTTTCTTTAGAAAGGGATAGAAGAATAATAGGTGGTGAAAGGAGATAAAAGCTTTTCATATGGCAACACTGCAATTGCGCGTTATGTTTATTAATAGTACAGTATTGCAGCGCCTCTGGTGGTGAGTAGGCGCGTTGATCAAAGCTTGATTTATATTATTTTAATTATTTTACTTCGGTGGCGTTTAAATTCTATACCACCGACGGAGGGCGCTGTGATAAATATTAGTTATGATAGGATAGAAAAACTAATCTGTCTGGAAATCGAACCCAGGCCACAAATACCTACTCATGCTTAATGATCAAACGCGCTAATCAATTACGCTGCAGCACCCTCAAAAACTGGTTTTCAAATTATTAAAAAAATTGCATTTTCTAAAAAACCGGTTTCGAATACGGGTTTAGCTTAAAAAAACCGGTTAAACGTTTTTTTAATGCGCCAATATTCAAGCTTTTCTTTATTTTTTGTCTGCATTCTTTATATATTAATACTTAATCCTGTAACAGGATTCCTGTTTCACACTCTTCAGTTTTAGCTGACCAGCTTTTGTTTCATTCTCTTTTGAACTTGCCATTTCATTCACATGCGTCAATTTAATTTTCGTACTTTCATGCAAATCGACATGCATGAAAGAAAAAACAAAAAGGAAATAAGAAACTTGACTAGTACCGTCAAGTTTGTACCCCTTTTATTCTCCTTTCCCTTCTCATCCAAAAATACTTGCCTTGACGAGTCAGAGTTGAAGAGTGTGAAAGCGGACTATTAAAACTACATATAATTAAGCTGTTCGGCAAGAGTTGTGTGTCACAAGTATATTTTTCCAAAATTAAGACTTTTTGGAGATTTCAAATGATTTCTAAATATTCTCAATAAAATTGCTTTATATAAGAAAAACGTCGATATATATGTCGCAATTATGTCCTAATCAGTTGGAATCGGTCTTAGAACCAAAAGATTTTTATTTTTTCAAAGAGACACAGTGCAGTTATATGTAAGTCCTTACAGCATATTTGAAAAAAAATTAAAAAAACAGCCAATATAAGTAAAAAAAAAATTATAAAAATTATATATATTTTTTTTAACAATTTTAAAAAGCCGGTGAACCGATTCAAAAAAAAATGGTTTGGCTAATAATCTGAGAATATAAAGTATACAAAACCGGTCGGTTTTTTAATAAGAAAAAAACCGTTTAACCGATATCCGGTTTCGTGTTTTAAATACTCTAGTAGTATATTTTTTTTTCTTATGGCAATATTTGTAATTTCTAAAATATTTGTTTGATAAATATTCATATGAGTTGATTTAATCCGTTCTGCAATAATTTCAAAAATAACCAAATAATAATAAAATTGTCGCCTGTAGCTTATGTTTTCTTTAAAGGCAAAGTCACTTATGTTTGCTTTTACGATAAAGTAATCTTAATTGCCAAAACAATGAATGTTTCCTGAATGTTTTCTTTTATTATTCTCAAAATGTTGTCTTCCGTCCAACTTTTGCCGCTAAGACAAAGATTGATAAATTTTTAAATTTTTTGAATAAATATTTTTCTTAAATTTAGTTTTCTATAAAACTTTTTTGGCAACAAGATGAGCTATGAAGTTTTGAATATTGCTTTTTATTAACTGTTTTGATGGCAAGTTGTCATCTTAAATTTAGTTTTCTATTCAATTATTTTGGCGACAATATAAGCGTCTTGTATGTTGTCTTCTGTTGTTGACAAAGTAAGCGACTTAAGGTACAGTCACACTTGGCAATTATTTGCCGAAAAAGACGTAACCACTAAATAATATGTATTTGAACTCGTTTCTTTATTTAAAAAAAAAACTTTTCTTATTTAGGCCAAAGCACAACAAATATTTAGTTGTAATTTCTTTGATGCTGTTTGATCTTGCAAAACTCTTGTAAGAATAAATAACGTTAAGCAAATTTGTGCTAAAACAAGTGGTTACGCTTTTTTGAGCAAATATTTGCCAAATGTGACCGTATCTTTAGTCTTACATTTAGTCTGCTATCATACGAGTATGTATTACTTGATGGCAAAAATATCGGTAATATTCTTATAGACCCTCTTTAACCACAAGAGTGATTGAATATATTTGAATTATATTTACACAAAAAATCGTAACCATTTGTTTTAGCACAAATTTGTTTGACGTTCCTTACTCTTGCAAAAGTTTTGCAAGATCAAACAACATCAAGTAAAATAAACTATATATTTGTTGTGCCTTTTTTAAATAAATAAACGAATTCAAATATATTTCATTAAGCGGTTACATCTTTTTCGGCAAATATTTACCATGTGTGACCGTACCTTTAGTCTTAAATATTTTCAGCTACTAAACACTTTTGGTAGCAATGTTTTGAATGTCGTCTGCTGTCAGCTTATTTGATGTTGTTTGATAATGAACGTTATAATGAACTTCTGTTGATGGCATATGAACGACATTAACTTTTAAATTTTATTCCTACAAACTCTTTTGTTGATAAGATGCGCGACAAAGGCCTTTAATTTTAAATGTTATGGTAATGATAAAATAAGTGACATAGTCCTGAATTTGGCTTCTACTAAACATTTATGGTCGTCAAAGTCTTGATAATTAGTATTAAATTTAGTTTTTTTTACCGAATTTGCTGGGCGACATGCTGAGCGACAAATTCTTATGTTGACTTTTATTAAACTTTCACCAATTAATTTAATTTTTTTTATTCATTTTATTTCAATGTTAACCACAATGTCCAAATGACAGTTCTTTCTTAAATCTTTGTTAGCGATATTTTGTTTCATATCAAGTTATTTTGACGACAAAGTTTTAACAAACTTTTAAATTTAGTTTTCAATTAAACTCCTTTGACTACAAGTTGAGCGACAGAGACTAGAATGTTGTCTATCACCAGCTCAGTTTATGTCACAATGTTCTGAAAATTGTCTTCTGTTTTGATGAACAGATAAGCGACAAATGTTTAAATACTGTCTAACAGAACCAGCCAGCATCTTTTACTGAAACTATGTTAGCGGCAATATTAAATTTCGTTTTATACCATATACATATACTTTTGGCGACATTCTGAGCGACTAAGACATCATGAAATGTGTCGAAGACAAGATAAATGCCAAAGTCTTGAAGGCTGTCTTTTATCACCTAAATTGATTTTAAGGTGGGCGACAATGTCCAAATAGTTCAGTTCATCAAAACTTTGCTAGCGTCCATAGCCTTAAATTTTGTTTTATATCTTATAATTTTGGTGACAACCTTAACAACAATATTTTAAATGTTATGGCGACAACATCTTAATTATTTATTTTTATTTAAGCGCTTTTTGGCGAAAAGCTGAGCGACAAAGTCTTCAATGTAGCCTTGTACCCCTTTTTTAATGAAAAATTAAACGAATATATTCTGAATATTGTATGCATTCTAAGATGACAAAGTTTTAAATGTTATTTTATATTAGCTTCTTTTGGCGACAAGATAACGCGATTATTAAAAGTAAATAAATGGGTAGAGACATATTTCAATTCCTTTATTTAAAAATAAATTAGTTGCTGCCTACTGTACGACATGCGGTAGGGTACTCCGGATACACAAAAACCAGAACATAAATATTTACATACCAGTGTCTCATTCATGTAGTACTGCAACCTACAGCGCAGCGTTATTACAGGTATTGTGTAAATTATACGGATTGCTGTTGGCAAGGTAAAAGTAAAGTTACATTAAATAAAAGTTCTTTTAACAAAAAAATATTATACATATTTACTACTATTCAAATATTTGAAAAAGAAACATGTTAATGAGAAAGTTTTTTAACCTATAAAACAGCAAATACGAGTATGTATCAACTACGAGTATGCATTACATACTCGTACAACACATTTTTAGTTTTTAATAAATGCCCCAAAAAGCCACATGTTTTTTTAAGTTTTTTTTTTTTGTAATTTATTCAGTATATACTCGAACTCGTAATTCAAGAATTTGAAGAAAACAAATCAGGCTTATTTGAAATATTTTTTCGGTTTTACCCGTTGATGATAAATACCATTGATGTGTTAAGTTGTTAACTACTGCAGCACGTACTCTATAGAAGCAGTATTTTTATTCTTAGATTAAAGCTACATTTATGTAAATGTAGTGTAAAAAGAGAATTATAAATAAATGAAATTTTTAACATTTAAATTCAATTAATTGTCTTTCAAATGTGTTACTTTGTGACCCTACCTGACGTAAACACTAAATAACATATATTTAAACTTTTTTATTTATAAAAACAAACTTCGTTTATTTAGGACAAAGCACAACAAATATTTATTTTTATTTTATTTGATGCTGTTTGATCTTGCAAAACTCCTGTAAGAGTAAACAATGTCAAACAAATTTGTGCTAAAACAAGTGGTTACGCTTTTTTGAGCAAATATTTGCCAAACGTGACCGTACCTTTAGTCCCAATTTATATGGTGTTCACATATGCATTTTTAATTGACAATTTTTAATTAACCCCTAATTGAATTCAATTATCCATACAAAATTTCAATTAAGATAATTGCTTCATTAAGAGTTAATTGTTCTAATAATTGTTAAAATTAAAAATACAACCCTGTGATTAGTAATAACTAAAATGACAGTAGTTTCGCTCTTAAATTAATAAAGAATATTTTTAGGCTGAAAATTATAATATTAGAACCAAATACAGTGCACTCGGGAAAACGTCAAATAATTAGAACCGCGGGTGTTGACGTTTAACAAATTGTTGACGTTTTAAAAAAATCTGATATATTTTTCTGCTGTTTTTTCTTTTCTTTCCTACACTTGGAGGAGAGACTTCTCTATTTATTTCATAAAATTTTAGAGTAGGTAATGTAAAAAAAAGGGTTGAGGTTTTGGGATGTTGACGTAAACGAGCGTTGACGTTTTTCCGAGTGCACTGTAAATGTATTCTTTTTTGTCAGCTGCTGTCAAACGCTAATTAAATTAGCAATATTTAGCATATGTGAACACTTTTTAATTAACCAATAATTGACTCAATTAAAAATGCATGTGTGAACACCATATTACACGAACCAATTATGTAAGCTTAGCTGATTACCTTTTTGACATCGGGGTAAGGGAAAGATAAGACGAGTGCACACTTGATTGTACCAGCAATTCGTGTTATTCTCTTATTCATATTACATACATATGTATGTATGTGTATACAAATGTGTGTAGACTCTCCAATAAATATACGAGTGATTTAAGCAATTATATTGTGCTGTGTGAACACCGTAGAAATTTCAAAGAAAAAAATTGTATCTTTTCAATAAAAATAGCTTCGTGTAAATTGGCACTTATATAGGTAATAAACTTATTAATAAATAAAATCAATAAATTGGTGGAAACTTTTAGTAGGGTCTTGAGTTTTTTCCGGGTTTTATTTTTACACATGTATTAAATTAGGTTTTATTATTTTCCAAAATATTGTCCAAAAAATTGTCTTCATTAAAACATTGAACGACAAAAAACTTTAATTTGAACTTCTACCAACGACTTGTGTGGACATAATCAACTCTTTTAATGATAAGATGAGCAACAAAGTCTTAAATATTTATTGTTTTTCACTAGCTAATTTTTTGTCAAGGTGGACGTCAATGTCTGGTTTAAAACTTTGTTAGCGACATACTGTGAGCGTCAAAATAAAGTCAACAGCACATATTATTAAAAGAAAAGCTTAATTATATTCATATAAATATTATATAAAAAAAAAAGAAACAAAAACAAAAGCGTTTACATATTAAATTGATTTATTGTTAAAATATACCAATTTTTACGCGTCAAAATAAAGCATCCTTATGCAAAAAAACCGCCTGTCATTCCAAAAGTAGATAGATTCTTTTCTTTTAATTTTTCTTTGTTTGAAGTACAACGGTCAGTTGACTTTAAAATAATTCCAAGTTTCATAATTTATCATTAAAAGATATTATTAGGGTGCTGTAGCTTAATTTGTTAGCGCATTTGATCATTAAGCATGAGTTGGTATTTGTAGCCCGGGTTCGATTCCCAGCCGCTGCCACTCAAACAACATCAATTTCTGATAATTATTAGTTTTCTATCACAACTTATATTTATCACAGAGCCCTTCTTCGGTGGTATAGCATTGAAACGCCACCGAAGTAAAATAATTAAATAAAGGCTACAAAATCAAGCTTTAACATTAATGCGCCTACTCAGCACCAGAGGCGCTGCAATTCTGCACTAAAAACAAACATAATGCGCAATTGCAGAGTTGTGATATAAAAAAGCTTTCTTCTTTCACCACCTTTACTTCTCCAACCTATCCCCTTTCTAAAGAAAGTAACGCAATTAGAACAATTAAGAATAACCAAACCAAACGTTTGAATTTCGCAAAAAAAAAATACATAAACGAGACTAAATTTTTTTTGGAATAATATTATTTTCACGGATGGAAGTATGTTTCAGATATATGGAGTCAAAAACCCCCTAAAAATATGGCGAATCAAGAACGAAGCCGTAAATGTTACCAAGACGGTAAAATATGGCGGCGGCTCAGTAATGGTCTGAGCCATTACTGGTTGTATGACGGCATTAGGCGTCTATAAACTTATATTAATTGTATCAGAGTTTGGATTTTCCAACAGAATATTCTAAGCATACCTCCAAAATTGTGAAAGAGTGATTGCTCAATTATTGTCCAAAAACTTTAGATCAGCCACAGCAATCAATTGAGCACCGCAAACCAGTTGAGCACCTGTTGGAATATCTTTTTTTTTTTTTTTAATTTATTTTTATTATTTAATCTTTCTTATCGAAATTTACAATAAGTATTCAAATCTTAATTCTACTTGTTGTTTATTAGTTGTTACCAATGTAACCACTAACTGCTGTATTCAAATTTTAAAAATGTCTTCTAGTTAGGCTCAAAGTATCGGTTCTTCTTCTCTCTTCTTCTCTGGTGAGATATCTGGATAAGAAAATAAGAAAAGAAATATTTCTTGCAAGGATTAACTAAAGGTAGTAATATAGAGTAAATTGAAAAAAATTTCGCCTTTTACTAAAAAAACTCGTTGATTCTATGTGTACATAAAGCTATCATAAAGACAAAAGGACTACAAACAATGTTACTTTTCCGGTTAAAATTGAATTATATGTTTTTTATGATTAATTAATTATTAATGAGTTATATATATTATTATGAATTATGGAATATATTTTGTTTTAAATTTGAACTTTTAGTATATATTGCATTTAAGTGGGCGAGGCCATGCCCCTTTGTCCACTTACATAGTCCTATTGTGAAAATTTAATGACGATCGGTCCAGTAGTTAAGACTATATTACGATTTTTAATTTTCCTAAAAAGGAGCGTGGTCCCACCCACTTTTCTCCTGGTACATATTCCTAATTATGCCAATACCATATGTACCACATATCATTGACGTAGGTCAAAAAATTCCCAAAATATGACGATTTAAATTTTTGGGTTATATGGGCGGTGCCACCCCCCTTGTACAATCAAAACTTCATATAGCCTATTATTCCTTCCAGAGTCACAGTAACATGCTGTGAAAATTTCATCAAAATCGGCTCAGCCGATGTATGTTACATACATACATACATTCTATGTTATTTGAACTTTTAGTATATATGTATAATAAAACATTTTATTAAACAATATTAGGTGTTTACTTTATATTGACGCTAACGGTAGGCTTGAATCCTGTTTTATATTACATTACATAGGCAAAAAGCTTTGCAACAAAAGAGATTTGAGCGCATTTAAGTGATTTTCGTAAGTGGAATTTATATGGGGGCTATGGTCAAATAGGAACCGATCGTTGTTCCGATATTCGTTACAATAATTTAAATGTATAGTGTATTTGGATTATTTTTGTTGAATTTTACCTTTTAGTGATTTATGCACATTTAAGTGGTTTTTGGAAGTGGGCTGTATATGTGGCTATATAAAAATATGGACCGATGCAAACAAAATATCATTTTGAGATTTCACTTTGCATGAAACTTATTTTTGCAGAATTTTGTATGGATACCGCTTTTCTATAGACATATTCCGGGAAGACATTTGTATGGGGGCTATGAGAAATCGTGGACCGATTACTACCATTTTCAACAGGACTTGCCATCATTTTGGTGGTGGGTATAAAAATATAAAGGGATAATAATGTCTTACGAAATATAGTGCTTGTTGAACGGACTATGTAATAAGTTAAATAACAGCTACTGTTACCTCCAAAATAATGCTACTGATATAATTGAAATATTATTACAGGTTTTTTTAAAATAATTTTAACCAGGGAACGTAATGGTTATAAGTGATATCAAAAAAGTTATTTTATAATATTTATTTTGTGGCTTATAAAACAAAAACTCCATCTAAAACAGTTATTTTTCAACGTAAAAATAAAGGTCAGATAAAACTCTTAAAAATAGAGTTTTATTTTGCAGTCATAAAATAAAACTCTTTTTAGACGGAAAAAATAAAACTCCTCAATATAGTCGATCTTTTATTTTTTCGTTTCGGTCCCTGATTTTAACTTATATAAACAATAAATGGGTTTATTGAAATTAAAAAAAAAACCTAAGTTTTATTTGTAATTTTTTTTAAATTTTCATAAATTTTAAAAATTATATTTTCTTCAAGCGTAAGGTCGAAATTTCTTTCTATTTATTTCTTATTTATTCCAATATTTCTCTTTAACCCCCCGTAATTACTTGCAAGTAGAGTATACATATTATCTACGAAAAATACCGAAAAACAACAATATTTGTTTGAGTGGCTACACTAGCAAGTGCAAGTTAATTTTTGAAATGTCGTCAGCAAAGAAACTTCAAACAAAATTTTTCATAAAATTATGTTAATTTTCAAGCTCATATGGATCCAGTATTGACGTATTGTCAAAAGAAAAAAATACGGAAACAAATTTTGTAATTTACAATTTTTTTTTAATAAATGCATGAAATTAATATTTAAAAATACTATTAAGATGTGTTGTGTAATAGTTTTGTTCTTTTTTCTTAATAATTTTTTGTAAAACCCCGAAAATTTGTTATAAACATAACTTTTATTTTAACACTGGTAGCACTGTTTATTTATTTGTCATTCTACTTACGGCAAGTGCTTACAACCAAATTCTCTCGCAAGTTGAGCTGTAAGTGCGAAAAATATGATTGTGTTAGTTAAAAACTATAAGTGTATTGAGTTTTTCGAACTTGCACTTGCACAAATAAAATGTATCAAATAATTTATAAAATTTTAAAAAATAAATTTTGACCTTAAAATTGAAGAAAATATAATTTTCAATAAAGACAAAAAGGTCGAACAATTAATTAGTTGAATAGTTCATAATTTCTATGAATAATTTCAGTCAAACCAAAGTTGTCTTATTCCTTTAAAACGTCATTATCTAAACAACTTTTAACGCTAAAACCGTTAGCGATATAATCTAAATTATCATTACCATTAGCATTACCTTTGAACCTTTTAGTCATTCGAAAAATTGTAGAATGAACTCTTTACAATGTTTTCAATAAAAACAAAATTAAACTATTCAAATATCATAATCTAATTACATATGTATAAAAATCTAAGCACAAATACTTTGTATCTATTAAATCTATTAAAATTCCAAAAGCATTCAATTGGATTTCATGAAATTTCTATTAAATATAAATAAACTGAAATACTGTTACCAGTTACACATAAAATATGCCATTAAACAATTACAATTACAATTAAACTTATATTTATGTTTGAACGTATTTATTTATTTATTACAGATATCACCATAAACGTCGTAACGTAATCACCTGAATTACAACAACCAGAAAACGAACCTCTTTTTAGCGCGGTCTCGTCGCGCTTGTTCCAAAAAAGAAAGACAGAAATCTAAAAGCAACGATAAATCAGGCTAAAACGAAAATGGGTTCCGATTGCGGTGTTTGGATTGGCAAATATGTGTTGTGCATATTTAATTTTCTATTTTTTGTAAGTATTTAATTTAAAAAATAACATTTTTATTTGTATAAGTGCTACTATAATTTAGTTAAACTTTAAAAAATCGATATCGAGGGGTAAAAAAAGTGAAAATTGCATTTGTTTTATTACAAAATCAATAATTCAATTATATGTAATTTTAAAAAATCGTTTATGAAACAATATTGGATTAGAGAAAAGTAATATTCGGTTTTATAAACATGTAAGACAACTTCCGGGCTTTTTCAGAATTAAGTAAACGCAAGTAAGAAAGTAAAGTCGGTCAAATACGACTATATAATACCCTAAAAACTGTTTTTCAGAAATTAGAGCTATGCTCAATTATGGCCCGATCGTCGATAAATTTATTGTCATGACTTTTGTACATATAAATATTTTTTGTGTTGAATTTTATCTCGATATACACACTTTTAAACGATTAAAGCCCATTTTCACCAATTTCAGTTATAATATAACTATTACTTTAACTGTGAGTTAGCATATTTTCTTTTTCACCAAACAAAGTTAGTCCTGTTTCACACACTTCAGTTTTAGTTGACCAGTTTTTGTTCAATTCTCTTTTGAACTTGCAATTTAATTCACACGCGCCAATCCAATTTTTGTACTGTTTCATGCAAATCGACATGCATGAAAGAAAAAACAAAAAGGAAATAAGAAAATTGACTAGTTCCATCAAGTTTGTACCCCTTTTATTCTATTTTCCTTCTCACCCAAAAAGACTTGACTTGTAACTTACAAATTTAACAGAAAAGTTGGAGTTAAATTTAACTACAAAAATTGCTTTAGTTAATTTCTTAACTGGCACTAATAATGAAAACTATACAACAGAATATGCTGTAGTTATAAATGGGTTTTAAAATATTGGACATTTATGTATAATTAATTTCGCAGCATTACAAATGTCTAAAAATTACATCTAAGAAGGTTTTAAGGAAAACTTTTTTAGAACATATAAATCATTTGTGTCAAATATTTCAAAATTATTCAAAATTATCAACTTAAGGAACTTTATTGTGATAATGTAAGACATAGAAATTTTGACCGGCCACATCTTTGTAGAATATTAGTCCGCACATAAGCCTTTCGCCGACGTACAAAAAAAGAAGAATCGAACTTGAAAAACATCTTTTCTGAAATAAGTTTTATTAGAATAAACAATATTATTCGAAAGATAATTCTATCTAGGATTTAAAAATAATACTTGAGATAAGTATTAAAAGACATTAAAGATTTTTCTTCGCTATAGTGAAGTATACCTAAGTATCACATATTGGTTTTAACAATGATTAAATTATAGGAGGGCGAGTCTTTTCATAAATATTATTTTGATGAGCTATGTTCTAATAGGTTTATGAAGGAATTTACTTCGACTTAGCCATTAAGTCCAAAATATCACTAACATAGCCTGGCTGTATTGATGTTTGGGTATTGACATTCCCTGCAGTGTGATTCTTGGTGATTTTCCGCTGTGCCCTGTAAGTCCCAATTTACACAAAGCAATTCTTAGTAAAAATATTGATACAATTGTTTCCTTAAAATTTCTTGGATATTCCTACAGCACAATTCTTATTGCTTAAATCGCTCGTATTTTTATTTGCGAGTATACACATACACATTTGTATACACATAAGTATGTAGTGCGAATAAGAGAGTAAAACGAATTGTAAGTAGAATCATGTATTTACTCGTCTTATCTTTCCTCCCGCAATGTCTAACAGTTAATCAGCTTAGTTTAAAGAATTGATTCGTGTAAATTGGGACTAATTAAGAATCAATCTTCTACAGTGCAACCTTTTAATGTATTTTTTTTCTTGTTCTGTATTATTTCAATTATTAATAAACGATTATTTGACGTTTTATTTTCAAAATACATATGTACATGGGGCTGCCAATATAAAGTAATTATTTTTAAGTTATCTAATCAAATGATAATGATCTATAACTGGTAGTTAACAAGAGCTCGTTAGTCAAACTGGATGTTAGTAAACTTTTCAGTTAAGTAGATAATATTAATTTTTGGTGAAAATGGACGTTATACATGTTAAAGTGATTTTCGACAGGCGGCTTATATGGTAGCTATGACTAATTATGGACCGATCATTTTGGGCCGAATGATTTGTGTATGTATGAAAAATATTTGTGTCAATTATTATTTGGATACCAACATTTTTAAGATAGTTTTGCTCTTTAAAGTGATTTTCGGAAGTGGGCCTTATATGGAATCTATGGTCAATTATGGACGGATCTGCACAAAATTTGGAGATATGATTAGCCTTCATGTACTTCTTATTTGTGGAGAAATTTGTTTGTATAGGTGCATAAAACAAACATATATGACCGATAAACCTCTATTTCTGGAGGACTCTTGTAGCGGAGCTAGGTGAAATACTTGAATGATTTCAACCAATTTCAGTTACAATCGTTCTTGGCTCGAAAAAATATTATGTACCAAATTTTATCGAAATATTTTTACAATTTCGACCTGTACTTTGCGCATAAGGTATACATGGACAGCCAGACAGCTAGCCAAACGTTCGGAATCAGGAAGTATATTTTAAGCTGGGTGTTGGACTAATATTTATTGACGTTAAGCTGGCACAACTCCAGCTTTAAAATATTTTTGAGTATTTTGAATACAATATTTTAAAAGTACCTATAATTTTTAGTCCGTATTTCAAAATCAGGACTTGAATTTCGTTATTAAATATATTCTCGTTTTGCAGACAAATTTTAATTGTTTCGTTACTGCTTCTATATTTAATAATCAAAATGAAGTAAATATATTTTTATAGTTAAAAAAAAAACACGAAATAATTTCTTTCCTAATCCAATATCTTCACAACAATTTTATACATTTTTACCATATAAAGTTCATAACTTAATTTTAAGCTTTTTATTTTATAAACAAAATCAAAAAATACTACAATTTTGTTGTTTGTCATTTTGTTTTATTTATGTAAATCTATTTCATTAAATGTGCATGTTTTTTTATTGTTAATTATTTTTTTTATTGACAGATCCTTGGCACGATAGTTTTGGGCACCGGTATATGGCTGGCCGTTGATAAGGCCTCTTTAATAGCTTTATTAAAAATGGTCGAAAGTGAAAATATTAATGTAAGTATTAATATTAATAATGATTAATTTATATCTTTTATTACGCATGTATGTATGTATGTGTGTGTGTGTATTTTGGTTTCTATTAATAAATATCAATTTCTATTTTGTGCTTCTTTTCACTGGCATTGTAGTCAGTGAAAAAGTGTTTCCTTTTTGTTGATTGCTTCTTGTCATCTGTCGATTATTAATTGAAGCTACTTTTTTGGGTTTCATGTGTGTTTTTGTGTAGTAAGTTGTGATGGCGTGTTTCAATTTAATTTTCATATTAATCTTGATTAGATTTTTCAAGTGGTAATAATAATCCAGGAAATCAAATATCGTCTTTCGCCTATTCACTTACTCACTCTGAAACTATTGTTCGCTTAAGTATGACGTATATTTTGGGGTTAAATTTGGTTATTCTTTGATAAAATGACACTCCTTTTCATTAAAAAATCGTGTTGTTATTTGTGTAGTAGTAATAAAATATTTATAGTTTTTTATTAAACGACCAGGAAGATGTGTATCGATTTGACTTTGTATAGCCTCTAGATATCTAATATCAATTATGCAAAAAAGAAGTGCATATTTAAAAGGTCTTAAAATCTTAAACTGTTTAATACAATAGCTAGTGTCGCACCAAATATTGTCAAGCCGTGCATTTCATAACTGCCCGGCAATTTCGAATATAAATCATATCACTTCTAGCAGCTTTTTGTGTTTAAGATGAACATGGCCTAACTCCATGGCTCACTTAAACGGACCAACACCGATTTGAACTTTCCAGCAAGAGCAGCAATCGCAACACTGCATTTAACAACTACACTACCATGGACGAAGATTTACTGCAGTTTCCATAGGCCACATATCTAACCTCGTCCAAAGACGGATCGTCAACACAACAATTGCCACAAAAGCCACAATTCCTGAGCAACGAGCTAAGTGTCACCTTTCAATGGCTCTGTTGTTGATCAGCAACAGCACCTAGGACAATTTGTTGGACCGAAGTTTGTTGCTTAAACAAACATCAGCCTTTTCACCAACTGCCATTCTTCCCGCTTTGGGTATAGACCACAGCCACTACGTAAACCCCGAAGGGACCTCAACCAATTATCAGTTAGGGGACACCCCAATTGTTAAATTAAGGAAAAGTCCCCGGTTTTTTAACTGATCCCGTATTACTAAATAGAGACTCTAGTCAGCTTCAAGTTTCATTGAGTGTTAATATCAATGATTCGTTAAATCTACTCCATCCATATTTTTGTTGTAATGCATAATAGCTTTCTGGCATTTGACGCTGATTTTCTCAGCACTACCAGTTATGTCTGTCTCTACTGGCGAAATAAAATGTTTAAGAGGCACAACTCTGTTGTCCATCCACTTCCCTTAAAGCTTGATGTGGATTAAGTGGCCGCTTTGCTGTCCATAACTACAGTAAATATGTTTATATCTCCGTCTAATATCCTAAGACACTTATTACTTCCGTTGCTACTTTTATAGTTATATTGTTAGCTACAGTAATCCGGCAGCCTGAATGACAATCTTAAATTCAAATGGATCTTATATTTTCATGTGATCTTGCTGAGCCTTTAAATATTTGGATGCCATTCCCGGGAAGCTGAAGACCGTTTACATAGTCTCATCTATCCATTATTTTCGTCATACAACATAAATAGGACATGGGATCTTCTCCAACTGCCAGCCTGAAAAATGTGTTTCCATCATTAGCTCTAGATTATCTTGACAATTTTTTGAATGTTGGGTGGTATTGTTTGATTTGAAGATAAAGCCTTACCCAACTTGATTCTGAAGAGGTTTCTTCACCAACGCAGACGTTTTTCCATAATCATTATCGTTAAACCAGCAAATCCACTACACATTTTGAAATAAGTTAATTTAAAAGTTGAAATAAACTTTCTCTTTCTCTGTGTCAAGTACTTAAACATTGTGGCAAATATAATTTGTAAGCCCAAAAGCTAAATGCTTTTATTAAAATACATAAATTGTTCAGTAAATTGTCAAGATTAACCCTTCGTTGGGTAAGAAGGTCTAGGGACCTTTTTCATTTTCAAACTAAAATTACTCATTGATGGACCCCCGCATGTATTTCAAGGAAATTTTATCTAGAATTGCCTAAAAAAGAGTTCAAAGCGATCCGTTTCTATTGAGATTTAAAGGTGTTTAGTGCAAGAACGTGAGAAAAGGTTTGTTGGAACACTGAAATTTCAAGAAATCATTAATGAATGCTCTTTATTTTGGCTTGTTTTATTGTTTGAACACATCACAAACGTATTGTTTCAATTTTAGTTACTTTTTGCTTTTTTAAATAAAAATTATTTTAAAAAATTAAATTTACAAGTTTCATTTACATAAATAATAATAAGCAAAACAAAAAAGATGGCGTTTTCATATAAAATTCCATAGAAATAGGTCCCTATGGACCTTGTACTTCGTATAAGGGCAAGGGATGACTCACCCAACAGCGGGTTAATCACGATTATTTTACTAAAAAAAAAAGATATCCTGTTTAATAACATGTTATTGTGACACAGGCTGCATTTTTTCGCTAAAAGTCATGTCAATATCATAATGGAAATTGCAAACTGCCTTGCTTTAACTTTGTGTTAATTGAAAAGTATTTTTAACCTTAATGAAGGAAGTTCGCAAGACTGTGTAGCTTGTAAATAAAAACTTTGATGGTTAAGACTGTGCCTTTCAATCCAGGAACTCTAAAATACCGTAGTTGATAGCGTTCGACTCCTGGTGGATATGAGTGCCGACCACAGTTTTAGGCGAATTGAAAATTTAACTCACATTTTCAATATACCAGCTATAAAAAAAATGGATTTTGAAAAGTACCTAGTCTGCAAACCCTTTCATTGCATTACTTTTGCAAAAAAGTTCATACCTATAAAGCTTCTACCATGACTAAATTGGTAAATGCAAAATGAATGCGTGTTTGTGTATAAGATTGTAATATCTTCGTACTCGTAATGTAGGAGTTGACAAGACATTTACATATTACTACACGTTAGATATTGGAATAACAAGTTTATCATATAAAAAATAAAAATATATACTAAATACAAAGACCAATAAATATAAATCGAATGCAATTTGTGCGAATACTTACTACTCGTATGTTTAAATATGTGCATTTAATTGACAACACCCTCGTAAAACCAGCATAATGATTGTTGTGGCAGCATGTTTACATGATTTTTTTTTTTTTTTTTTTTTGAAATTTCTTTCTTCGTTTCAATAAAAAGCCAACACAGTTTATTGGCATTTACAACTTTACAGAAAATATAACAAGCGAAAATAACTTTAAAAACTCAAAACATGTAATGAAAAAGTTTTCTAAAAACATTTAAATGCAGTTGGTCAGTTTTTTGCTGCAACACCAAGGAAAACATGAGTAAAAAAGAAAGAATTTTATTTATTGTAGCTTTATTGCAAGAAGGCAAGTATTATTTAATAATGAAAACGATTTTAATCTATACTCTGGAAATGTTTTTAATACAAACTTTATTCACTTTTGGCCGAGTATGCGTAGGCCAGCAAGTTGTTTTCCGAAATGTATTGTTGTACAACAAGTATAAATAGTCGCCTAAACACTTAATCAATTACAGACATTTATTTCTTTCATGTCATAAAATACGAGTATGGACATGTTAGACAAAAGCAAAATGGACAATATTGCTCCGATGGTCTGCTGCTGGTTATTTGGTCACACGGCCGTTTAGTCGTTTGTTGTTTGCAGTTTGAAGTTGTAAAACTGAAATCCTGCAACTACAACTTTTATATGTAAACTTTACAACCAGACAATGTTGTAAATGAAGTTTAAAAAATTTTTAAACAGAAAAAAGTCAATAAACTTTAATATGTGTTAAAAATAAATATTGTAAATATTTAGGTAGGTATTGCGTCAAATGAAATGTAAATGAGAAAAATGCATGCAATTTTAAATTGTTTTACATTTTTCATGTATAATAAATATGTATGTACTCGTATATTAAAGCTTGAATGCAAAAAATATAAAAATTAATAGAAGCAACAATGTTAACCACAATTGAAAGGGATAATATTTCATTAAAACAAATATTTACAATTAAAATTATGTATGTACATACATATGTATATTGTATACATAAACAATACCTTACAGAAGTTTTAAGAAAAAATTCATTCGAAATTCATTTTGTAACTGAGAATAAAACTTTTATTGTTAAGCTAACTTTTCACATTATATGATAAAAATGCATGTGTTCAAAAATCTTCCAATTAAGCAAACTCTAATTTACTCAGATTTGTTACATGGGTCAATTTCAAAAAAAAAAAAAAACGTACACAACGTGTTTTGTTTTGCTTATTTTTAAAGTTTTTTCAATTCACCTGTAAGAGTGGCCAATTTATGTAGAAATTGATGAAGAATCCGGCGGTACTTTTAGTCTCTCAAAAAAATCAATATTTTTGGACTTTTTTTTTAGGTTTTTTATGATTTCTATCTTGAGCGACACACACCAAATATGTATAAAAAATCGCTAAAAATTAAATTCAAGCGTACTACGATGTTCTTTTGTTTCTCAAGATTGACTTTTGCGAAAATCATCTTTTCGATTATAAACACAAAATCACGATTCACCTTGATTTTTCATTTTTTTTTTTTAAAGTAACTAGTTATTTTAAAATTTTAAGATGAAAATATGTAAATTTTTGTTCAAAAAAAACTTGAACTTAGAGGTTACTTGCAAAGTAATAGGCTTGTAACAATGTATTTAAAAACACTGCAATTATAAGCGTTTTAAGGGAAAAAATCTAAGTGTGACGCTCAAAATATTTTGTGACGATCAAGAGATTTTGTTGCACGTAAACAAGAAATTATGCCAAATCTAAAGTTTAACGAAAAAAAGTTTATTCTTTTATAAAAAGAAAATAAAAAAAAAATTCTTCAAAAAACAAAAATTTTCATACAAAACTTTTTTTCATTCTCATTCATTTTTACCACTTTCGAATTAAGTTTGTGGCAAAAACAGAATCAGTCAGTAAAAATAAAAATTAAACTCAAATATACCACGATTATACCTTTCTTTCTTCTTTCTTTTATATTCGTCAGTACGCGCTTTATCGAGCTTTATTTTCTCTCAATATCTCCGTGCTCTTTCAGCCGCGGTTAATTTTGTTGTTTATAGTTTTTGTTTAAGTACTTCATGCTCCTCTTGAAATAGTTGATTCATTACGAATAAACTTTATGAATTTGTTTCTGGACTCAAATTCGATAAACTATCAAAACAAAGTGTCCTTGATGTTTAAAAGTGAGTTAATATATTAAAGAAGATGCAATTCAACAAACATAATTTACTCAGATTTGTTACATGGTGTGATGTTTCTGGTCACATATTTACTAGAAACATGTTACTGGTCACATATTTATTAGAAACATGTTCATTAGCAAACATATTCCTGGTCACATATGTATTTACTAGAGACATACTGAAAACATGTATCTGGAAACATATTTACTAGAAACATGTTACTGGCCACATATTTGTTAGAAACATGTTCATGGCAACATATTTACTAGAATCATGCGGTTGCCACATATTTACTAGGAACACATTGCTGGCAACATAAGTATTTACTAGAATCATATTAGAAACATGTTTTTGGCCATATATTTACTAGAAATATGTTACTGACCTCATATTTACTAAAAACATGTTGCATTAAAATATGTGTATACAAATGCAGCAGTTCCAGAAAGAGTAACCATATACTGTCGTTTTATATTCTTCACACTCATTCTGTTTAGATTGGTTTCTATTCTAATCGATTTTATTTTAGTTTGTTCATTCTGTTTAAATTTTGAATATCAGTTATGCTTTTTAGTACACTTTCGAAATTAGAATTATCCGGCACAACTTTGGAAACGCTACTAAATTATTAGAAATGTAACTGACTGCCAGCATCTGTAAACACAAGTACGCATTTGTGGTGCAATTACCAGCATTTACAAATTAATTGGTCAAAGTTTAATTATAATGGTGACGTTCCTTAGAATTCAGTAGACAAAAAAAAGAGAGAAAAAGTATCAAATTTTCCTTCACTTAAGATACAGTTAAAGATACATTTCTTACAATTAAAATTTAAAAGAGAATAATTTATTTAATAATGATTCTTTGTTTTAATTTTTCTTTTTTATAGCAATTTACCCAACCTCAGGTTATTGAACAAATGGCTTATGTTCTGATAGCCATTGGTGGCATAATGTTTTTAATGAGTTTCCTGGGTTACTGTGGGGCTATACGTGAATCCAGATGTTTATTGACAACGGTAAGTTTTTTTTTTGTTAACATACGTTTAAATGTTTGATCAAAGATTATTTAATTTTTTTTTTCAAAACAAAATAATTAAGGCACAATTTCAATTGAATTTTCATCATTAAAGAAAAAAGTTTTGTTTTACTTCAAAAATTTAGCCTTAATTATTTAGTTCTTTTATTCGACCTTTTTTCTATTATATTATATTCTATTATTTATTTTTTCAAGCAATTCAGGTATGTGATGAAAATCGAAAACGAACTCACTCGTTAGTTTTTGAAGTCCATTTTAAAGTATTTCTAATCAAATTTTTAAAATTTTTGTTTTAAGATTCTTTTTTTAATAACAAATTATCTTTATATTTTGTGGGATAAAACTGTTTCAATACAAAAATATTACGAAAAAATTAACTTCTAAAACTCACTCATTTTCGTTTCCGATTTCCATCACATACCTGTTAGGTCACTTTTAATATTTATTTTTTTTTTTTTTGCTAAAAGAATATTTTCTGTTTGTGAAAACAATAATAATTGTATTTTACTTGGAAATTTAGCCTTAATTTCTTTATTTCAAATCGTTTTTGTGAGTGCAATGAGTGCATAAGTTCATAGATGTATTTAATCAGTGATCGGCACTCGGAGCTAACAGGTGCAGAATATAACTGTTTAAATAAGTTCAAAACAATCAAGAAAGAAGTCAAAGAAGTTCATCAATTCAATTAAGTTCAAAACAATGCAAAGTCAAAGAAGTTTATTAAAATTATCAATTCAAAAACAAAATTAAGTCCAAACACTCAAAGAAAGCGTATTGCATGTTATTAAAAAACATGTTCTCTTTATGGCGAGCACTGCTTTAAATACTGTTTGTCATAGATGTAGTCATTTTTTGTAAATGTTTTATTGTCCACAACTTGCAAATGTCTTTAATTTATTTTTATGTTGTTTTAAGGAAGAAAGTTTGTTTCCAGTATTTAATCAGGATTTTTTCGTGTTCCAAGCGTTTTGGGTGCCAACATGTTTAGTGTTGTCTATTGCATTTTACAAGTGGAAGTGTATAATGTTGAATGTGGGGGTTTTCCCTGCCGGTCAATGATCAAGTGCAGTTTTAATCATACATAAAGTTTTAAGCCGCATTTATATTCAGTGAGCATTGCGTACTTTTATAAAATTGTTGCAACTTTTTTGTGACGAACATATTATTGCAGTATTTCCTTGCTTTCAATGATGTTTAAATTAAAATTGTTTGAATCTATCATACATTTAAACACCTGACAGGTTTAACGTTTTGCTATTTTTTGTTTGTGTTAACTAATTAATAATCTCTTTATAAAGCATAATTTATTAAGCATAATATTTGCTATAACAAAACTATTAATGTATTCCATTTATTTGATATATTTATTAGCAAAGATGGTATTAAACACAACTTATTCATTCCTTACCTAATAAATTTAAACAAATATAAAATATTTATTATTGCATCATGTTACAACATCAAAAAAGATAATCAAAATTGTTCTTTGTTGGTTGGTTTTGGTTTTAATTTTTTAGTTTCTTATTGTTTTTACATATGGCCCCATAAATTTACCTACAAGTATCTGAATATATATATGTATGTATATGAAACAAACAAAAACAAACAACACAGAAAAAAGATACAAATATTTATTCATACGTGTTTGTTTGTAAAATATGTATATTCATTTTAATATGCGAACCCTGAACTCAATGGGCAATGTGAATGTTTAGGCATAAATTAACAATAATAAGAGAAAACGAAATAAAACAAATAAACAATATGTACATACATACATACATACTATATACATATGGAAAGTGAAATTATTTAATTTTAAAAACAATTCAAAAAAAGTTATCTGTAACGACAATAACTATGTATATGCTCGTTTGTAACTATCTCCCTGCTGGTAGCGAGTACTCGCATTACGAGGGCGGTTAGGAAACTTTTTGGCCTAGCACAGAAAGAGAATAGTTAGTTTTTCAAAAATATTTTTCTTTTTCAATATAATCTCCTGAAACTTCAATACACTTAGTCCAACGCTTATCTAGCAATTCTATTCCTTGATTAAAATAGTTTTCCTCAAGGCCTTCAAAATAGTGCTTTACAACTGTAGTTGCGTCTTCATTTGAGGTAAAACGCTTGCAAGCTAGGAATTTTTGAGATTTGGGAACAGGTAAAAGCTAAATCAGGAGAATAAGGTGGGTGGTCAAGCAACTAGTACTTTAATTCGTTGATTTGAGCCATTGTTAAAACACTCTTGTGCGCTGGTGCGTTGTCTTGATGAAAACTTATTTTTGATGAAAACTTATTTTTTTGTGTTGTAAGCCAGGACGTTTTTCTCGAATTCTTACATTTAATTGATCCAAAATGCTGCAATATTACTCTGAATTTATTGCTTTACCCTTTTGCAGATAGTCAATCAAGAAAATACCTTTGAAGTCCCAAAGAACCGTTGCCATAACCTTACCAGCCGATTGAATTGTTTTTGCCTTCTGTGGTTCACTTCCTCCAGCTTCAGTTCATTGCTTGGTGGTGTGTGGATACATGTGTCATCAATAGTTATGAAACGGCGCTTAAAATCCATTTTAATTTTCCTTAAACGATCCAAACAAGCTTGTGAAATTTTTCTTCTTATGCGTTTTTGGTCGACTGTTAACAAATGCGGCACCCATCTTGCAGAAAGCTTTTTCATCTATATTTATTCATGCAAAATTAAATGGACTCGATCATTTGAGATGCCCCTGATTTAGCTATTTCACTCACTTGTGTTCGTC